>OY856413.1:156060000-156470000 GCA_963693085.1 Alisma plantago-aquatica
TGTTGGTATTAGTGGCTAATACCAATTTACACAAATCATGGAGAAGAAGTCACTGCTACCGATGACCTTGTCAATACTACCGATGCTGCGACAAGAGGTTGTCCGTAGACGATATAAGGGGGTGTGTGAGTATTTTTTCATTCACACCTCCACCACAACCCTCTCAAGAAAGATTGTGCAAGTACTACCGGGTGATCAGATTTTTCACTAAAATCTTTCTTCTCCATCCCCTTCTTGAATTGGTTTGATGGTGTCTAGGCGAGCAACTTCCTCAATGGTAGGGAATATCATGTTGGTACCCAAATGAACACACATATCCCATGTCAAAACTGATTTGAGTAAGATCTATGATGAGCTCATGGGAAGAGAGATCATAAGAGAGATCATATTGACACTGTATGGAGATCGTGTGTTCCTTGAAACTGTGGGCTTCACTGACAATCTCTGTCGAGTCTACAAAGATTAGGGGTTGGTGGGTGATCACCCTTTCTTTGGTGATTGGCCCACCTATGCAGAGAGCATCTGTGAGTTCTTGGCATCACTGGTGGTTTGTTGTATCCCCAAGCATGGGGATGGATGGAGGGAAGGGTGTAACAAATTTTGTCTCTTCAACACCATGTACTAAATGACGCTGAGGGAATTCAATGCCATCTACGGGTGGCTGATGGGTGAACTATGCTCTACCACCAACAACTTTGATTACAAGGGTGCATGACAACTTTTGATAGAGGTTCTAGAGGGATACTACATCAGTTGGCACGTCAACTCTGTCACTGACATTAAACACCAATTTGCTTGTATCCTACATCTTTATCTCACCAACACCATATTCTCCAAGTATAGTCAAGGATAGGTGAAGGTTCAGTAGGTGGATCTCTTCTTTCTCTGGAATTTACTAAAATTAGGAAGGGAGTCATTAAACTTTGGTTCCTTCTTCCTACAACACATGATGGAGGTGAAGTAACAAGTGCAGAGGAAGCCTAACATCCATTTTGGAGGGCTAATCACTCTGATCGGTATCATCTCTACACCTCTAACTACCTGAAGGCTTATAAGTTGGATATGAAACATTTTAAGAGAGTGAACCTCATCAACCTATGGCATGGGAAGGTGTGCACATGTTGTACAGTTGATGACCAATACCAGGAGAGGGAGCTCCCTGATCCTATTTTCAACTTGTAAGGAGTATATCATTTGAAGTGGCATGTGTAGGATGTCATGGAGGGAAATAATGTAGAAGAAAATGTCGAGCAAGAGCAACAATAGGAACAAGATGAATACGAAGAGGAGGAGTAGGCTACCATCCCAATGCAAGCCCTCTAGAGTACATGGAGCATCTAGTTCTTCTACACCACCACCATGCCCAGGAGGATGATCCATACTGAATGGTAGGTATGTATAGAATGCTATAAGAGATTCAGTAGGGGCAAAAGCATCAAACATATACACTAGTGGGCATCTAGGATGTCCAAGGATGGATTTATCAGAACTAGTAGGCGATCTTTGAGAATGAGTGACTTCTCCTGGACAACCAGGAGAACATGCATACCTGTTTGCAGAGGATGGAGAACTACCAATAGTTGTTCTTTAACAACTATTGGAGTCAAGGTTATTTTGGTGACTATCCACAACCTCTACAAATGCCATTATTGTCGCCAACGTCTTAGGGGACTTTCCATCCCCATGACCTGACCATGCCGCAACCACCACCAACACTATATTGATTGGTACCATTGTTCCACCTCTATGATTGGATTTTGACTATGAGGACATAGTCAAATTCAAGCTTAGGGGGGTGATGGAACACATTTATATTTTATTTTCTTTTTAGCTTTATCTTTTCATTTTTTTATAGGATCCACAATCTATCTAGTGTAACTGTGGAGCAGTAGAAGCATTATTTCTATCTTTATCATCATAGAGTTTGTTCTCCTATGTTAGTGCAATGAATTTTAAAATGACAAATTAGCTTAGTTGCAATTTCTTGAGTGACATCACCTAGAGGAAGTGTATGGGCTACTTAGCTTAAGGACAATTAATATGAATGGAAATCTTAATTATCTAAGTAAAGTGGATGAAGATGGGGTTTGAGTGTGAATTGGTCAAACAAATATTGAGGTCTTAAATTGAAATCTTAGAAAGAAATCCTAAGGTTACACTGTACACATGTTAGTTGTAGAGGGACATGTCATAGTTCAAGAAAGGCATTGTCTCTTAATTATGTGATTCCATCCATTTTCCATCAATTTTAATCCACCACCTTAAGATGAACAAGTAAAACCCAAATTGTTTCCTTTTGATTGCATTGCATGGCATAATAGGTGACAAGATGGTTAGTTTTTCTTTTGATGCATTAGTTACAAAATGATTTTTTTTGCATAAACAACTTGTGTGCATATCATCTAGCTGCATAACAGGTGCATGTAGATTGCTTACCTTTTGCATCATTCATTTTACATAATGTGGTTATTGTTTTCTTTTGAAATAAGAGTGAGGGATACAAGTCCATACCCTTAGAAAAATAATGTGGTTATTGTTTTCTTTTGAAATAAGAGTGAGGGATACAAGTCCATACCCTTATAAATGAATGAGATATGTTAGTGTAGCCCAAGTAGAAATTTCTAGCATGCTAAAATAGCGGGCCAATGAAAAAAGAGAGAAAAAATTGATGTTATGAAATAAAGAGAGAGAAAGGATGCCCTAAACTCGGGTCGGAATTTTACTTCACAAAGAAATGGAAACATTCACGTGATGCATTTTCTTCTTTACTTCACTCTCATCCGTTTGATGAGATTTTCAATACATGAATCATTCCACCCATAAAAGTAGGCATTAGGATTCATGCATTTCTCATCATCTTCATTCAAGTAGGTTCATCATGTTTTGTTTTCAAATAAATGATTCAGATTTTACTTGTGCATCTTCCAAGACACCTACTTCTTCCATTCATTGCTGTTATTGGTAGAATACATATATATGATTGATCTCCTCATTCATTCTTATAAGGAGAATTGTTTCCAAGTAGTTGGTAGTTAGGAAAGATCAATGTACATAGGGAATCACATGATTGACACGAATTTACCGTGTGTAGAATGCAAGTGCACGCGTCAGAGTAATATAGGCCTTTGTGAGGCCCGAGTCGAACCCAGGGAAACGTAATTGTTGGTAGACTACTACTAAATACTCACAATCAGCTAGACCGATTAAAATAATTTAAGAGTTGATTGAAAGAGAAAAGAAAATAAAAGAAAACAAAGCAATTGATTAAATGTTTAGTTTCATCAATTTAAATGGGAATCCTTAGGATTGTGGTTTCACCGCAGGTTCTCACTGTACTAATTTCTACACAATTATCCTAATTCGTCTCCTATTACAGATAGTGGCCTGTAGTCAGAATTACTCGCTTTCACGATACAATTCACTACCTAAATCTAGGTCGTTTCCACGGTAGTAGTAACCTATACCCTTAATTAGGTGCATGAGAAACAAACTCTGGGTTTCCACCATTAACCGTACATCGCCTTATTCAAGGAATTTATTAGTTAATGTGATATTCGTCTCTTTTCAATCGTTAATTCTTCTTTAAAAATAATTAAAGGCATTAGATTATCATTAAGGTGATCAATCATAATGATAGAATGGAGAAAACGAAATCATACCATGAAATTGAGAGACAAATTATGATAAACTATGTAAAAAGTATCATACAACGATTACCCGGGCTACTCCCGATCCTAAAGACAAAAGGGAATAGCCCTGCATGGTTGATAATGGAAAATACATAGGAGTAGAATAGAAAAACATGGGAAACATGGAGCAAACTCGTGTAACCCCTGATACAAAGGTGTTCCTGGAGATCCTCCTCGAGAAACGTGCATTTTGCAGTCTTCCGGCAGCAAAATCGCCCGTCAGAGGTGCTCGGATCGCTCGGTTGACAACCTTCATCTCTCATCTCCTCTCTCTCTCTCCCTCTTGGATGTTGTGAAACACAATATGAGATCTCCCCTAGGGCCGTCTGTACTCTTCTTAGGTCATAGGACCACTTTACGGCTCCGAAAAAGCTCAACCGTCAGATTAAAACGCTCCGTTTTAGTGCTGAAAATTGCCAGATCCCGACGCTGTCGATAGTATCGACCCCAGGTCGATGGTATTAACCATGATACATGTATTTCCTTCCAAAATCGCGTTTTGGGGTTGCTTTCTAATGAAATGTCGATACTATCGACACCAGGGTCAATATTATCAATTCTGGACAATACAAAAGTGCCTGAAAAAGTGTCGAAACATGTGTATAAGTCCGGGGATTATATAAAATCATATAAATATGATAAAAGAAGTATAATTTGATGCAAAAAGAGTTTAAAGGCCAACTATAGTGAATTATGCAAATATAATCAAGAAAATGACAAATACATGCATAAAACAGATATAAAATAAGGCTATACAAGTGACTCAAAACCCATGCATCAAACTCCCCTAAGCTTAAACCTTACTCATCCTCGAGCAACAAAACCTTGGATCTGCTTGAGATAAGTCAGCAACAGGACATAAATACATGAAATGCATCTGCATCATCCCCACTTTCTTTCCACAAACCGGCCCTCATTAACCACTGAACACTAACTGCCATCCAGGTGACCAAAGACCTATGTAAAAGATGTCTTTCCCCCAATCAGTGAAACATTATCAATTAAAGCAGTTAATATGATAAACACATTTGGTCCATACTTGATGCATCTTGTGATCTCCTATCTACCTTGCTCATTTCCTAACTACCATCTAAATGGAAGCAGATCTCCTGATATTAATGAATGAGGAGAATATCATGGGTGGCCTACTGATTAGAGAAACAGGTGGATGGGATAGGTGGCTGTGGAAGAGATGGAAGCACATAATAGTTAATCATGCAATACAAAAATTAATGACCTATCATGATGCAAAATGTAAGTGCAAATGTCCTAATGTTACATTTTTGGTGGAATGATGCATGCATTATCATTCCATCTCAAGGTGAGATGGAATATCTAAAAAACTACACCATGTGCTTATTCTTCTTAATTCTCAGGTGAGAACATGTTCCTTACTCCCTCTTCTTCTTTATTACTTCTCAATTCTTTTTCTGTTTTTTTTTCAATCTTTTTTTTTCAAGCCCCTATTTTCATAGATGAAAATGAATTATTTGTTGGGCTCACTTCTTGTTACATAACTTGTACATTTGAAGCATTCAGAAGGTAAGGTACAAGTTTAACACCTTTCATGTTTTCACAAGAACATACAACACATGATGTACAACTATATGCTCAAAAGATGTGAATGCACTACAAAATGACCGTTAATGCAATTAAATGACACACACCTAAAGATAATGTGCATGTATGATTACTCTATCCTTTTCTTTTCATTTTTATGCAAAAATGTGTGAAAATAGTTATAATGCAAGACCTATCTACATGAGATGCAATCAAAAAGTGAAAGACAATAATGTGCTCCCATTTCTTATGGTGGAGATTGCGGTGGATCAGATCACAAGACTAATTGACAGAACCTTTTGAAAATACCATATGTCCCTCTTTAAAGACCTGTGTACAGGGTAACTAAATGATTTCTCTCTTAAACATTAGTCTAAGGTCACGTTAATGTTTGGTCGGTTTGGGCTCAAACATCCTTGTCAATCACTTTTCCTTAGACAATAAAGATGGTCTTTCATGTCCCCATGTCCTGAAGCTGACTCACCCAAACACTTCCTCAGTTATGCAAATCAATTATTCACAAGAATAAGCTCAAAAAGTTTTCAATATGCTCATTATTTTATGTGCACACAACTCAAGAATAAAACTCCCAATTGAAACCATGCAATTATTGCTCCAAAGATTACACTAGATACATGTGGATCCTACAAAAGCGGTAAACCTAGAAATAAAAACAACTAATATTTCAAAAATAAAAGCAACATGAATAAGTAAGTAAAACTTAAGATAGAGGGTTGTTCCAGCATAAGCTTGAAAAGGACTATGGCCTCATAGTCATCATTCTCACTTAAAAGGTGGAATAGAGGTACCATTCGCTTTGAAGTGTGGTGAAGAAGGATGGTTAGATGCTCAAGTGGACCAAGTGATGATTGCTATCTCCCTCCTTTTTCTGGCCCACTTTTGTGTCTTAGTGGTTCTAAGATGTGACTTGCTTCATCCTTCTTTGCTCTGCAAAAAATGGTGCGAAAAAATCTCATTTAGATACCTTTTTCGACCTATTTTATGTAGATATCCTACAGGTGTCGATACCATCGACACCAAGGTCGATGGTATCGACTCAGGCTCAACAATTTTGGTGTATCGACGCATCTAAAAGGCTGGGAAACCAAAATTGTCGATACTATCGACACTAGGGTCGATGGTATCGACTTTACTGTCACTAATTTTTATGAAAATCTTTAGGAATCTCGATACTATCGACCCTAGGGTCGATAGTATCAACTCTTGCTCAACGTTTACTGCTCCAAACTCGATACTATCGACATGGGTGTCGATAGTATCGACCTTAAAGTTCTGCACACTTCAAAACACGAGTTAGGGTTCCATTTTTACAAAAATTATCAAAACCTAAGCAAAAACTAAGTACATAAAATTAAAGAACATAACCAAACATAAAAATGAACCTAAAGTTGGGTTGCCTCCCAACAAGAGCCCTTGTTTAATGTCCTAGGCTTGACATAAGGATACCTTTAACTTGGGCTGTCAAGGGATGTATCTAATGATTCATTTGGCAATTTGAATTTAACTCTATCATTACCAATCCCAAGTGTCAAGTAACCTCGCCCAATGGTAGCGATTACTTCAGCCGTAGCTTGGAACGACCTTCCCAATAGCATCTCACCTCCTTCAAACTCATGCATGTCCATGACCACAAAGTCAACAGGGAAGATGAATTTGTCGACCTTGACTAGCACATCCTCGCATATACCTTGTGGCTTCACAATGGATCCATCCACCAACTCAGTTGTCATAGAAGTTTGTGTTGGCTTCTTCAATCCCAGCTTTTGAAAAAGTGGCAAGTGGCATAAGATTAATGCTTGCCCCTGAGTCACACTGTGCTTGTAGAAAACGTTGGCCACCTATGGAACATGGGTTGTAGAACATCATGGATCTTTCCTCTTCCCTGGTAGCCTTCCTTGGATTATAGATCTCACTTTTTCATCAACACACACAACATGCATCTGTGTCTTTGATCCGTCGTTTCTTGTTGATGATGTTTTTCATGAATCTTCCATATGAAGGAATTTTCTCTATCGCCTCCACTAGTGGAATGTTAATGTGGAGCTTCCGAAACATCTCCAAGAACTTCTTGTAGTGCCTATGCTCTTTCTTTGGCCTCAGACTATCCGGGAAAGGCACGTTTGGGTCCTTCGCTCGCTTGTGTGGTGGCACATATGGAACTTTAGGGGTATCCTCCCCTAAGCTTGCTTCAACGCCACCTTCTAGGATAGGATTTGACACATCATCCGTGGATGGCATGACTTGTGGCTGCTTCTCCTTATTGATAGTGGCTGCTCCACTATGAAGTAAAGCTTTCACCTGCTCTTCTGACATAGGAGTCTTTTCAGAAATCTGAGATGTGGGCACGCTAGTAGTGGAAACTTGGTGGGATTTTCTGAACGGGAAATATCCGCCTGGTAGTCCATATAAGTTGCGGGGGTATGGTACACTGGGTTTAGCCTCCGTGTCAAAATGAATTTTGACCTTTTCATGGACCTCCACCACTGGGGGGCTCTGTCTCCTTAATCACAGATATGTACTTCACTTGATGATGTGCTTGAACAACATTTGCATTCCCATTCTATCTTTTTTTATTTGTATGCTTCATGGCTGCCACTTCATTGGAAATTTGGGTCACAGTCATCTCTAGTGCCCTCATCTGCAGTCCATGACTTTGCAACATCTGCCCAAATTGATTCAAAATCTCACCCTGGGGCTGTAACTGTTTGCCGAACGTACTCATCAGTTCTTGATTTTGTTTCACCACCTGGCTAAGCAATTCATTGTTCTTTTCCTCTAGGCTAGGCTGCAGCTTCTGAAAATTTTGTTCCTTCCTCCAATCATAATTGTTATTTCTATATCCCTGTTGATGCATATACTTTGCATGTGCTTCATCATTAGACCCATTGTCCTCTTTCTCTAGGAGCTTCTTGGCTATAAGATCCATCTTGTCATTAAGCGTTTTGATGGCCTTTGCTTCATGTGTCATGCCAACCTGCTCTGGTGCATCTCTTTCACCCCAAGACTGCTTCTTTGCCATATTCTTCAAAATTTCCCAGCACCTTGTACCTTTGTTGTTTAAGAAGAACCCCAAGCCTGCTGCATCCAGATTGCTTCTGTCATGCTCATTGAGAGCAAAATAGAAAAATTTAACCTATTTTTCCTTATCTAGCCCGTGATGTGGGAACTTTCTCAACATGATTTGGAAGCGCTCCCATATCTCAGAATAGGTCTCACCGGCCTTCTGGCTAAAGTTGTGGATCTTTCACACAAGATCATTTGTCTTCTCAGGCAGAAAGAACCTCTTGAAAAACACTTCGACCATATGATCCCACGATTCCACATACTCTTCGTCTAAGTTATGCATCCATTCTCGGGCATTTCCTGCCAGAGAACTGGGAAATAACTTCAAGTAAAGCGTCTCTTGTGGGAACCTGTCAATCTTTATCATATCAAAATTTTCCACGAATGTGCTGATGTGAGTCACCAGATCTTCATTCTTCAGCCCATGGAATGCATTATATTTGATTAAATTAATTAGCCCTGGATCAATTTTGTAGTTAGGAATGTTGATGGCCTGCCTCTTGATTGGCCCCTTAGATGTAGAGGAGGAAGAAGCCTTGATCTTCTCCCAGATCGTCTGCTCCTCATTTGCTGCTCCGTCACCCATTATTACTTTACTAGTACCTGAAATTTCAAATGGTAGTGTATGAACCAGTACTAATAATTAAAACAATGAATAAGATTTGCAATTCAGTTCAAAAGATTAAAAGAAAAAATATAGGAATTAAAAGTGGCCTAGTGTGGCTGCTCGCAGCACTCGTAGTGCTAAAATTCACCATGTTCCCAGCAACGGTGCCAAAAACTTGACACGCGTAAACTGTGCGTGCAAACGCAAGTATACGTATCAATGTAATATAGGCCTTGTGAGGCCCGAGTCGAACTCAGGGAAACGTAATTGTTGGTAGACTACTACTAACTACTCACAATCATCTAGACCGATTAAAATGATTTAAGAGTTGATTGAAAGAGAAAAGAAAATAAAAGAAAACAAAGAAATCGATTAAATGTTTAGTTTAATCAATTTAAATGGGAATCCTTAGGATTGTGGTTTCACCGTAGGTTCTCGCTGTACTAATTTCTACACAATTATCCTAATTCGTCTCCTATTCCAGATAGTTGCCTGTAGTCAGAATTTCTCACTTTCGCGATACAATTCACTACCTAAATCTAGGTCAGTTCCACAGTAGTAGTAACCTATACCCTAAATTAGGTGCATGAGAAACAAACTCTGGGTTTCCACCATTAACCGTACATCGCCTTGTTCAAGGAATTTGTTAGTTAATGTGATATTCATCTCTTTTCAACCGTTAATTCTTCTTTCAAAGTAATTAAAGACAATAGATAATCATTAAGGTGATCAATCATAATGATATAATGGAGAAAACGAAATTATACCATGAAATTGAGAGACAAATTATGATAAACTATGTAAAAAGTATCATACAATGATTACCCGGGCTACTCCCGGTCCTAAAGACAAAGGGGATTAGCCCTGCATGGTTGACAATGAAAAATACATAGGATTAGAGAAGCAAAAACATGTGAAACATGGAGAAAACTCGTGTAACCCCTGATACAAAGGTATTATTGGAGATCCTCCTCGAGAAACGTGCGTTTTGCAGTCTTCCGGCAGCAAAATCGCCCGTCGGAGGTGTCCGGATCGCTCAGTTGACGGCCTTCGTCTCTCGTCTCCTCTCTCTCTCTCTCGCCTTCTTGGATGTTGTGCAACACAATATGAGATCTCCCCTAGGGCCGGCCATGCTCTTCTTAGGTCATAACACCACTTTACGACTCCAGAAAAGCTCAACCGTCAGATTAAAACGCTCCATTTTAGTGCTGAAAATTGCCAGATCCCGACGCTGTCAATAGTATTGACCCCAGGTCGATGGTATCGACCATGATACATGTATTTCCTTCCAAAATCACATTTTGGGGTTGCTTTCTGATGAAATGTCGATACTATCGACACCAGGGTTGATAGTATCGATTCTGGACATACAAAAGTGCCTGAAAAAGTGCTGAAACATGTGTATAAGTCTGGGGATTATATAAAATCATATAAATATGATAAAAGAAGTATAATTTGATGCAAAAAGAGTTTCATGGCCAACTATTGTGAATTATACAAATATAATCAATAAATGACAAATACATGCATAAAACGGATATAAAATAAGCCTATAAAAGTGACTCAAAACCCATGCATCAATGATGCACCTAGCGAATGCCTTATTGACTATGATATTAACTACTCAACTGATAGTGTTTCGTTGATCTAGGGGTGGACATCTTTTATGGAAATTTTTGGTCTCTTGAGAGTAGTTGATTGTTTAGTGGTCACTAAAGGCCAGTTTGGGACCTCCAGGAGGGCGTCATTGAGGAAGGAAATTCATATTTCATGTCATTTTGCAGATCTCAAACGGATCTGAGGGTGTGTTGCTTGAGGACGAACAACATTTAAGCTTAGGGGAGTTTGATGCACTGAATAATTTTCATTATGATAGGTTGTTTATTATGGATTTTTGTAAGGAGTGGGAACCCAGAGGGGAACCACTCCCTACTAAAATAAAAAGGCAACATCCCAAACAACACACCAACAAATTGTTTTTCTCAAAAGGGATGAAAACAATTTATTAAACATGATTGTATCATAACACAAAGTAGAAATGGAGTAAAAGATGTATCTAACCATTACAAAGCTTCTTATCATACTCATATTTCACCAAGTAGGGTGACATAAAGGAAAAACTAACTACATATAGGACTAGCTGAGGATCACCTAACAACTTCAAGCAAAGTCTCCCACGAAGTCAACTATACTTGTTGTGGTCTAGGTCCTCCTTGATTTCCTTCTCCTAGGCCAACTCCTAGGGTTGGAAGCATACCCCACAAAAAGAAAAGGAAAAGATAATGTCAGTAAAAAGCTGGTATGTGCATGCTAAAAAGAAATTAAGCAATATATATTAGGAAAGAGGTATATTAAGTATAGAAGGCTTCCCATGAAAGAGGTAAGAACTACCCAAACAGGCATAAGAGGAAAAGATTCACCGTCATATGATCAAAGAAATGCTTGCCATAAAATCAATAATAAAAGTGGTGACACAATAGCACACATAATCTTTTAGAGCACAAAACCCATAACAACCTACATGTAGGTGAGATAAATAGAGCACTAGAACAACATAAATAATAAAGGTGGCCAAGACCCATAAACTTGAAACATGGTATAGATTGGCACTTAACCAAACTCCCAATATATATAAATGTGGGCCAAACCTCATAAATTTGAAACCCAGGTACGGGGGACATAACCTCCATCCCAAAAATAAATAAGGGCACATAATGCAAAAAACAATGCAAATTATATTACTCTAGGGATACTGAGTCACACAACATGCTAAATAGAGAGGCAAGTAAAAAGTAAAGTTGGAATAACAATATTTGTCACCACGTAAATGAAAATCTAAGAAACCACCACAAAAGTTGGAAAAAAGATATCACATGTCACCATATCATGAATAAAGCATAAGAAAAGACCAAAAGAATGTATAAAGATCAATAACAAATAAAAGGTACTTCACATGAAGCATATTTTCCAAAAGAACAAGATAAGGTGTAGGCTAATGTCCATAGGACCAAGAGAATGAAGAACATAGGTTAATTTCTCAAAAGAAATAAAGAAATAACCGGGGATGCAAACATGCCTCTTCACATATTCTAATAGTACAAGATCACTTCTAGATCTAAATCTAGGTTTCCAAAGAACCTAATGTCATGTATGTGAAATTAGGGTTAGAATTACATTGATTATGCGATACCCTAGCAATCACCTTTTTATTATTAGTGAATTATGTTATCAAAGCCATGTCATGTTTTAGGTTATATTTTTTTGAGTTTAAAACATATTTTATTATATTTTTCTGACTTTTTGATATTTAGTTATAAATTTTACAAGTTATTACTAATTTGTATTAATCGATTAAAATCACATACTTTCAACATTGGATTTAGGCGATGCAATAGGAAACATTAGATAGATCTTATTTTTCTAATTTATTGACTATTTATTCATATTTCTTTGATCAACAAATAATTTAATATGAATTTTCCAAAATCTGGCAAATCAAAAAATTCCACATGACATAAGCTTGAGAGAGAGGAAAAGAGAGAGAGAGTTGGTCGTGTGTTTGAGTTGGCACAATCAGAGATGGCCAACTCAATGGCCACTCAAACAAATCAATGGGGCACATGCGCATAGAGAAGCAATAAAACCATATGAAATTACCAAAATACCCCTAACTAAAAAATAAGCAAGTAGCGGAAAACAAGAGGGCATAATAGGAAGATCATCCCTACCAATGTTCTTCGTCGAGTGGAACTGGAAAAGAAGAAACATGAAGACTCAAGCTTCCAATCAATCACAATCTCAGTGAGGAATCCACGAAAATTGAAGATGTCTTCGAGTACCTGGGTTCAACCCAAACTCAATGAGCTTTTGCTTGAGTTCAGATGGTCATCGGAGACGAGGATAATACCTCCTCAGTAAACAAAATAGAGAGAAGTGAGAAGACTAGGAGAAGCTGAAAACAACCAGAGAAAATAAGTGGGAGCAAACCAAATATGATCGTGACGTCAAGATAGGTTGACAAGAGGCATTCACATGGTTGAAGGGGCATAGAACCAGCATGAAGGTGAACACCGATGGAGATCCTACAGTGGCTACTAGGCATGATGGTCGGGGTAGGCTAAGAGCAAACCAAAGATACAAGAACAAAGGATGAAGCCTACAAATGCTTACTAAGGAGTTAATTCGCTTGAAGGCGGTAGAGAAGGACATTTTGAGAAAGGTACTCACCAGAGACGAAGCGAGTAGGACCTAATGTCTAGGTGTAGCAATGACCCAAAGTGAGGACAGAGGAGAGTTGCTAGAAGGATGAAGGTTCACAAGGCACTTGCGTGAAGACGGGAGGCGATGGAAGGTGTTCTATGAAAAAGGGATTGAGAAAATGGATTTGGGGGTTTCTTATATATAGGGAGTTAAGGTTTGTGTGAGGGCTCTTGCGTGCATAATCGAAAAAGGAAACCTACCAAAAAAGAATCGTGAAAAATAGATGAGAAACGAGGATGCTAGAAGAAAAAGATACTTACTATTACTATACATGGTGGGCCGCTCTCGTACTCGGGGTAGGAGACGATGCCATGACTGTTAGATCAAAAATTCGACAACCCAGATCACTCATATGATCATATAAAGAAACCAAGGTGTGTGACACATTTAATTGGATTCCGACTAAAGTGTGAACATATTTATTTTCCTTTCTCTCTCCTATTTTGAGGGTGAAAATGAATCCCAATTTGGAAGAAATTTTGCATTGAGGCTAATTAAAGTATGTTGATTCCGATTATGCACTTAGTTTTTCCTTTCGGGAACTTTTAATGTGTTAAATAAATCAAATACTATTTTCTCTTTCCTCATGCATTCATGACTTTAAGATTCACCAAATTTTATGAAACTTCACCCAAAAGTCATAATTAATGTGTTAGATATGAATTTACCATCAATTTTACATGTTGGAGTTATTTGTTCATTTATTTAATATATAGAAGGTTCTACACACTTTCTCTCTCCTGAATTCACCTTTTAATCAAACTTTCTCCAAATTGAGTGAAAATTCACCCAAAGACATATTTTAATGTTTAGATTATGAGTACAAGATTATTTTTCACTTGTGAAGTCATTAAATATTTTATTTCATATTTTAAAGGAAAAATACTTTTTCTTTTCTAAAATAAAATAGATATGATGATTATTATCCTAAATTGGTGAAACTTGGCCTCCAAGCCAAAGCATATCCAAAGAATATGAATATGAGGTTATTCTTATCTAATAAGTTTTCTTTTTATAAATTTTAACCCATTATCCATTATTTCTATTATTTCTCTTATTAATAAAATAATATCTCATGAATCATTATTATTCATTCCTTTTTCTCTTCCTTGATCCATAAGGCAAAGGAATGATCTAGAACGAATATACTCTATCATTATATCACACAAGTTATTTATTTCATATTTTGTGGAATTATAAATCATTATTCTCAATTATGGACACCTTGTGTTTTTATGCACATTATTACCTCATGTGACATATCTTATGTACCTTTCAATTGATTTTATGAATAATTTGAATGTATTAGGTAATATTAATTTATATTCTAGGGTAATTTATTCATGCATTAACATATTTAAGGTCACTAAAGAGCATACCCTTATCCTTGTTTAGCTAAAGCTCAAAGACTAACGTTTTTAACTTCTTAATCCTGGATTAAGATTAAGTTCTAGGTTTCAGTATGTTACAACATACCACCCCTTAAATGGATTTCATCCTCAAAATATAATTATCCAAAACAAACAACTATGTACCACCCCTTAAAAAGTTTCATCCTAATAGGTCAAGCAAAACTATAGGTACAAAGGTAACTTCCTTACATATATCTACAAGGTACCATGCAAAAGGAAACATAACTTGAAAGTATGATGATGGGGCTACGGGCTACCTTCAACTTGATTATCATCATAGACTTCTTGACCATCCAAAGAAAAAACTCTTCCAGCTAGCCTTTCCACTGGTCTTCTATCATTATTGTTACCATTATTCTAATGAGGCACTTGAGGTTGTTGTTGTTGAGCCGGTGTAGGTCCATTATGAAGCTGAGGGCACCTAGGATGAATATGTCCAGGTTCATTGCAATAATGGAACACCACTCAAAAATTAGCTTGATACTTTGCTTGATTCTTATCTTGAGAGCACTTCACTGGAGGATGGTAACCATTGGACTTAGTACACTTGTCTCTTTTCTAGCTCATCTCCAGAGAGCTTCCTCTTCTTGTCAAACTCCCTAGGTTGAAACCTTGGGTAGGACTTCACAACCAAAGCTTTATCAACCATCTGCTAAAAGGTTAAGGGAAGTTGTGGGATAAGATCATGACCCACATTGTAGTTGAGTCCTTGAAGGAATATGTCAGCCCTACGTACCTCACCCAAACCCAATGGATAACGTTCAAACAATAGAAACTTTTGAACAAATGTAGAAACGGATAAGGAACATTGCTTCAAGTTGTAGAACCCTACTTCTTTCTTCTTCAGGGCAACAATGCAGATTTAATTTCCACTAAAAAGCACCAAGAACTGCTCCCATGTCATGGTGGAGATATCATGTGCCCTTCCTATCCCCTTCCACAAAACTCGAGCGGGTCCATCCAAAATATGTGAAGCTAATCTAACCTTCTGGTGGGGAGGACATGCCATTTCACCTTCATTCTTGAAGGATCATGGTTGCATCTTCATAAACTCCATGAAGGAATACTCCTTAGGATTTTCAGGTATGAACGCGTCTTTCATCTTCCCTGCCATGGTAGTAGCAAAAAGTTGTCAAAACATGGCCAACTCTTGCTCTGGAGAGATGATTATGCACATACTAGTAGAAGATGGGGTTTCTTGACCTACTGATGGTCCACTTCCAGTCGGAGGAGTAACTTGAGTCACTGGTGTGGTAAAGGGTGGATCCATCCTTGGCATCCCAAACCTAGGGTTCTGTGGTGTCTCGTATCTGTATTGGTTGTTAATAGTCAAGTTATCTCCCACCATTAGGGTTTTTTCCTGCACAAGGCAATGATACTAGGAATAAGCAACCTATGGAAAAAGGTAAACATCCTAAGGGAGACAAGTTTGAAATAGTTAGATAATTGACAGATAAAGGCTCTGATACCATGCTGTAAGGAGTGGGATCCTAGAGGGGAACCACTCCCTACTAAAATAAAAAGGCAACATCACAAACAACACACCAACAAAAACTTTTTCTCAAAAGGGATGAAACCAATTTATTCAACATGATTGTATCATAACATAAAGTAGTAGCGAATAAAATATGTATCTAACTGTTACAAAGGTTCTTATCATACTAATCTTTCACCATGTAGGGTGACATAATGGAAAAACTAACTACATATAGGACTAGATGAGGATCACTTAAAAATTTCAGGAAACGTCTCCCACGAAGTCAGCTACACTTGTTGTGGTCCAGGTCCTCCTTGATTTCCTTCTCCTAGGCCAACTCCTAGGGTTGGAAGCATACCCCACAAAATGAAAAGGAAAAGAGAACGTTAACAAAAAGATGGCATGTGCATGCTAAAAAGAAATTGAGCAATATATATATTAGGAAAGAGGTACATCAAGCATAGAAGGCTTCCCATGAAAGAGGTAAGAACTACCCAAATGCGCATAAGAGGAAAAGATTCATAATGATATGATCAAAGAAATGCTTTCCATAAAATCAATAATAAAAGTGGTTCCACAAAAGCACACATAATCTTTTAGGGCACAAAACCCATAACAACTTGCATGTAGGTGAGATAAACATTGCACTAGAACAACATAAATAATAAAGACGACCAAGACTCATAAACTTGAAACATGGTATAGATTGGCACATAACCAAACTCCGAATATATATAAATGGGGGACATAACCTCCATCCAAAAATAAATAAGGGCACATAATGCAAAAAACAATGCAAATTATACTACTCTAGGACTACTGAGTCACACAACATGATAAATAGAGAGGCAAGTAAAAAGTATAGTCGAAATAACAAGATTTGTCATCACATAAATGACAATCTAAGCAACCACCACAAAAGTGGGCAAAAATATATCACATGTCACCATATCATGAACAAATCATAAGAAAAGACCAAACGAATGTATAAATATCAATAACAAATAAAAGGTACTTCACATGAAGCATATTTCCCAAAAGAACAAGATAAGGTGTAGGATAATGTCCATAGGACCAAGAGAATGAAGATCATAGGTTAATTTCTCAAAAGAAATAATCGGGTTCATAGATTCTAACAGTACAAGATCACTTCTAGATCCAAATCTAGGTTTCCAAAGCACCTAATATCATGTATGTGAAATTAGGGTTACAATCACATTGATTATGCAAAACCCTAAAAATCACCTTTTTATTATTAGTGAATTATGCTATCAAAACCATGCCATGTTTTAGGTTATATTTTTATAAGTTCAAACATATATTTGTCTGACTTTTAGATATTTTGTTATAAATTTACAAGTTATTACTAATTTAGATTAATCCATTAAAATCACATATTTTCAACATTGGATTTAGGCGATGTAATTAGAATCATTAGATAGATCTTGTTTTTATGAATTTATTAACTATTTATTCATAATTTTCTTATTAGTAAACAATTTATTATGAATTTTGCAAAATCCGACAAACCAGACAATTCCACATGGCATATGCTTAAGAGGAAAAGAGAGAGAGAGAGAGAGAGAGAGAGACACACACGTCTGAGTTGGCCAAATCAGGGCTGGCCAACTCGACGACCACTCAAAGACATCAATGAGGGATAGGCACATAGAGAAGCAATAAAACCATGTGAAATTACCAAAATACCCTAATCGAAAAATAAGCAAGAACGGGAAAATGACAGGGCATAATAGGAAGATCATCCCTAGCAATGTTCTTCCTTGAGTGGAATTGGAAGAAAAGAACCTGGAGACTTAAGCTCCCGATATATCACAATCTCAACGAGGAATATGTAGAAATTGAAGATGTCTTCGAGTACATGGGTTCAACTCGAACTCAACCAACTTTTTCTCGAGTTTAGAGGGTCATTGGATACAAGGATAGCACCTCCGTACTAAATAAAATAGAGGGAAGCGGGAAGACCTGGAGAAGTTGGAAATAGCCAAACAAAACAAGTGGGAGCAAACCAAATAAGATCATGAGGTCAAGGTAGGTTGATAGGAGGCGTTCATGTGGTTGAAGGGGCACATAACAAGTGTGGAGGTGAACACCGTTGTAGGTCCTACGATGTCTACTGGACACGATAGTCGGGGTAAGCTAAGAACAAACTGAAGACTCAAGAACAAAGGATGAAGCCTACAAATGCTTACTAAGGAGTTAATTAGCTTGAAGGCGGCAGAGAAGGCCATGTCAAGCAAGGTACTCATCAGAGATAAAGTGAGTAGGACCCGATGTCTAGGTGTAGTAACGACCCAATTGAGGGCAGAGGAGAGTTTCTAGAAGGTCGAAGGTGGTCACATGGCACTTGCGTGAAGACGGGAGGTGATGAAAGGTGTTTTACAAAAAAGGGATGGAGAAAATGGATTTGGGGGGTTTCCTATATATAGGGAATTAGGGTTTGTATGAGGGCTCGTTGTGTGCGCAATCGAAAAAGGAAACCAACCAAAAAAGAATCGTGAAAAATGGATAAGAAACGAGGATGCAAGAAGAAAAATAAACTTTCTGTTACTATAAATGGAGGGCCGCTCTCCTACTTGAGGTAGGAGACAATGCCACTTCCATTAGATCAAAATTTGATGGCCCAGATCACCCGTACGATCTTATAAAGAAACCAAGGTGAGTGACACATTTAATTGGATTCTGAATAAAGTGTGAACATATTTATTTTTCTTTTTCTCTCTCCTCTTTTGAGGGTGCAAACGAATCCCAAATTGGATGAAATTTTGCACAAAGTCTAATAAAGCATATAGATTCTGATTATGCACTTAGTTTTACCTTTTAGGAACTTTTAATGTGTTAAATAAATCAAATACTATTTTCTCTTTCCTCATGCATTAATGACTTTAAGATTCTCCAAATTTTATGAAACTTCACCCACAAGTCCTGATTAATGTGATGGATTGAATTTGCCATTAATTTTACATGTTGGAGTTATTTTTTCATTTATTTAATATCTTGAAGGTTCTACATACTTTCTCTCTCCTGAATTCACCTTTTAATCAAACATTCTCCAAATTGAGTGAAAATTCACCCAAAGAGTGTAGATAACAAATCCAATATTATTTTCCACTTTTCAAGTCATTAAATTTTTTATTTCATATTTTAAAGGAAAAACACCTTTTCTTTTCTAAAATAAAATAAATATGATGATTATTATCCTAAATTGATGAAACTTAGCCTCCAACCCAAAGCATATCCAATGAATATGAATATGAGGTTATTATTATTCAATAAGTTTCCTTTTATAAATTTTAACTCATTATCCATTATTTCTATTATTTCTCTTATTAATAATTCAATATCACATTAATATGTTTTAAACATTATTATTCATTCCTTTTCCTCTTCCTTGCTCCATAAGGTAAAGGAATGATCTAGAACGAATCTACTCTATCATTATATCACACAAGTCTATTTATTTTGGATTTTTTGGAATTATAAATAATTATTCTCAATTATGGACACCTTGTCTTTTTATGCACATTATTACCTCATGTGACATATTTTATGTACCTTTTATTGATTTTATGATTAATTTGAAATTATTAGGTAATATTAATTTATATTATACATGTTAGGGTGATTTATTCATGCATTAACATATTTAAGGTCACTAAAGAACATACCCTTATCCTTATTTAGATAAACCTCAAAGACAAATGTTTCTAACTTCTTAATCCTGGAATAAGATTAAGTTCTAGGTTTTGGTATGTTAAAATTTTTGTGTACATATTGTTCATTTTGATATCATTTGTGCATTATTTATAATCATTATCCTGTAACACTTAACTACATGAAATAGATGTATTTTTAATGTTCTTGATAAATTCATTATTATTTGGGAGATTATGTTCATTTTCTTGAAATTTTAGGTGAATCTATAGGAAACTACACATCTCGGTACTAACAACCTTCCTATAGGTGGTATCAACACTTGATGAAAAAGGAACAAGTCAAATCAAGAAAACTTAATAGTACCAACGAAGGAAGTTGGTACTGTCGACAACCTTATAAAAGGGATTTAGAAATTATCGAGAAATCTCACTACTACCGACATCAACTCGGTATTACTAACATCCTCTTAGAGGGTCGTGACTTTTCAAGGACGTAGATACTACCAACACGAAGTTGGTAATATCGAATCAGTAGGATCAGGCCAGATCTAAAATCATAGTTAATCTGACGATTGGGAATTAATTTTTCCCTATGTCACTTCTATGACTTAGGGGGAGTTTGGCCATACCTAATTATCACATCTTATTTAGTTATACGACTGTGGAGAGAGGAGAAAAGAGAAACGAGAGGAGAAGGCAATGCTCCAGGCACTTTGAGCACTTCCAGTGGCCCAATTTGCAGTTGGAAGATGACAAATCACTGTGTTCATTATGAGGAACCATCTATCCCATCTTTCTCTAGGGGTTTTCCTTGTTTTTGATGTTTTCCTCCTTCTCTTCTTTCTTTTCTATGTGTAAAGAAACTGAAATCATGTGGGGTTTATCCCCTTGTTCCTTAGGATCTGAGATTAGGTCAGTTTTGCATTATCATTGATATTTATTATTTAATATCCACATTTCTCTTAATTTTTGGACATGCTTCTATGAGAGCACCATGACTTATCTATGCTTGATCATCATAGGCAGTTGTTTAGACCATTAATCGCTTCGAGAGAGTGATTAAGGGTTAGAAAACTCATAAATTTACATATTTTATGTGGCTCATTAAGAAAGGGCCTGCGGATGTGAAGAGAATAACCCAAATATTTCTATAAAATACACAACTAATAACACAATTGCTATGAGAGTGGGATTGGAATTCTAATAGGTAGTGAATTATTATATGAGAGTGCGGAATTCTTGCTATTGGTCTCTTTGTCCAAGGTTAGGAGATATTAACATTAATGAAATGATGTTAATTGCAATGTGAGATATGGTGAAACCACAATCCTAAGGAATTCATTCCACTTGTGATCACAACTAGTGATCATAGTTTTAATTCTTGCAATTTGATCATTAAATCAACCAAATCACTCCTTTTCTCAGGCCTAGTTGATTGGGTCATTGTTAGTAGTAGTTTCTGGGTACACGTTTTCCCATGTTCGATATATGTGCCTCTTTAGGCCTATATTACATTGATATGTGCACTTGCATTTTTGACATATAGTTTATGCACATCAATATCATAGGGAGATGGGCAGGGATGTGTGGCCTTGTTTGTAATCGTCGTAAGGAAGACGGTTGTGCTTTCTGATCCTTGTTCCTTGTTTCTTCTATAGCTGCAAAGCAGAGACTTTAGGGATACCTAAAAAATCGGTGATTACAAACCATTCATGTGTTAGATTGTTGCCTAGTCTACAAAGACGACACGTCGCATCCTGGAAAGTCTCAATCACATCATGATATTATGGCAGTGAATGTTAATGATAAGATTGGGATAATA
The DNA here is from genome assembly GCA_963693085.1 of Alisma plantago-aquatica. Taxonomy (NCBI): domain Eukaryota; kingdom Viridiplantae; phylum Streptophyta; class Magnoliopsida; order Alismatales; family Alismataceae; genus Alisma; species Alisma plantago-aquatica. Next base: position 156,081,586 of record OY856413.1, read on the forward strand.
GAGGCTACTATTTCCAAGAAACAATGCTTCTCATAAAATATAAAGACATGCTTATCATGGAGAAGGAAATAAGATTTATTATGGAAAAAGAAACTCATCTAATAAGTGAAACACATCTACATCGGGCCACGTAGCCCACTCCATGCATCCTTATCAGTTTATAAGATTTTTTTATCTCATGTTGTCAGTCGTACAACTGGGTGTAGGATTTGATGGACAAATGGAAATTTCCATCATGAATTTGTTGTTCCACACCGACTATCCATCAATCAAATTGTGTTGTTAAGGACATGGTCTTCGTCAGTAAAATTTGTGAAAAGGAAAAATAGAGAAATATATGAAAATTGCAAAATCAAAAGAGAGAATTCAAAAAGGTGGGGTTGTCTCCCAACAAGTGTCCCGATTTAACGTTACAGACCCAATTGATGATATTGCATTACTCACATAGATTGTGTGAGAAGGTTTTCCAAACCCTTTCCTTGTTTATGTACATGACCTGGATCATGGTCATATGAAGTAAATACCTTGTTGTGGGGGTGATCCTTGTTACCTCTGGGGACATTTTGGAAATATGATTGTTGTGGTTCCAACTTACCTGCCACCTTGAAGACTTTGATCGAGTTATGTACTTTATTTAAATCTTCAAGGAATCGATACTCAATAGTATTCTTTCCTGGTCTCAGGATGAGTTTTCCAGCTTCAACATCCACTAAGGCTCTCATAGTGGCTAAGAATGGTCTCCCCAAAATTAGTGGAAATTGATTATCCTCTTTGATTTGCATCACCATGAGATCACATGGGACATAGGTGTCATGTCCTAGATTAATAGGGAAATCTTCAATTATTCCCAAGGGTTTTATAACAAATGCAGCTAGTTGAATGCTCATGGTTGTGGGTAGGATATCAGTGAATCCAAGGTGTTGACATAGAGTGTATGGCATAATGGATATGCTTGTGCCAAAATTAGCAAGACCTTTACAGAAACTTTCATCCCCTAAGAAACAATCCATCCCAAAAGAGCCAAGAACTTTTTTCTTCTGAGGCATATGATTTTGAACTATATTGGAGGCCATCTATTCTAGCTTCATGGTCTCACATTTCTCGGTCATATACTTTCTAGATATAAGGGTCTTGAGATATTTGCACGAGGCTGACATTTCATCTCATGCATCGAGGAACCAGATGTCTACATGTAGTTTCTTCACAACATCCTTGAATCTGATGAGTCTTTCATCAATCTTGGTCTGCTTGAGGCAGCTGACATAGGGTACACAGGCTTGTGCATAGGTGCTTTGGGTGTTGTTGATGGTCCAGAATTGACTGCTGGTGCTACACCAACTGAATTCTTGCTGCTGCTTGGCTGAGCTGACGTCACAATTGCTACTGGACTGACCGTCAGATGGTCATTCTGGCAACTCGGGACCCTGACTAGGGTTCATTCATTTCTACTAGGAGGAATAAAGGCAAGAGTGGAGATCGGGGTGTGGAGTACCATTCACTTACCTTATCATTATCGTGTTTAGTTGTTCTAGATGTTTGAGATCGTTTTCTGGTTGACCTATGATCATGCCTATTAGGGGCTGCTGACTAGCTGCTAGGTAGGCGATTTGTGGATCCAACGCCTTTTGATTTTTTGTGACATTGGCCAAATGAGTTTGAAATGTCACCATGATATGTTGGAGTGTGTTCACTAGATCTTGTGCTGGTGTCAACTATATTTGTAGCGGAGTGAGTTGATTTAGATTCTTATACGGTTGTCGCTACTGGTAATGTTTTCTTATGAAATTTAATCTATAATTTCCCTAGTTGCATGGGCCAGTGTACTAATCTAACTAATCCTCCGGTGTAACTTATTTCTCACTTAGTTCCACATATGCCACTTTACTGTTTGTTCTTTTCATTTGTACCTAAAACATCGACAAACAAAACGTCGGTCAGCAAGAAGCTGGTATGTGGGGTAAACAATAATTGTGCAACTATGTAGTCAACCAAATATCATTTAACATCCACGATTACGTTTTAAGCAATACTACTCAATCCTTGCCTATCCCCTATCTTTGTATCGTCCCTGCAGTGGACATGGATACTACCTCTCTCATATGGTAGATCCTTACCTCCGTGGTCCTACCACACAGGTAGCCAATTCCTAGGGTTATGGAGTCGCATGGTCCTACCCAAGGGTAGCCCAATCCCTGGCTCATGATGAATTGATGGACCTACCCCATTGGTAGCCATTTACTAAGTCATTTAATGACCTAATGGACCTACCCCATTGGTAGCCATTTACTAGGTCAATCTATAAAGCTATAAAGGGGACTAGGATCTGAGCTAGTAGGCACTTATCTTAGGTGATAGTCATATCCACATTATGATTTGCAAGAATTAAATGCATCCAACAATTTAATTCAAGTCATCGATAAAACCTTGAAAATCCTCGAGAAACTAATTCGGGATATTCATAGGCGTAACCACATACCTATCAAGTTGATGTGAGGCAGAAATAATCCAATCAATCAATAGGCAAGCAAGCATTCAATAAGATCCTGAAACAATTATACAATTTCCTTTTATTACTCATGTCATTAAGATCTATTAAATCTAGCTCGCTTCCTAGGGTTTCTAGTTCACTTTTAGGGTTTCCATTACAATTAGGGTTTCTCTTCATCTTTTACTATTTTAAACCCTAATTTAACGCAATTGATCACAAACCCTAATTATCTCAACATCTAATCCTCAGTTTCGGATTTAAGGCATAATTAACCATTAAATAAGTCCATTAAGCCTCTTTTACATTAAATCTACCATTTTTATCCTTTTAATATATGACAAGATCATTACGCTCATTTATTGTCAATTCATAGTTCATTATGATTGAATTCACATACGAACTCTATTCGTCATTAATTCCATCTTGATTCATTCAAAAACCCTAATTCCTATATTAAGGTTATTTATCCACAAATTAGGAACTTTAATGCTCGAAATAGCTTATAACCATGAAAACTTAGTTCTATTCATGAAATCAAATAATTAAAGCCATTAGTAGTCCTAATTACCAACATTAGGGTTTCAAGGCCCAGTAAAGCATACTTATGCACATGAACTCTCAATTAAAATAATTATGTGCAAAATTCATTTTTTTTGTTCCTAATGTCCCTTTTTATCATTAACAGGTTAATATCAACTTTAACCATCAATTAAACCCAACTAGTCTCATCAATTAAATCCATATAGGGTTTCTTAATCTTTAATTCAATAAAGTTGATAACTTCTATTACTTTTCAAATTGAAAGAGGAATTAGCTTCTAAATATATTTTTATTGGATTCCTCTCATTTTTCTTGAGCAAAATTCATATATAAACTTTTGTCATACAAGCTACGAATAAGGAGATATGATTTTTGCAAAAATACTTACTTTTGGGCCAACCAGAAGCTGACACGTCACCTTTGCCCATGCAAAGCGACCCGTTGAAGATTATAACGGAGTTACTATTCTGCCCCTGATGCGACTACTCAATTCTTGTATCCTGGAGGGGTATCTCGATCTAATCGACCCCCGGGTCGTCTTCCACCCAGCGTAACCCTATGTTGCTGCGAACAACAACGTTGTGTGCGTCATCTACCTCTGCTTCCGCCTCCAGAGCTCACTGGAACCCATCCCTAAGTCTCTGTCGCTCCCAGACCCATCCAGTAGGGTCTTCATCCATGATCGCAATGACCAGGGATAGGATTTTTAGGCCTGTGAACCTCAACTCTCCGCAGACGAGTTGCAGCGATCGCAGGGTTGTTTCCACTCTCTCCAAGGCCGGAAACTCCACAGAACTTGGCGCCCCACCTCCTCCATCCCTCTGCGCACAGGTAGGCACCCCTGGGGTCGCATGTAGGGTGGAGGTTCGGGCCTACTTCGTTCTGCAACACATGGCTGACCTGCAACCATTCAATGGCCGTGCGCAAGCTGCAGAGCATGGGGAAGACGAATGTGCTCCTCCGCGGAGTCGCGGAAGCGTCAGGTCTCCATCGTAACCTCTTCACGGTGCCTGGTTGCTCTGGGATAGCATGCTTTCCCTTGGTTAGGGTTGTGTGCAAAGAAGAAGAATAAGAAAGGGAGGGATACATGAAAACTCCTCAGAACTCATCCCTGAGCTCTACCCCATTTATAGGGGAGGGTTTTCGCACCCTAAGATGTGCATCCACTAAGATGTAAGATCTTGTCCCAAAAGGAATCCAATTCCTTCATTAGAAAGCAAACTTTCTCTCTCCTCTTTTTCCTTTGAATATCCCCTATTATATGGATATTAGGAATTCGAAATTCCTCTTTCATCTTCTTTATACTTGCCCTTTTTAATCCATAGGAACAAAATCCTATTTTCCCTTTAATAGCAATTACTTTCTTTTTAGTAATACCACATAATACATTAATTGTATACTCAAATTATCTCCTTATTTTGCAATTTTGGTATTTTCTCTTTCTTTCCTCTTCATTGGGACTCCTTGGATCTCAAGAAACTCTATTATTTTGAAATCCTTTTTATTGGATACTCATTATCCTTCTAAATGCATCTATATGCATTATTTCTCATTATCATGTGTATTTCTTATTAAAATAGCTCTTTTTGAGGATTTCTCTTTATTTCTCTTTTATTTTCCTCATTAGTATTCCTTTTATCATTAGGAACCCTTGGAATACGAAATTCCACTAAGGATAACTCGATTATACCTCTTTTTACTTGTTTTCCACCTTTTACCATTGTTTTCAATTTCTTTCTTAATAAAGAAATACTTAATTAATCTTTTCTTTTCTTATTGCTTTTCTTTGCAACTTTGGACTCCTTGGAACCCAAGGAACCCATGTGGCACGAAATCCACCTTTGGATTAAGTTCGTTTGCCTTCTAGAGGTTTCCACACCTTTCTTTTCTCAAAAACTCAATTATTCATTTATTAATTGGATTTCCTTGTTATTGGGCCCAATAGCCAATAAAGCCCACAACACAATCATCAAGGCTATTGTAAACGAAATCCATTTATTCAAAACAAAGTATATCTTTATTTGTTCAAATATATTTAATATGAGAAATTACATTTCTCACCGAATAAACCCAAAAAATTGGGGTTGTAACAGTCTCCCATGGTCTTCCCATTGCAAAGTCTTTTGAGTGTTCTCTCAATTTTAGGATCAAATAGAAATCCTGAGTCAAGACGTTTGGATCTTCACATATTCTAGGAGTACCTGAAAAGAGGCAGAACGACTGTGAGTTTATTTTTTCCGTTCTAAAGGGTTTTCAATAATATCAAGCATAAATAATAGAAAACCCTAATTACACTTATACTTCTAAAATTATATAACCACCGTTGTCCCCTATAATAGTGCCAATTTTTGATGGGGCTCCAAATTTCATACCAATAAAAACCCTACAAGAATAACTCTTCATCTAACCAAAAGTTGTGCACTAATTCCCCATTCCACACGAATGGAAGTCTTATTACAGTATACTTAAGGATCAAACCCAAAGGACAACCTTCTTAGGAAGTTATATGTGTTTAGAAGTATTAATGATAATATTTAACACCGAAAAGTTGGATGGTTGATTAAACTAAATTGTTTCTAGTAGAAAAAATGATTAAAGAGATAAATAAATAATAATTAAAGGACCAAAGCATGGGGTTTTGCTTGCCAAAGAATTCTAAATTATCCTAGTGAGACCTAACTCCTTAACAACAATTTACTAAATAGAGGCTTAGCTACTGCACCCTCATAGTATATAGATCGTTTTGAGGTCTAAACTCCCTTGGAACTAAACAGACTCGGCACCCAAGTTCCTAGGTTATTTTGACCGGACGTCCTCACTGCGGCTGGCCATTCTCGACAAGTTAGCAAATCATAACTCAATCACCTCAATATCCCTTACTGACACTTCAGGGGGATAATAAGATCAATCTAAAGTTTTTATCACAATCATAAGAACATGCACATCCACGATTATAAAAAACATGCAAAGCAAGTCGTCAATTTGCATTGCAAGGAGATAAGCAGCATGATAGTTTATTAATCAATAGTATTGTTAAGTTTAGGTACAAGTAAGAATAAAATATGGGGTTTTAGGGCCAGTCTCCATGCCCCAGAACAAATGTCTACTCACTCATAGTGAGAGACAATAGAGAAAAGATAGAAAGAACAATGGAGGGGGCCATGACGCCTGTTGTAGGAAGACCAATTTGCCCACAGTGAATACCACCTCCTCACTCCTCTCTAGGATTTGCATTGTTCAATGTGGATTCTAATCACTAATTAGAGACCCCTTTGAATGGACGATAAGGGTTCCCTTTTATAGAGTCATTCCTCACTGTCAAAACCCTAATGTTGAATACTTGTGGTCAAAGGAAGATAATATTCATGCCCCATATTTGGTGCAATAGGTGACTCACATGAGTTACTCAATCTGGACCTCATGTGCAGTTTTCTAGAGGACCTGAGTGGATTGAACTAGAGGGGTTGGATGCAAGGAACGTGCATCAAAACTGAAGAATTGGGAGACTCCGGTTAGAGAGCAGTGTGAGTCTGGTGACTAGCATGGTTGATCTCTTGACTGGGTGGTTGGAAGGTGGAAAATGTAAAGATTCTAGTATCTTCCTTCCCTTGAGGTGTGGCATCACAAGGCCTTGAAGTCCATATTGGTATTGAAGTATATTTTCGTCTGTTTTGCATGAAAAATATATAAAGTGCATTAAAGTCTAGAAAAGAGAGAATAATTGATTTTAAGTAAATCTAAACTAACGCTAGGAAATAGAAACAAAACATCCCCCTAAAAAGTGAGTAAAACAACATGCAAAAATGGGTATAAATGTACTCGTCACTAGTAGATCATGTGATGCATCTTGTCTATATGTTGTCGTAACACTATTCCCATAGTGTAGTCTCTCACATTACACATGGTATCAAGGGGTTAAGACTATTCTGGTGTCTGCATTATGAGTGTGGAGATGAGAGTGAATTTAAAATAATTTGTTTTTGCAAGACAATTAAATGTTAGGGTAACATCCTTCATAAGAAAATTTGTGTGGATATCAATCCTTTGGAAATCTTCTATGAAACTCGGATAAAACCTGGCATGTCCCAAGAAGGATCTAGCTTCCTTTAATGAATATAGGGGTGCAATATTTGTGACGCCTCAATGTTAGTCTTATCCACTTCAATCCCTATGTTTCTCACTCTATGGTCGAGAACTACACCTTCTTTAACCATAAAATGTCATGTTTCCCATTTTAGCACAATTTGCCTCTTTACATATAGCCAGCACGAGTGAAAGGTGATTCAACATGAATCATTTGAATGTTTATAAACTGAGAATTTGTCCCTAAAGACTTTCATGTCTATATCTATCAAGCTACAAAATGACTATCATACAATTCAAAAATGTATTAGGGCATTGCAAATCCCAAATGCCATTCTCTTGAATGCATATGTGTTGAATACACAAATAAAAGCAGTATTCTCCTGATCATCCTAGTGGACTGGGATTTGATAAAACCTATAATACCCATCAAGGTAGTTGAAAAACTCTTGATGTGACAAACACTCCATAGCTTGATCAAGGAAAGAAGAGTGAAGCAATCTTTCTTTGAGGCTTTATACAACTCGAGGTAGTCATGAATATTATTCATTGTATGACCACATGATTGATAATTAGCATATTCTTTTCAATCATGATGATTTTAGTAACACCCTTCTTGGGAACCACCTACACTAGCCACGCCCCATGTGGAATCAAATGTAGGATAGACGATGCCAGAGACAAGTAGCTTTATAACTTCTAACCAAACGTTGCCCTTCATATTTGGATCCAATCTATGTTGATGATCCCTAGATGACTTGTAATTATCCACCATGGGGATCTTGTGCATGGACATAGATGGCCTGACTCCTATCAAGTCTGTCATCTTCTTAGACAAAGATTGACTTTCATTTGCTAAACTCTATAAACAAACTAATTTCTTGCTCTTCTATAAGAGAAAAATTTATAATCATTAAACAAACATGAAAATCATCTAGAAAAACATATTTATGCCATTTGTGAAAGGACTTCATTTATCTATCCTTTGAGGATGACACCTCTTCTTCAACTATAGAAATAGCCTTTAGATCTTCAAACTCAACATCAAATTCATCTTCATAAGTATCTAGATGCACTCGACATCTTTCAACCGACTGTCATGATAATATGAACCTTATGAGCAAGTCAAGGTTATCTGTAAGGGATATTTAGATGTTGCACATCCTACTTGAGCTGACATAACTTATCGATGTACTTGAGTAGAAAAACTACTTCATGAATATTGTGTCCCACTAGATGTCAAATACTGAAAAGTCAAGTGTCTCTTTCCCTAAACTCAATAGGGAATGCATGACTCAATGTCCATCAAGGATCAAGTTGTAGCTAATAAAGCACATCTGAAATTGAGAGGATATTTGATATCCCCCTTAATGTTCATGACAAAAAATCACATTCTAACCTTGATGGAAACATTTTCAATTATTTCTATCAACATTGTCATGGAGGAATCTGGTAGCTTGATTCACATATCTCTTGGAAGTAGATAATCCAACTTTGGCATAGACTAAATGGAATGATCAAAACACAAGCTCCTAGATCTTCTAGACTATATTTGCATTTAATTTCCCCAATGTAGCCACTTATCTCAAAGGAAATGGGGATCCTTTTGCTTCTTAGGCTTTTTGTTCAGGGCAATATCTGAAGATGTACTAGCTAGCTTTGCCATCTCACTCTCTTCAATTACATACTTCTTGGTCAAAAGTCTCCTCAAGTATTTGGTCTAGGAGAGGATCTTAGAAAAAGCATACAAGAATGGGATGACCACATGAATCTTCTTCATATCCTTTTTTATTTTCACAAACCTGGTTCAAGATTTGTATGTTTAAGAGATTTTGATTAGGGTGTATATAGGGACTTCTATATTGACTATATGAACATGTGCCTTCTCAGTGTCATCAACCTTAAGTACATCAACATCATTAACTATACCATGTACTTTTATCTATCCAACTGTCACTAAATAGTTTTTATCAACATGAGTTGTAATTGATACCTCTGCTGTCACCGATGGAGTTGCATAAGCATTTCTTGTATTTGTGGCTACAAATTTCAATTGCTGAGGGTGATTCAGGTTGTTCTTGGGATATCCTGCAATATCACCTATAGGGGGCATAGAGATGTGGAGAGTTGAGCCAATTGGGACTCGATGATCTAGTGGTGGACTTGTGGGTTTGAGATCATCATTTGTTGACCAACAATCATCGATTGTTGTGACTAAAGATTCTTCTATATAGAAAAAAAAACTTGTCTTCATCAGAATATGAAACACTCCCTTGATGCATATGTGGTGCTTGATTCAAATTCTAGAATTGCTACTCTTGATTGTAACCACAATTCTAGAAATTACCTATGCAATTTACTTGGTTTGTAAAGTTCTAATTTGATCGTTATGAAACCTACGAGGACCCCAAACTTGATTTGACACCTATCTACTTCTCAATTCTAAAGCTTTTTCACCACCATCTGGATTGGAATCTTGGATGAGTCTGGTTGGGATTGTAATAGCCTTATGGCCTAGGATGATATGAATAGAATCAAGTTTTCCACTTGACCATCATTGCCTTGAGCTTGCATAGTCTATATGATGTCATAGAGTAACTCACACCTGAGTAGAATGATTATTTCCCTTGATATTTTCACAATTTATTTTTTATATTTAACTTGTTGTTGGATTTGTAATGGTTGTCCTCTTCTCTCACAGGAATTGAAAGAAAACTCTAGATTGTCTTGCTTCAAGACTATCTTCTTTAAGGATTCTACAATTGACTTACCTTGGAAACCTTGGCCACCTTGAGAACACCACCATGTTATTTGTATGAGTGTGATTGATTTTAGATCCTTGTTTCACTACTTCTCAAGCAATGTAAAAGTTCTAGAACATAAATTCCCCGCATATAATAAATTCAAGAACTTTTTTGTGTTCTCATCAATACCATATAGAAGGTTTCAGTTAGTTGCACTTATGGGATCTCATGGTGTGGGAAATGATAGAGAAGTCCTTGAACCAATCACAAGATTTAGCAAGAGATTTGCACAGGGCCATAACAAACTAGGTGAACTCTTCCCTTATCTAATGCATGAGAGTTTTGAATTCCTTCCTGAGTTATTGTTCTATGACCTTACATGCCATTATACCAACTCCCCACCTTGTTTGCTAGGGACTACTTGAAAAGTTAGAGTTTGATAACATCTTTTAAGACTCCAGGTTGCTTGTTCAAGGCACACAAATTTAGAAACTATTACAAATGATCTTTACAATTGTTGTCTTTTTTATTGAAGATAATGTTAGTTACACTACATCATCATGACCCATTGCAAGATAATTTCAAATTGTGGGGTTGTAATGGATGGAGGAACCACATGGTGGTGGTCATTAATAGCTTTAGGTACATAAAAATCCCTAAGATATTTTTTTTGCTTAGCATCAAGGGTTGTGACTTCTTTTTGCCTTGTGTTCCTTGATAATAGCAACTCTTGTCTATCACATAAGTGCCTCTCTCTAGAGCTCAAGAGGCAAGTTCACCCAATGGGTGATTTCTTACTCATCCATTTTTCTTCCATTATATATGTTTAGACAACGAAGGTCCTATCTATTTGGGGGTAGATTGTCGTATGCACTATAGTAGAACCTAAAGTAAGAAATGAGTATGATTAGATGGGCTAAGTAAAGTTCAAATGTATATGAGTTAATCTCAATTGCAAAAATGGAAAATCATAATTCATCTCAATGATTGGATTCAAAAGTATTTTGTTTCCTTTGAAACGATTGTGATTTCCACCACCCAAGAAATTATACCAAGGTAATAAACCCTTGGTTTATCGTATTTCTACATGCAATATTAGTCACCCACATGTGGATGAGTTTTATTTCAGTATATCTATAGGGTTGAATCCTGGATACGGTGATTTTAAGAAATTGTGATTAAATATAATGAATTGATACCAATATTTGGAAACAATTGATTAATTGATTGAATTAAACTAATTTTTAAGAAAATTAAAAGGAAGTAAAGGAATATTACATCAATACTAAAGAAACCAAGGAAATTTGGGTTTAACCACCACTTCCTACATAATCAATCTAATCATTACAACTTGTTCAATTATAGCAAATTAGATTAGGACCATGTGAATTTGCATCCTTTCAAAGTATGAACTTCACACAAATTGGTTTCATTGTCAACTTGAGGTCTAGTTACCCATAGATCATCAAGTAATCATCCTATAGAACTTGTTCTACAATCTCATCTACATTCCAATGCATCCAAACATAAATCTAATCCTAGATTTGATTTTATTTTCATATCATATTGTATAGAACATGTGAGTTGATTGATCTAGTCAATGAACAAGTACAAAATGATTAGAAAGCAACATATTATCCAAAATTGACAAGTTTGAAAATAGCTAGATTGAAATATGGGTGACGGGGCTACTCTCTATGCCAAAATGAGGACACAACCCGCTTATGTCCATGGAAAAAACACAAATATAGGGAAGATAAGAAAGGATCACATAACAAAAGACCTGGAAGTAAGTAGCCAATGGTCTCTGGCAATAGTTCCTCACTACATCAACAATAAGACCAGAGATCACAAAGAGGACATTGTTCCTTCCTCCCTTCTCTACTCCTTGTTCCAAAGTGTGAGCAAAACATAGACTAATTGATGCCACTATTGTTACAATAATTTTCACTTTGATATGCTTGCCCCCATACCAAAAAATCTACTTTGGATGGGCTAGCAACACTCTTTGTATTTATGTAACTGGAATTTATGAGTCTAGAAACACTCTTTGTTGTTAGTACTTGCCAAAAACGGTAATCATCTGAATCATGTTGTCAAATGGGTGACCAGTTATTAATAAGGGACTCTGGAGAATTCTTGGTCAGTCGGCCCACAGTGCCAGTCGATCGATTGCACTTGTCTTTGTGAACTAGTGTTAGGGGCCATTCAGGTGACTCAGATAGAGATCCCATCAACCCATATCTTACAAAACCCTTGAATCTCTCTATATCTATCTATGATAAAAATCTTGAATCGATCAAACAATTGACATGTTGCGTTGGTTGAATCGTATGTTGCTAAGGGTATGGATTCTCCTAAGAACAAATTACCCAATCAGTCAACCACCACATTAGGTGAGTTGGGTGATCGTGATGCTATTGAGGGACCCATTCTTTGTCATGGCCAACCGATTGACTAGTGAGACAAATCTCCCTATGACATCTAATATGTGCTCTTCTTTTTCCTTTGAGGTTTCAATTACTTCCAAAAATGGAAGATGATAAAAGCATGGGTTATGAAAGATCTCTTTAACTACATGGATGTTTTATCTACAAAGAGTGAGAATTTCTATTAATAACATAAATTTGAGGACAAAAGCAATCCAGCCTAGTTCATACTAAAGTTAAGAAAATAAGCAATGCAAAGCTAACAAATATAATATAGAATATGTAGTAAACATGGGATGGATATTCATTCATTAGGTATATACCAACTACCAAAGAATTGAACCACACAAGATCTCAATTTATATTCTACTGTCTACTCATCCTTTATAAATGACCATATATCTATGGGTCAAATGTTGTAGTGAAATTTAATTGTGAGCTTATAAATTCATTGATAATGTCAAAAACTACTTTTGAACTATGATTTTCTATGTGACATGATAGATAATGATATGACATACAGACTTACCATCTCATGCATGTAGATATGCACCAAATTCTATAATGAGTAGGTAGTCTTGGCTAGTAGAAAATAGTCTAACTTAGTCATACAATCTAAAGAACCCATATATAATCATACTCCTTGTTTGTCGTAGGAAGATCCTATAAAAAATATACAGTGACATAATCTCATTTCCATTTAGGTATAGTGTGACATATCAAAGGATATGTACATTTTACTCACCTATCCTTCTTGTAACTATTTCCTTTAGAATTGTTCGGCCAGAGTAGCGTAGCTAGTAAGAGCTCGGTATGTCCCGATGAAAAACCCGGGTTCAAATCACACCAAAAGGCACTACGCAAATTGAATGTCATTCTGATTGGGCATAGTAGGGGGGTAAGCAAACCCTCTTATGACTAGAGAGTTTACCATGTTGGGGTGGGTTTAATGTTGGACCTACATGGGGGACAGTTCTGTTGTAAATAAAAAAAGATTATTTCCTTGAGAAATGGTTTAAAGCCCATGTAACATAAATTATATTATAATAGGAGCATTAGGAACCTGAATATACATTGTTTTTGTTATTTTCAGTATTATGAGATTTAAATGTAAATTTGTTGATCTAGGGTTAAGGGTTGGAATTCAAATTCACTACTTATACATATTTGATGATGAATTTGTGGTCTATAACCTTCCCAGGCTTAGATAATTAGAAAAGTGAAGGAAACATAAATATTACTCTAGTATACTTAAAGGATAATGTTTATATTATTTATATAATTGGGTCACAAATTGTGAAAAAAATTATCAAAGATCCTCAAAAGTTAAAACTAATGATATAACTGGGTTGAAAATGCCTTGTTTAGCATAGAGGTCATATTTGGATATTATTTCCCCCTCAATTAAATTAGGAAATAAAGGATTTGTATATAGATTAAAATGAACATTATTCGATTTAATAAGTAACATATAAAAATTTGGATTACTGACCTTATAAATATAAATATTATGAACTCCACATCAATATGTTGAACTCTTTATAAACCACCAAATGAGGTGCAAGAGATACCCCCATATACATCATTATACCCTAGTGGACACATGTAACATACTAAAACCTAGATTCCTTATACCTGAAATCCTAACTCCCCTGAATTAGGTATGAAAGTGTATAGTGTCGAACAAGGTATAGTTATACCCTAACATGGACATATGATGAGTTTCGATGACCTATATGTCATATTTGATTTAATAGAGACATTAGAAATCATACAAGGTACAAGATAGGTCCTTTGTCATTAATAGGATGGAAATAATAAGTAATTAGGGATAAATTAATTAATATTGAATGATAATAAATAATTGGATTTTGTAATAAATACTAGATCCTATAATGTAAACAACTCATAAACTAAATATAAACTAACAAATTATAATTCATATTATCGTATAATAATACATGACAAATTTCACATAATGAAAAACACATGAATACAAATATACTAATGTGTCCCAAAACCTCAATAATATGACTAATTTAATTAATATGTTTAACAGTGATGGAAACGAGATATGGATGAGAAATTCATTAATAGTTGTAAAAAGAATAAAAAGTTTAATGGAAAATTGGTTTATTTCTAATGGGAAGTAATATTTTGTTACATATTTTAAAAGGGAAACTCAAATTAAATAATAGAAGTGGTTGCATGTAGATCTAAGGAAAATCATTGATGTGAAGATAATCCTAACAAGACTATAATATTAAGATATTATCCATCAATAATTATTTGGTATATAAATATGGAAAGAACATATTTAATCCATTCCATGAAATTGCCTAATAAATGGTCTCAAAAAAAAAGGTAATATCAAATGTGGAATCCTCATGTTTTAGTTAGCTTCTGGGTCAAGTTCCACTTTAATTTAAGAATAATATATGTGTTAATTTCATTTTACAAAATTATAAGTTTTACTGTAAAATATTAAATAATGTAATGGATCATCCCAAAAGTGGTAACTATTAGCAACTTTGGATTCTACAAGCTTGAATGGTCTAGTTTTAAATTTTCATTAGGATTTTATGGTTCTAGACACCTAAAAATAATTTTGGAAAGAAAATAGTGTAGATATATCATAAGTGTATTGATATTTGAGTTGATTGGTCTGATTACATATAGTTATGCTTTAATGTCATGACACGATTCTAGTTTTAGAATGCATGTTGTCACATTATGGTGTACTTTATCTAGTTTTTAGTCAATAACAAGATCATCATGGACCTTTAGATCTTGATTGTGCACCTATCGTGTATCTTCTACCTTAAGGTAGTTTCTTTGTTTGTAGACACAAAAATATATTTCCACTCTAATTTTTTGGCATTGATATCTCCCTAATCTCTCAGTGTTTTTTGCATGGTTTCTTTGATGATGCTTTCCTTATAAGATTCCTCACCTTATGACTCAACTTTTGATGGTGCGTTCCATATCTAATGTATAAACCTAAATTGCATTTCCAATCCTCTTTTTCTAGATACCATGACACAAAACTCTACCCATATATATTTCTCTAAGGCATCATTGACAAAAGGGACCTCTTCCCACCAACCAATTTGTTGGGAAGACTTCACAAATTAGTCGAATGACCCCATAAAATTTTGGTTGCTCCTAAGTTGTTGTTTACTTGCCAACAACACCATTGTTCAATCAACTTCCACCACACCTTTCTGACAGAACGAGTTACCCTTTCCCATCATCCACTAGATCTAGTGTTCTCTTAATGATTCCACCAAATACCTTGACCCATTGATTTGGAAAGCCACTCCAAGTATTCCACCCTAACCTTCCCCTAACATGAAAATGACATGTATATGTCCAGTGAAGGTCTACACATCTACACTGATTACTTCCTAGCCTTCAAGCACGGTAATTGCCAACCTATTTTTTTAAGATGTACTAATGTACCTATGGCTTCATCTTTTGAAGCTTCGCATTATTTTTTGATTTATTCTTAGGTTCTCTTTCTTTGTGGGAATCTCGTGATAATTTCTCGATTATCTTCCAACTTGTTTTTCCCTATCTTACAGTCTCACATCTCCTCAGAGCAAGCCACATGGATATGCTCCTCCATTGCTTCATATAAAGGTTATGGGGGAGGGGAAGATCATGGGATGTGTTTGTTCCCTGATACCCTCATATTGGTTTCAATTTGTCACACTTGATTGGGTTTTTTCATCTTTCAACTTTGATTTGACATGATTTATTTGAGTGGTTACAAACTTAAAATGCCACTCATCAAGCAATCGATGTGTGATGTAGGGGTATCTTGGTCATTGAACCTATTTTCAGTCTATAAATTCATGAAAATGCTTTAAGTTGATTTATTTATAAATTCAATATATAAATCTTGGTCATCTATGCTTCTCTCCCTTGATCCTTTTTGGAACACACTACCCCATATAGTTTCTCTCTCTTATGAGAAGTTTCTCATGTGATTGGTTGTATGTTGTTATTAATCTTTTCATCTTCTTAAACTATTTGTTACACATTATGGAAAATAAACTTGTATCATGTACATCATATTTCATGATCAAACCCTAATTCGTGAATTGGAAATAAGTTGTTCCTGAATATGAAATGGAACCATGGCCTCTTATGATATTATGATGTAACTGAATTTTGGATATGGTTGAATACTTCTTTATGGGTCCTCTGACCCCACTTGATATCATTTGGGTGTTCTCATTGCTTATTTGAGCATGACCATACTTTATCTTGTTGGCCCTAATTTGTGTGTGTTAATTGACTAGTCATAACTAGAAGTAGTGACACCATACTATTTTAGGCACTGAGGTTTTAGTTCACTTCCTATGCAATGATGCTTCAGTCCTCCTACAATATATGATATTTTGGACATTGATGTTTTAGTCCTCATGCCATGCACAAAGGATTTAGTACTCATAAAAATACTATATTTATTTGATATTGATGTTTTAGTCCTCGTGCCCCTCAGTGTGGAATATATGGGTTCCCACCTCTAATTTTTAGTATATTCTAGCCTGCTTTATACTCATCATGCATTGTTTATTATTATGATATTTTTCTGTGAGGTTATTTAAGGAAGGAAACCTTCTTATTGGTTATCTTTTTGAAATGCTACACCTTTTTTCATAATCATTATTCTTTTAATTGTCTAGTTGGTTGTTTTGACTTGGTAGGGTTTGATAAAGTTTATTTTTTTTCTTTTCCTTAATACTTATCAGTGTCTATTTTTACTTATACTGGAATTTTTGTGCTGATTACTTTCAGATTTGTCTTGTTTTGTGGGGTATGCTTCTGACCCCTTAGGTGAAGAATGTGGAGGACTTGAAATGATGACTTGAACTTGGCTTAGTGCAACTGGACTTTGTGAGATAGATTTCAAGTAGCCCAAACTTCCCTATGCTAAGTTGTTGAAGTGATTACCTTTTGTAAACCCCATG
Source organism: Alisma plantago-aquatica (assembly GCA_963693085.1). Taxonomy (NCBI): domain Eukaryota; kingdom Viridiplantae; phylum Streptophyta; class Magnoliopsida; order Alismatales; family Alismataceae; genus Alisma; species Alisma plantago-aquatica. The sequence continues at coordinate 156,098,849 of OY856413.1, forward strand.
TGGGATGTTATTATGTAATCTTATAAACTGTAAATCGTCAAAATGTTCTATTTTGTTGCAATAATTTGGTCTTCATGATATCCATTTATGAAAGATTAAATAATAGTTGTTCATCCATCACGAAGAAATGGTGTGTGCTTGTTATATGGATTATGACTCTTATTTGATTTGGTAAGGAGTGGATCCCCTATTGGGTCCCACTCCTTTCGAGATGGTATTAGAGATAAGGCACTCAGATTATGACTATTTCAAATTTATCTCCCTTAGTTTCCTATTTTCCCCCATAAGTTCTTATAGAACCCTACCCTCGGTAAAAAACCTATATGAGATACTTACCCTTGAGTGTACACCTGTTGTTCATGTGATGATGAAGAAAATATTTGGAATCATATGAGGATGCTAAGATATCTAGATAGGAGAGCATAATATGGAAAGTCTGTGAGTTGGTTCTCGCATTTGATTTTGATATCATCTTTGATTTATGTTGCATGAATTCTCAAAGAAAAACTTGTTTTTCATTATATTATTGTATGTACAAAAAAATCTTGGATTTTATCAATTTTTCTTAAACTAAGTCACACTAAATAAATGAATTGAAAACTCCAAAACTACAATAGAGTATAACTCTACAACCCTAGTTTTGAGTATGGAGTGATGATTGGAAGATATTGCTTGAAATTTAGGTATAGTGGACCCACCATCATTTTCTCCATTAGGTTATGGATTTTTGTACCCTATGTTTTATGGTATTCTTATGTGAGCCTCTAGAGTTGTTAGATTAGAACTCAAGGATCTAAAATTCAACTCTAGGTGTACAAGATCTTCTAGTTGGAGATTTGACCTATGTAAATTGAAAACACACATCATAGTTATAACTATATAGTGTACATAAGTAACCCTAATACCTACACAATTGCTCTGACATATTAGGTTAACCCTTTTAAGGGGAGGAGAGTATTTAGTGAATACTATGATGATGGTTGGATTTTGGGTGATGAAATCCTCTTTAGGTGTGGAGTGTTGTAGCATACCCCGGATCCTTCTTTCATTAACCCTAAAATCTAATTCCCTTTAATTAGGTACCAAAGGGTATAGTTCTTAGTTTAACCCAAACAAGGTATATTTTATACCCTGACATGGACATATTATGAGTTAACGTGACCTAGATGTCATGTTTGACGTAATTGATACACTAGAAACCATACAATGTGCAAGATAAGTCCTTTGTCATTCTCTTGATGGAAATAATAAGTAACTAGTGAAAAAATGAATATATTTAATAATAATAACAAATTGTATTTTGCATAATAAATCTGAGATCCTATAATTATAACAACCGATATACTTAAAATTAAATAACAAAGTATATCAAAAATCCATGCAAGAATACATGACAAATTTCATATAATGAATAATACATGTATATGAATGTATTAATGTGTCCTCAACCCATAATAAGATAAATAATTCAATTAATAAGTTTAGTGGTGATAAAATAAAGATAAGGATGAAGAATGCACTAATACTTACAAAATATGTTTATAAATTATAAAAGTTTGTTTCTAGTGGGAAGTAAAATCTCACAAAATATCTTTAAAAAGGAAACATGAATCAAATAACGCAAGTGGCTGCATGTAATATCTAAGGAAAATCATTTATGTTAAGATTTCTCAGTAAAAATCTAATTTTAAAATATTATTCATAAACATTTACTTTGTAAATAGTTATGGAAAGAACACTTTTTATCCACAATCCATCAGATCACCTTATGAATGGTCTCAAAATAAGAAATTAATCTCAAATTTGGGATTTTAGGGTTTTTTTAGAGAACTCGGGAAGCTATTTATTCATTTTGTCTTCCCCCTACAAGCGAAATATAATTAGGATTACATGCACTAATAATGGGAATAAACATAGTAGTACTACTACCATTACAATAACGAGCCTCCCTGGTGATAATGGGAATCACAAGAGTCGGAGGCCTGTCGCAGGTAGAACTACCTACATTGTTTTTTAGATGCAATTTAGTGAGCATGTCAACAGCAACATTGCCCTTTCTCCTACTATGCTTAATGTTGAAGTTGTGTTCTTTGAGAAGTTTAATGATCCTAGCAGTCAAGTTAGCATAACGCGGGAGAGACATTGCAATGTCGTTCGGAACTTGGGCCGCGATGAGACTATTAGTCTCAAAGACGATGGGCACCTTAAATCTAGTTATAACAAATTCCATATCTTTGAGAATGCCTAAGAGTTCAAAATGGATGATCTTATCAGTTTGGATAGTTTCGCTAGACCCCCCATCCATATTCCATGATGGTTCTGAACAACACAGGCCACAGAAGCCTTGGTGCTGCCCATCACAGTGTCCTTGTTGATCTTGAGCTGCCCCAACTCACTAGAATACCAGACGGAAGCATTAGTGCCACACACCCCATTTGTTTTCTTATCACTCAAAGAATTGCTGAAGGTGATTTCCTTCATCTTGAACTAGTGATCGATGTGATTGGTGATTCTCTCAAAGGAACCCTGGATGTTATTAAAGACTTCATCATTTCTGCTTTTCCAAATAGCCTGACAAGTGACTGCGAGGAGCTTGCCAAAGTGATTGTTATTTTCAGTACATTTAAATAACCACGTGATTTAGTCATCTTCATTCCAGAATTCAGCATCGAAGTTGTTTCCTAATAACTTCAACCAGATCCTCCTGCTCAAACCACAATCCCTGAGAGCGCGGAGCATGGTTTCACTCTCAAGATGGCATCTGGGGCATAGATTGTTGTGTTTTGGTTAGCCTGGAGATGAAGTTTCACATTAATTGATAATCATAGTTGACCTAATTTCATTAAGAAAATAAAATATAAGTTTAACTTCAGAATATTAAATAATACAATGGATCATAACAAAAATGGTAACTAATGGCGTCTTGGATTCTGCAACCTTTAATTATTGTAGGTGTAGATTTTCATTAGTATTGGATGCTTCTAGATACCTAAAATATTTTGGGAAAGAAAATAGTCAAAATATTCCATTAATATATTGATATTTGAATTAGTTGGTTCGATTTCATATAGTTCTACTTGAATGTCAGATGTGATATCTAGTTTTTCAATATCACAACATAGTGTATTTTTGCCAATTTTTAGTCAATATATGTATGTATGTATGTACGTGTGTATGTATGTATGTATATTGTGTGTGTGTGTGTTTTAAGGCATCACCGACATAAGGGAACTCTCCCCATCAGCCAATTTTTCTATAAGCCTTCCAAATTAATCTAAAAATCCCATCTAGTTGTTCTTGAGTTGTGATTTACCTACCAACAACACCATTGTTTAATCAAATTCCATGACAACTTCCTACAATCACATTTTACCCTTTCCCACCATCTCTTAGATATGGTTTTCTCTATGTGACTCCACCTAATATCTTGCCTCAATGCTTACTGGAGCCACTCCATGTGTGCCACCCTTACCTTCCCTTATCGCAAAAAGGACATGTACATGTCCAGCGAAGGTCTGCGCAACTATCCTGATTACTTCTCATCCCTCAACTACTGTAATTTGCAACCTCTATTTTTAGTTCCCCTCTTGTACCTTTTGCTTCTCCATTTGAAGCTTCATGTAATCTTTTGCTTTGTTCTTTGGTTCTTTTTCTTCATGGTAATCTCATGAGAATTTCTCAGTTATTGAAGTCTTATTTTCTCCTATCTTTGTGGTTTTTCATCTCATCAGAGAAGGTCACAATGACTTGCTCCTACATCACTTCTTGGCAAGGTCATGGGGGAGGGGAAGATCTCAAGTTGGGTTCTTACCCTGATACCCTTTTATTGGTTTTAATTTGTCACACTTGATGGAGGTTTTATGCATATGATGTGTGATGGATGGGTATCTTGGTCATTGTACCAATTTTGAATTTATAAAATTCATATATATGGTTTAATTTGATTAATTAATAACTAATGATCAGTTAGGTCAAAAAAATATAATTAAATATGGTTTGGTATGATTGGAATTTTCTCCATCAAATGGTATTGTATTTATCAACTAATTCCACTATATTAAAAATATGATTTTATAAGGAATTTTCTAATTGGTTGCAATTTCTAAGGTTTATATCTAATGATCTATAATTGAAGAAAATAAAAATAAAATATGCTATGGATGCAATATTATTTAATCTACAAGATAATGTAGTTTTTATGACCTAATTTATTACTAATAAAAATATGATTCTTAGGGTTTACGAAGCTAATGTGAACTTTAATCCTAATTTCATTTAAACATTTAACATGTGGCTTGTGACCGTGATATGGAATTATGTTTGACTTTAAACACATGTAAACTTGATAAGACATGTTTCATCCACTCAAAACTATATTTGAAAAATGATCTAATTTCTCTTTATTTTAATGTATGTTGCATTCCATAAATTTTATATGGGGAATGAACCTAAATATTCTCTCTCTTAATATATGTTAAATCCCTTCTTGATTGTGTTGAGTAGGCACCTATCTTTATCTTTATTGGTCCATGTTTGGACATATTGTCGGATACAGTCTTTCTCTCACTCTCTCTTCTAAGAAGTTGACTCATGTGAGTATATATATATATATATATATATATTATGATCTTATGATCGTCTTAAACTTTTAGTTATTATGAACTACAAACTTGCATGTTGGTCATTATATTTCATAATATAAGCATGTGCATATGGTTGAATACTTGTTTATGAGTCCTTTGACTCCACTTGACATTAGTTGGACATTCTCATCTCTTATTAGAGAATGACGATATCTATCCTAATTTTTCATGTGTAAATTATCTAATCATAACTAGAAGTAGTGACAATATATTTTTAGGCACTGAGATTCTAGTCCTCCTGCCAATGCATTGAGGTTTTATCCCTAGGGCTGTAAATGGGTACGGGTAGACCCGCGGACCCACAAATTCGGACCCTTAAAAAACATGTCACGGGTCTAATTTTTTATACCTGCATACCCTTGGACCCGCATATAAGCGGGTATAATAATGGGTATGCTTGGACCCAGACCCGCTAAACCCGTGTACCCGCTATACGTAAGTAACTACTAAAATAATATGTTATATATATCATACTTTACTAGTCTAATTAATATAATTATTGAGATTATATCCTACTCTAAGGTTGAGACTAGTCATATAACTAAGAATTAACTATTCTAGTTATAATAATGAGAACCATATGTAAACTTAAAATCAAAATGTCTACTAATCTACATTACTTTATACATAAATTAAATGTTATGATCATGACTACAAATATGTAAACAATTACTCAATTAATTTTATTGTATAGAATATAGCATTGTCTAATATAACTATTACATGTTAATATACTATATGATAATGATATCTTGTTGTGTTAAATATATATAAGATAATCATTTCTCTTACATAAAAAATATGATGTTTTATAGAACTGCTTACCCGCATACTGGCACCGCATACCCTCTATTATTGTGGATATGGGTATGGTGCGGGTCCATGTTTTGTATTATGCGGGTCTAGAACCGAAACCGGACCCGCTAAATTAGATGGGTATGGGTATGGCCAGACCCGCACCGTACCCACACCATTTACACCCCTATTTATCCGTCCTACAAATATTATATATACTAAGGTTATAATCCCCATACCCCTTGGCATGGAACCCTACTTTTAGTATATGCTAGTCTTCTTTATACTCACCATGCATTGTTTATGATTGTGATATTTTGTTGCAAATTTGTTTAACACAAGAAACTTACTTGTTGATTATAATTGCCAAATGAAACACCTTTTTGGGAATCCTTATCCTTTTGATCATCCACTTGGATGTTTTAATATCTTTATTTTGACTTTGTAAGCCACTTTAAAGTTTATTCTTGTCCTTTTTCCATATTACTGGCCAATCTCTATATTTGCATAACGTCATTGATGTGTAGAAAACTTTCACATGTGTCTTCTTTTTTTGGATATGCTTCTGATCCCTTAGGTGAAGCGCATGGAAGACGTAATGTCATTAAGTAAAATGGGATTAGTTGGCCTTTGGGAGATCGATATTAAGTAGTTTGGATTTCCCTCATCTTAGTTGTTGAAGTTGTTACCTGTAAATTATAAATAGTTAGCATATTGTATTTTGTCGCTATATTTTTGTCTACTTATTATCCGTAAATGAAACATTAAATGAATAGTTATTCATTCATTGTGAAAAGTTGGTCGGTTTGTAATATGGAATTTGACACTTATTTGATTTAATAAGGAGTGGATCCCCTCTCGGGTCTCACTCCTTACACCATATAAGGTGTTTGATGATGGTTATTTGTGAATAATGCTTGTTTTTACCTAAACCTCAAGCTATATCGACTAGCTCTTGACAAGTACATATTTGGTCCAATAATTATTACAAGAATGTAAATATTGTGTTATAGAGATAGCTTTATACTCACCTAGATGTACCTAATGATTTTTAGTGTCCTGATATGTAGGTTGAATTTATAAATTGTAAAATAAATGTCCATGCTTCATACTACTTTAATGGGGTTAATAACACTAAGATGGGTAATATCACACACAAGTAACCAAAGTGGATCAAAATCGGTTTTAAAGATACACATTACTAATCGTTAGATGTTTTATATAACCAATGATGATTACTTGTACCCTTATTTAAGTTAATGATGAGTTACATCAAATTAATGAATTAGTTTAGTAAACTATTTATTTTTTGTGAGATATATTTTAGGAGGAGTCTATATCATATGAAAATATTGAAAAAAAGAGTCTAAATACAAAATATGAGAGATGTGGTAAAAGTAAATAACAAAAATTAGGTTAACCCATGTTAAAACCATTGTAACTTCAATAAGATAATCCTTATTTTTTAAAAGCCTTTGCTTGATTACAACATTGTCTTTTGACCTAAGGAATATAATCCACAGTAACAACAAAATAAGAAGGGAAGTGTAACATCCCAGGATTTGAGGCATCGTATAACATGATCTTAAAAAGTAATGATCGGACTACCCATATCACCAAGTTGCGCCTCCGTTTTAGGGATCCCATCACTAAATAACTCCATACTTAAGTGTGCTCAGCTTGGACTAGTACTAGGATGGGTGACCAGTCAAGAAGTTGATCATGGCTTGCGTGTGAATGAGGACAAAGTGTGCAGTTAAGGCTAGTGGTGGTATGTGGGGCTAGTCATCATTCTTGAAACTCTACTGGAGACTTGGGAAGTGGGTCCAAGTGTTAAAAATGGTATTAGAGCAATTTCCCCTCCAGTAGGTGGGGCACACATGGGCATGTGGCGTGCCAATCTTTGATTCGTGCGGTCCACACATGTTGAAAAGGGCTATCCAAGTTGATGGATCCTCCCATGTGATGGTAGTGTCCAGGCATGTTGGAAAAGGCTATCCAAGTTGATGGAGCCGCCCTTGCATTGGTAGGCATAGTCGGGAGTTGGGTGTACATGGGTCATTTGGGTATACACTAAAATGGGGAAAAGATTAAGAGGCCATATAGTTGAGCCTTGACGAGGACATTAAGTCTAAGTGGGGGGTTATAAAACCCCATGATTTGAGGCCTAGGATAACATTATCTTAAAAGGAATGACCAGACTACCCATATCACCAAGGTGCACCTCCTTTTCAGGGAGCCCATCACTAAAGAACTCCATAGTTAAGCATACTCAGAGTGGAGCAATACTAGGATGGGTGACCATTCAGGAAGTTGATCATGGCTTGTGCGCGAGTGAGGATAGACTACACTATTAATGCTAGTGGTGGTCTGTGGGGCCATTCATCATTCCTAAAACTCTACTAGAGCCTTGGGAAGTGGGCCCAAATGTTATAGGAAGACTCAGATGTCTTCGGTATAGCTACTAAAAAGGTAAGGAGGGCAGGAGACAAAAGATGCTATCAAATCTAGTTGCTTTAGGTAGTGCTTAGCAAGAAGTTCGTCCAGCGTATTTGAAATCCTCTTCATGTGATATACCGCCTTCACTAGGAAATTCTTCAAATGTTCCTTTATCACTTGGATGACGAGACTGTACTTGGCTAGTAGCCTCTCTAAACCATTCACTCAGGTAATTGCCACCTTTGAGTCACTCAAAATAATGCCCATGGGAGTGTGCTTGGTCTTCATGTATAACATTCCTTCTAGTATTGTTGGTAGATCACCCCACATGGGGTCTGACCCACGTAGAGTAGAGGCACTATTGTCCATCCAGGTTCCACCGCTACTCCTTACAATTAGACTTATTGAGATGAGATTTTCTTTTAAGTTCACCATTGTATCCACATTTAGGATGATGCTCTTAGGGGAACCTTGGTTGGGAAGATCATTTTGAGAGGCTCCTTATTGGGATGCTTAATAGGTGTTGTGGAGGCTTGAATAATCACATTTGCTTCTACCTGACAGAAGGTGGCCAAGAATAAGGGAGATTGGATGAATTGTCGAATATGAAAGTATTACAATTTTTCTAGATGAGCAAGCAAGAGACTGTGAAGAGGGTGCTCCATATTTCTATATTATTCAAAGTCTTTATGTTGTAGACTACCCAAGATGCAAGTGAATCCATTGTGAAGAAGTCCATTTTAGATTGTAGAAATAGCATCTACAATGTTCTTTTTGAGTCTATACAGTCTTGTATTATGTGTAGCACTATTTTGTCCTCAATATTGCATCTGGTACAAGTGCTTGATGTAGATATATGCTTCTTCTATCTGATTAAATGTGTAAGTCATCTATTTTAATGGATTAGCCATAGGTCTGTCTTCACCCTTTGTGGGATGGCATATCCCAAATGGCTAAAAAAATGGTCTACATTCGCCGTTACTAGATTATTGGTGAGCTACTTGTAGGTAGAGCTTGTGAGAAGTTGCCATCACTGGTATGAAACCAAACTAATTTTCTTGGTCCATAGTGACTCTATGGTAGGGACATCTTCAGGATGTCTTCTCTAGTAGGTGTCGTAAACTAATGTCTAATGAAGTTGGAGTCCTAAGAGCCATCTTCTTTAATCATACATGCCACTTGCATGTCTTGAATGTCTTCTGGTATGGAGCATGAAGGGTGGGTGTGGGGTACGCCTCCATCTCCAATCCAGGATTCCTTCCATACATTGGTATCTCGGTCGGATATTGCCGCTTTCCTTGAATGTAGAGAATGAGAGGAAGGAGGTCCTTGATAATTCTCCAGACATGTGATCTAGAGGTGTTACTAGGCTTTTGAGTTGCATACTTAGCCTTCATTAATTGAACCTAGGTGATGGAGTCATTCTGTAGTCATTACAACACTACTTTCATAAGAAATGCTTTGTTAAAATCTCTTGCTTGACGGATATCTAGAACCCCTTGACTTTGGGTCTTGGTCACGTAATTCCAGGCAACCAAACTCATTTTTTTTGCCAAGTTTGAGCCACTCCAGATGAATCTATGGAGCATTTGGTCAATAATATTGCATAAATACATAGGTATTTGAGTGGCATGCATTGTGTAACAATGCTGGGATTATAGTAATGACTTTTCTAAAGTTGTTCTTCCTACTAGAGATAGGAACCGCATTTGTCGTTTTTCGGTTTGGGTATGCATTTTATCAAGTACATATTGCAAGTGAGACTTCCCTTTCTTTCTGTGTATGATTAGAACCCCTAGGTGTCTACCAAGGTCTGTAGTTTCTTTAATCATCACACATATGTTGTTCCTCATTGACCTATGTGTGTTAGTGGAGAAGAAGACAACTAATTTCTCCTCAGACAAAGATTGACCTGAGGCACACCCAAAGATTCAAAGACATCACTGGATGGACTTAACTTGTCGAAGTGAAGCCTCGCCAAAGAGGATGATATCATCAGTGAAGATTACATGAGAGAAAGCTAGCCTTTTCCTAGTAAGAGATACAATTTTACAACTACCATTACTAATTTCTGATGTAATGAATTGACTCAATCTTTCCAAACATAACACAAAAAGGTAAGGAGACAACGGGTCTCCTTGCTTCACCCCACAAGAAGGTTTGAAAGAGATAATGGGCTATCCATTCCATAGACAGATGTCTCACCTGAGGTGATGATCTGTATAATTATATGAATAAGTTTCTTTAGTATTGATGTTGCAGAGGGTGTCCTCGATGAACGACCAACTCATATTGTCAAAGGCCTTGACTAGGTCGAGCTTTTAGGCCAAACAATTTTGTGACCCTGAATAGATTTCATGGAGTGTATAATCTCCTAGACCAGAGTGATGATCTCACAGATCCGGTGACCTGATACAAAGCTAGACTAGAAGGGTGAAATCCGGTCTTTGAGGCACAGTTTAATTTGGCATGCAATAACCTTAGATAAGAGTTTCATGCATACATTGTTGAGTGAGATGGGCCTCAGTTGATCGCACTTTTCTGGTGAGGGTACCTTCGGGATGAGAACCATAGATAATTAGCTGGTTCTAAGGTAAGGAGATGACCTTGAAAAGGCGCATATATGAACTTGATGAGTTTGGTCTTAACTATTGTCTAGTGTTCCTGAAGGAACAAAGCATCTAATAAGATAATCTTAAAATAAAACTATAATGACAAAATTGGATTTGTTGGGCCTAGTTAGTGTAGATGCCAAGTTTCAAACTAATCAGATAATGTTTGATATCCCAATTTAATTGGAGAAGATAATTCTTAAATATACAATCCCAAAGTCCATCAAACTATAGGTTATTTAATTTAAATTGTGATTTCCTATCAAAAAATTGATTTATCAGCTTTTACTAGGTCCTCTTCTCATGTAGGCTTGTAGATCGGGCTCTATATCTGTGGTTGGATCTACCTCAAATGAATCCTAACCTTTCTTCATCCTTGAGTCCTTATCTCCTAGAGACTCTACTGTATTTGATCTTCTTCCTTCTCCCTTGATTTCACTCTCAGCTTGTTCTCCTCCTCACTTGAATCTATCCTATCCGCTATGTTCCCCAGACGACCTCAAACTCCTAGATCCTAGTGTGGGTGGGATTTCATCAGAAAGGTTCCCAATCGACTACACAACTCTCCTATTCCCTTTTTCCTAATTTGACTAGGGACCAATATATCTCATGACCTTTCACCTTTTAAATAAATGGTCGAAGACCTTCGTCGAACTCCCATAAATCATTTTGCATCCCTCATCTTTCTTAAATCACCTAGATGTCAGGCATATAAACCTTACCTTGCCTATCCATCGTGGATGAGTTGGACAACACACCATAAACCTTCACATATTTATTGATCATTTGCATTGTCTCAGGAAGTTTTCACAAAGATCCTTGCACTACATATGGAGTCAATCCTTGGTATATTGTTATTTCTACTTTTTCTCTCTTTTCATTGACGATTTGTGTAAACCCCTAAACTTTCTTAATGAATTGAATGAGCTTAATTATCATAATTTTATTCTTATAACCCTAATATAATATTGTCATACGCTTTGAAATCATAAGACAAGCTTAAGTTTCAAATTTTGTCCAATTTGGACACTGTTTGGGCAAGTTATGCAATTTTATGCACATTTTGGACTTTTTTGCAATTTACCAAATTGAGATTTTTACTTTGCAATTTATCACTTGCATTATGTTCCTTGGATATTCTCTCATCATTCTTGAGATTTTTAACCCATGGGGCGCCTATTTAAACCTTGGTTTGAAGGTGTTTGCTCCAAGGGTATTTTAGGGTTTTCCCCCTTCATGGATGAGCTACCTTTAGTAGCTATCAACTAATGAATTCTTTGATTGGATGGGAAATTCGACAAAGGAAAGCTAAGTAGGTCTATACACATGACGGGGGAGCTTCTTGTGTGTGTGCTTGTGACAAAGTGGATTTTGGCTTAATTTCGAGGACACAATTTCTTTTAAGGTGTGTAGGATGTGATGGAGTAGACTTTTGGAATCCTAAAATGTCCAATGACATAAGTGAAATCATATGGTTGAATTATATTGAGAGTTCCAAGCTTTTGAAAAAGTAGGTGTGTTTATGTGAGGTTGACATCATGATTAAGATATCTCTTTTTAATGCCTTTTTGAGAAATTTAATTGAATGGTCTAGTAGCTGAGTTTCGTCACCAAATTGGATTAAAATGTACCTTGAGAGGTAAGGAAGCTATGGTTAAAATTTGGTGGAATTTTTATGTTCCTAGAGGAATCTATGGAAGTTTTAAATTTAGAAAATGATGTGCTTTATTGAGGATTTATTAGACCTAAGTTTAATACCTTAAGCCTAGATTAGGGTGTCACGCTTCCCTGGCTTGAGGAACCACAGATCGCTGACGTAGCCATGTTGTGACCCTCAGATGGGTTGTATCTGATGGCCTGAATCTTGTTCGCAAGATCAGTTAGCCAAGACAATGTGGGCAACTGGAATGGAAGCGTTGATCACTGATTATGGGTGATTGTGGGTCAATCGCGAGATCATGCCTCCAGCACACCTCAGTTCGTCAAGATAGTCTGAATAAGCCCTCACTTGAGGCAAACTATCACCCACACAAAGAGAACAGAGCATCCTCCAACATCGTCTCTCCAAAATAACTCGTAGACCATGGTTGGGAGAAGGAGTCAGAGGTAGAAGGCAGTTTGAAAGGTAATGACCATAGGAATCGAAGGTCGAGGTCGTAAAGGTCCAAGATGATGAGTTCTATGGACCCATGTACCCGTTCTGATGGTCGACGAGGTGGAGCTTGGCCGGTTTTAAAGTCGGAACTCGGGAGAGGTCTGAAGGGCATGGCTGACATTGTTTGACAACATAGAGGATTTCCTCAAAGCGATGTACAGCCTTCAGGAGCTTCGGATCGACGCGACGAGGAGCAGAGGTGATTTGCCCCTTTGCTCCACCACATCCAAAGATGGTGACGGCGCTCCCACCTAAATGGAGGATCAGAGGCAGAGGACCCGAGGCGAGTGGCCGAAGATGTCGAGGGAAAGAGACCGAAGCTCTAGCTGGGGTAGATCTTTTGCGAGGAGGAGGTGACACCTGTTGCTAGCTCGCCGGAGGAGAGCCCATGCGGCGGTGCTCTGTTTCATAGAGGAAACAGAGGTCGTGGGCTAGATCACAAGAAAGGGGGGCAGAGCCGACCGGGTTGGCAGATCCTGAGATCTGCAGATCCCATCCGGGATCCGGATCAGGTGGCCAGCCAACTAGAGAGGGAAGCGCCCAGGACACATGTCGCCATCTGATTGGCCGAAAAAGGTAAAAACCCAATAAGCTCACAGATTTTCAATAATTTGCAATAACAGCTTGATGATAAGAAAAATACAAACAAGCTATCAAAATTCTCAAAAAAAATGAGTAGAACACAATGAAAGCATAATACCAAGATTTTGAAGAACTCATATCAGTGATATCACGTAATATTCATAATGCTTAGTTCTTAAGTAATAAATATTAAATGATGATCTAAAATTAGGAGAATGAATCAGTAACTCTTAAATGTGTTTAGAAACCATGTGACATCATATATGATCATGTTATGACACGAAATCATGTAATTTGTTCCAAATGGCTAATTAGGGCTAATAACCCTAAATAAAATGCAATAAATACTTGCATGCTCAATAAATGATGGAATTCACATAACACCCTTATATCGGTAACTAGAAGATAATATGTAAATATGAGGTCAGTTTTGTACACGAAATTCATGTTATATGAAGATGATCCTTAATACATGGGTTGTAACCCTAATTTGAATAATGTATATAAACTAGGGTTAATATGTGCACAAAAAGGATATGGAACCTAATGTTCAGATAATGGACCATAATATGGAAAATGACATCTATAAGATAACTCTAAGATAAGAATGCAAGTAATGGTGCACATATCCAAATGAGTAAGCCAACCCTAAAATGGACATAACTAGGGTTAATATGATGAGAACCTGATGGTGACATGGTCTTGTCTTTACCAGGGTTGACCAAGGATGTAGTTGACTCATGGATATATGGTGTTTAGGTATGTCTCTTGATCAAGGTATGCCATTACCTCTTGCTTGGCTTATTATACATTATGCTTGTGTTATATGGTAGTAAAGACTTGGCATATGGTATTGATTTAAATGATTGTCTTGTAAGATATGTTGCTTGAATTTCCATACTTATTGCTATGAACACATGAAACATAAAATATCTGACCCATCATATGATAGTAGTAAACTCTTTGGTAGTACATTGTATTAGAGTGATCACAAACTCCTAGGGGGTAGATCACATGTACAATGATCACAAACTCCTCGGGGGTAGATCATAAGGCCTAAAAACATCAAAGCCCTGGGGGCAGATGTACGAGATACATGATGCAAATAAGCTTAAAATATGTGTTCTCTTTTGTTAATGAACATCATTGTGCAAGTATATGATCTTTCTTATATTTCTTTATAACTGCTAAGTATTAGTTTTATCTTATTGCCAAGATATGATGAGAGGTATATAAAAGACACGTAGGCGTACTCAGTACAATATTCTTGAATATTGTGTTTATGTGTACCACATGTAATCTTTTGTTTAGGTTGTAGCTATGTTCACTTGAATATCCAAGTTAGTTGAGAGTTGTGTGGTGAGTTGATGTACAGGTGGACTTGTTGTCTTAAGATCCTGTTGTTTAGTGGTAGTACATGTATATGTATAAGTTTGTTATTCAATATATAATATCAAATGTTGTAACAATTCATTTTGTAATTATATGTTGAATGGTGAACATATGTTGTATGGTTTGTTTATTGTTCATGTGCATGTACTACTGATTGTTTCCTTCTGACTTCCTATGATTTTCTTCTTCTTAGCCTAGTGTATGGTGTTTAAATTGGGATTCTCACTGAGGTGAGGGTTTCAATTTGGACGTCACACAGTAGATTATGTTTTAGAAAATCTAGGGACGTCACAGGTGGTATCAGAGCACGAACAATAGCAAAACCTCACATTTGCTCATTATGCAACTCAAAACTAAATAACTTTGAACTTAATAATCTTTAGGGTTAGATTAGTCATCTTTGAGAGACTAGATCTGACATAGTCTCTAGGTTAGCACCTAGATGTCTGAGAACTAGGTCTAGAGTGGTGTTGTTGTTTAGCAGGTCCTTGGATGTCATTCTTTCCTTATAATGCAGCGGTATGGGGTGTTGCATTATTTGGAAATGATGTACATCACGGTAAGAGAAACCTTTGACATAATATGCATCTATGTTTTGGGTAGCTACACCATTCTACACCATGTTCTAACCCCTTTCACTAGTTTTCATGACACTGTACTCTCTATTATGTGTGGGACACTCGTGTTCAAGATTTGGTTTTTGATTCCAATTGGATCGAACCTTGGTAGTTTTCTCTGACACATATTTTTTCGGAGAAAAACTATACAATATTTTATTATATATATAAGTATTACAAAAATGTGTCCCCACACATGTACGAGTAGGAGGTGGTCATGCAACCTAAGTGAAAGTGAATGATATCAGTCTAGAAGAGAGAGTAGTTCTAGATTAGATATCTAGAGCCTTGTTGGAATATATCATAGATAGAATAGATGAAATAAGTTATGATGATATGATGTAAGTCTTATATAAATGATCTAAGATAGTTTATGATGATATATGAATGTATTTGAGGACTTAAGTCCAGTTTTGAGGATTTGAGATAAGTGTTGATGATGCAAGTAACTAGGATTTTATGAGATAAGATATGTTAAGTTAAGACAAGGATGTGAATCAGCAAGATCCTCAGTCTCTTTTACGAAGGAGGACCTCTAGTGTTAGGACTAGTTTTAGGGTTAACTCTAGAGAGAGTGAGACCCATTAGGAGAAGGCTAGAGAACCTAAACTCCAAGATATCAAAATTATGAAAAATCTGTGATATGATATGTCCTAAACTAGAATACTCCTGAGTGATTGAGTTGAGTCGCTTTATGCATGATTCCTATAGTCTTGCTGAACCCTAGATGTCCTTGGGAGGACCAAACCCTAGAGATAGAGAGAGGCTGGTTATATGTGCATTTGTGAATATGAATATGAGAACCTACCATCTGGGTGAGGGAGAGAGAGTCCTGAGACCCTGGAGGTGGTAAGTGTGTTAGTTTATGTAAAGCCTCATGCTCGGGTTGGTGGTTTCCCATGTAGGACTGTAGTGGGGTATATATATAGAGAGAGTTTTGAGTAGGCATGTTTCATGGGTAGAGATCTATGAATTGAATGTCATATCATGTTTTTGTTTGTGCATATGTGGCTAGATCTTGTGATGTTATCCGCTAGTACCAATGAGGTAGACCTGATAAACCTAGACCAAAGAGGGAAGATAGAGCCAGTGTGTACATGATACTCAAAGATATGAGTAAGCTCAGAGAGACTGAGCATGACACTAACCTCACGATATGGGTTAGGCAAACCTCAATTGGACTAGATAAAGTTTTGATATGTGTTTGATTAGCCACTTATTTAAGTTTGTTTAGCACAACCATGATATAATGTATGTAAGGATGTGATCTAATCTAGAGACCTAATATATAGATATGACATGATGGAAAACCTAGAGTTGGTTTCATAGATATTAATGCATAAATGGTTAACCATATACATGAATAATGATGTTAATGTGAAAGTGTTGGTTAATCTTGTAATGAAATCACTAGTAAATGTTGTAATTTATTACGAGCAATGAAATAAGATCATATGAATGAAACATATTACATGAGATGTAAATCTTAGTGCTTAATAAAGATGAAAAATATAGTTTGATAGTTAGCACAACATAACAATTATGACACCTTGATATGATGTAGATGGATAAAGTTGGTTAACTATAGTTAACTTCCTCCTAAAAGGCACATGTTAATGTTGAACATGTTCTAACAATTAGCTCAATAAAATGACACCTTGATATAATGGGCTAACTTTAGTCAATTCCTTAAGAACATGGTAATACGATGTTGGAACCCTAATGCATGGGTAAGGGCAAGGTAGCAACCCTAATATATGAGATATGTAATGACTTAACCTAAGCTTCTAAACCCTTGTTTGAGCCTTCTATGAAGTGAGGTTTCACCTTAGATGTTTTAAAACCTCCTACAAGTGGTTTGGATAAGACTATGGAGCTTTGTTTTTGGATATGTTGCACCTAGAATAGTGCCTTATATGTGGATGAAGGCAAGATAAGGTTTTCCCTAGAAGTATGAGTATGGTTTAATTTCAATGATGAAATTTATTTTAAGATGTATATGATGTGACAAAGTGGATTTTGGCTTAATTTTGAGGATGAAATTTCTTTTAAGGTGTGTAGGATGTGATGGAGTAGACTTTTGGAATCCTAAAATGTCCAATGACATAAATGAAATCATATGGTTGAATTACATTGAGAGTTCCAAGCTTTTGACAAAGTAGGTGTGTTGATGTGAGGTTGACATCATGATTAAGATATCTCTTTTTAATGCCTTTTGAGGAATTTAATTGAATAGTCTAATAGCTGAGTTTCATCACCAAATTGGATTAGAATGTACCTTGAGAGGTAAGGAGGCTATGGTTAAAATTTGGTGGCATTTGGATGTTCCTAGAGGAAGCTATGGAGGTTTAAAATTTGGAAAATGATGTGCTTTATTGAGGATTTATTAGACCTAAGTTTAATACCTTAAGCCTAGATTAGGCTATGTCACGCTTCCCGGTATTGAGGAGCCACAAATCGCTGATGTGGCCATGTTGTGACCCTCAGATGGGTTGTATCTGACGGCCTGAATCTTGTTTGCAAGATCAGTTAGCCAAGACAATGTGAG
The DNA here is from genome assembly GCA_963693085.1 of Alisma plantago-aquatica. NCBI lineage: Eukaryota > Viridiplantae > Streptophyta > Magnoliopsida > Alismatales > Alismataceae > Alisma > Alisma plantago-aquatica. The sequence goes on from OY856413.1 coordinate 156,116,632, forward strand.
CAACTAGAATGGAAGCGTTGATCACTGATTAAGGGTGATCATGGGTCAATCGCGAAATCATTCCTCCAGCACACCTCAGTTCGTCAAGATAGTCTGAATAAGCCCTCACTTGAGGCAAACTATCACCCACACAGAGAGAACAGAGCAGCCTCCAACACAATCTCTCCACCATAACTCGCAAACCATGGGCGGGAGAAGGAGTCGTAGGTAGAAGGCAGTTTGAAAGGTAATGATCATAGGAATCGAAGGTTGAGGTCATGAGGGTCCAAGACGACGGGTTCTATGGACCCAGGTACCTGTTCCGATGGCTGACAAGGTGGAGCTTGGCTGGTTTTGAATTTGGAACTTGGGAGAGGTCTGAAGGGTGTGGCTTATGTTGTTTGAGAACACAGAGGAGTTCCTCGAGGCAATGCACAACCTTCAAGAGCTTCGGATCGATGCGAGGAGGAGCAGAGGCGATTTTCCCCTTTGCTCTACCACAACCAAAGATGGTGGCGATGCTCCCACCTAAATGGAGGATCAGAGGTAGAGCACCCAAGGTGAGTGGCCGACGACGTCGAGGGAAAGAGACTGAAGCTCGGGCCAGGGTAGATCTTTTGAGAGGAGGAGGTGGTACCTGTTGCTAGCTCACTGGAGGAGACCCTGTGCGGTAGTGCTCCAGGCTAGATCGTGAGAAAGGGGGGCAGAGCTGACCGAGTTGGTTGATCATGAGATCTGCGGATCCCATCCGGGATCCAGATCAGGTGACCAGCCAGTGAGAGAGGGAAGCGCATAGGACACGTGTCGCCATCTGATTGGCCGAAAAAGATAAAAACCCAATAAACTCACAAATTTTCAATAATTCACAATAAATAGATCGATGATCAGAAAAATACAAACAAACTAGCGCAATTCTCAAACAAATGAATAGAACATAATGAAAGCATAATACCTGTCTATTGAAGAACTAATATGAGTGATATCATGTAATATGCATAATGGTTAGTTCTTGAGTAATAAATGTTAAATGATGATCTAAAATTAGGAGAATGGATCAATAACTCTTAAATGTGTTTAGAAACCATGTGACATCATATATGATCATGTTATGACATGAAATCATGTAATTTTCTCCACATGGCTAATTAGGGCTAATAACCCTAAATAAAATGCAATAAATACTTACATGCTCAATAAATGATGGAGTTCATACAACACCCTTATATCAGTAACTAGAAGATAATATGTAAATATGAGATCAATTTTGTACACAAAATTCATGTTATATGAAGATGATCCTTAATACATGGGTTGTAACCCTAATTTGAATAATGTATATAAACTAGGGTTAATATGTGCACAAAAAGGGTATGGAACCTAATGTTCAGATAATGAACCACAATCTGGAAAATGACATCAGTAAGATAAATCTAAGATCAGAATGCAAGTAAGGGTGCACATATCCAAATTAGTAAGTCAACCCTAAAATGGACATACCTATGGTTAAGATGATGAGAACTTGATGGTGACATTGTCTTGTCTTTATCAGGGTTGACCAAGGATGTAGTTGACTCATGGATATATGGTGTTTAGGTTTGCCTCTTGATCAAGGTACCCCATTACCTCTTGCTTGGCTTATTATACATTATGCTTGTGTTATATGGTAATAAAAACTTGCCATATGGTATTGATTTAAATGATTGTCTTGTATGATATGTTGCTTGAATTTCCATACTTATTGCTATGAACACATGAAACATAAAATATCTTATCCATCATATGATAGCACTAAACTCTTTGGTAGTATAGTGCATTAGAGTGATCACAAACTCCTAGGGGGTAGATCACATGTACAATGGTCACAAACTCCTCGGGAGTAGATCATAAGGCCTAAAAACATCAAAGCCCTAGGGGCGGATGTACGAGATATATGATAAAAATAAGCTTAAAATATGTGTTCTCTTTTTTTAATGAACATCTTTGTGCAAGTATATGATCTTTCTTATATTTCTTTACAACTTCCAAGTATTAGTTTAATCTTATTGCCAAGATATGATGAGAGGTATATAAAAGACATGTAGGTGTACTCAGTACAATATTCTTGAATATTGTGCTGAAGTGTACAACATGTAATCTTTTGTTTAGGTTGTGGCTATGTGCTCTTGAAGATCCAAGTAAGTTGAGAGTTGTGCGGCGGACTGATGTACAGGTGGACATGTTGTCTTAAGATCCTGTTGTTTAGTGGTAGTACATGTATATGTATAAGTTTTCTATTCAATGTGTAATATCAAATGTTGTAACAATTCATTATGTAATTATATGTTGAATGGTGAACATATGTTGTATGGTTTTTATATTGTTCATGTGCATGTGCTACTGATTATTTCCTTCTGACTTCCTCTAATTTTCTTCTTCTTAGCCTAGTGTGTGGTGTTTAAATTAGGATTCTCACTGAGGTAAGGACTTCAATTTGGATGTCACACAGTAGATTAAGTTTTATAAAATCTGGGGATGTCACAATGCTTGTATATTCTTAATAAATTAAGGCCATAGACACTTGGATAGATACTAGAACTTCAACTTTTTCTTTTGCTTTATCTTAAAGTGTCATATACTTATCCCCAAGCAACAAAACGAGTTATTTTCTCTCCACCACCTCCCTCCTTCTCCCGACCTCATTCTCCCTCTATTCAGCTGTGAATTTTGCTGCCTGAGGAAGAAGAAAGTGGGGATCTTCTTAGAGAAAGGATCTAAGGTTGAAATTGACTTCATTTTAGGGTTGAAAAAGCTTCCTTCTAGTGATCTTGACCTAAAAGTGTAAGAATTCCATTCTTTCCTCCATCTATTTCTTTGTTATCCTTCCTCCTAGCTTTCTCCATGTCAGAACCTTGTTGTTCCATGGTAGAAATTGCTCTAAACCTCTAAAACCCTACCTTTCTTGCTCCTTATGCTTAGGGTTTGCTCATTTGATGAAGAAAGATGCTAGATGGACGAATTCATAGTTTATTCTTGGATTTTCTACCCTACCTGCTCGAGATTTCTTCTATTTGGGATTTCATCTTCTCATTAGAGGCAATTTTTATAACTATCTCCATGTTTTGATTACCATAAGCTTACTAGCTCATGTTCTTGCTTGAAAATGATGATTTTTGCACTAAAAAGCTATGCTTGACTTGGATTTCGATTTTTATAATGTTCCCTATTCTGATTTCAATTCTAGATGAACCTGTTATCATGGGTACATTATTCCTAAGGTATAGTATGACTTGGATCATGTTTTTTTTGACAACCTATGGTGCTAAGCACCTATCAAACAATGGTCATTTGTAGGGTTTAAAGTTGATTTCTTCTATAAACCATGACCCAATGATGGTACCATTGCAACAACCCTATAGTGTTGTCTTCATAACAACTGATGGTCATGATCAAGGGTGTCAAATGATAGTGAAAACCTATGGTCAGCCCCTTAGGTCAGGTTTTGGACCAATTATAAGTTTAATGATCAACCATTAAGTACCCTACTGATGTTATCAATCAATGACGACATTAGCTTAATATTTGATGCTGATTAATGAATATAGTGTTGATCTAACAACCTATGGTTATTTAATTGTCACTAATGATGGTGGATCAGGTCTCTAAAACCTATGCTGGAGTCAAGCATTGCAGTTGTATCATCAATCAAGCCTTAGACCAGTTTTTGGGTCATTTGATGCAATGGTCGGGCCTATACTGTAATTGATGGTTTTAATATATGAACTTGATCAAGATCTAATGTTAATTCCTACAATAAAGTGGAATGATGGATAATGTAATATGTTGGTCCTAATAATGGGATTTAGATGGTTTCCTTTATATGATCAACTTAAGGAGCTTACTTGTTGACAATGGATGGCTTGTTTTAACTGAATAGTCGATTGTAGGCTTTACCCTACTCTAAATGGAACTTTTTGTGTTGTTAATCAAGGGATGGCTAGGGTTATATGGTGACTCTTTCTAGAGCACAAATCAAGTACTTCATGTGTGGTTTATCTAAGGTGTTTACTTATGTAAACAACCAAAGGTCTTACCTTTTAAACATCCAATGGTTCTGGGTGACATTGTGGTATGGTGATACGGGTTGAATGATGATGGAACAAATGGAGGGTTACCCTTAATAAGGTATTATTACCTATTCACTCATATGAATAGAAGAGATGATAACCATATTGTGTTGATATGTAATCCTAATGAGTTATAGTTTGTTATACCTAGCTTTAATATAACTAAATGACGGTAATTGGGTATGAATAGTCCTTGAATTACTAATGCAATCATGAAGTACTTTGTTACTATTGTTGAAACCCTAGTATGCTATAACCCTATCGTTATACCTTGATTTATGTGTGGGTTCATACTTGAGAATGGTATGGAATGTGATGGTGATGCTTCACCTTATGCATCCATGATCCAATGGGGATGTTGTGAGTTAGGGTTTGGGTATGAGTGCTATTTAGTAACATTGATATAATTTATCATGTTGAACCTAACTGTAATGCGAATAGATAAACATGAATATTCATGTTTAACATTCTTATTTGAAGGAATGATGGTGGAATAACTTCCTTAACATGATGATAGCCTTGGTATGTTAATTGGTGGTTATCATAACCACATGGTTGATACTTTCTTATGCTAAACATGTGCATCATGAATATGATGATAGTTAATCATATCTAGATTCATTGCATGTTGATGTAATAAAGGAATGCTCTTAATGTTAATATAACCCTGCTATGATTGTTTATGAATATAACCTAGTTCATTAATGCAATATTGTGTTGATCTGGTGTATTGTATATAAGTGATGTTGTTGAGCCTTGTTATAAGGCATGCAAAGATACTGATGATCTTATAGGGAATAATTTGATGGTCTTAATGACCTTTGGGCATGGTTGATCCATCAACTCGCCACACAACTCACAACTATCCTGGTCCTTCAAGATCACATATCCACAACCTAAATAAAAGATTACATGTGGTACACCTTAGAACAATATTCAAGAATATTGCACTGAGTATGCCTATGTGTCTTTTATATACCTCTCATCATATCTTGGAAATAAGATCAAACTAATACTTGGCAACATTAAACAAATATATGGAAAAGAGTATACTGGCAAAAAATATTCATTAACAAAAGAGACCATATATATTTTAAGCACATTTCGATCATATATCTCATACATTTGCCCCCAAAGGCTTTGATGTTTTTAGTCCTTATGATCTACTACCAAAGAGTTTGAGATCACTTTAATGCACTGTACTACCAAAGAGTTTAGTGCTATCATATGATGGATCAGATATCTTATGTTTCATATGTTCATAGCCATAAGTATGGAAAATCAAGCAAGATATCATACAAGAACAATCAATTCATCCAATACCATATGCCAAGTATTTTAGTAGACATATAACACAAGCATATTGTATAATAAGCCATGTAAGAGGTAATGGCGTACCTTAGATCAAGATATCCTAATCATCACATTCATGATGTCATTTATATCTACATTAAACCTGATCAAGACAAGATCATATACTATCATCAAGTTCTCATCATCTCAACCCTAGTTAGGTCCATTTTAGGGTTTGGCTTTGTTCATTAGGATAACTCATTATTACTTGTCTTCTTGTCTTAGAATTATCTCAATGATCTCAGGTTTACATACTATCTTCCAGTTACTGATATGATGGTGTTCTGTGAATTTCATCATTAATTGAGCACATGTGTATTTATTGCATTTTATTTCGGGTTTAAAGCCCTAATTAGCCATATGAAGAAAATTTCATAATTTCGTGCATCAACATCATAACTACTGACATCAGATGGATTATAAGTCACTAATTAGCCATATAGTACATTCTCATAATTTTAGGTCTTCGTTTATTATTATATTAGACATGAAAAGAGTATTTTACATATTACATGATATCACTGATATTAGTGCATCAAAAGTCTGATATTATCATTTTTCTGTGTTCTACTCATTTTTCTGAGAATTTTGATACCTTATTTGTATTTTTATAATAAGTGAGCTATTTTCTATGAATTATACAAGATCAAGCGATTTCTTGAAGATTTACCTTTGTGTGGCCAATCATGCATTGCCACATGTCCACTTTGGGGGCATGCTGATTCTGGTTGAGGCATAGGAGACTGACTGGTTCTGGGTGTTAAATCCCGTTCAGGCATTTTGGACCACCCGCTCTCCTTTCTTTCTTGAATTCTCCTACCCACGCAAGACCAGGCGTTCTCGCCTATGCGAGCGTCTCCGCTGGCTTGTGCTCCGGCCAGCAAAAGCTCTATATCTAGTACCAGAATTGATACATCCACGAGCATAGACACTACCTAGGTTCTCCTATGATTTCTGATCTAAGGCTTCAACAAGTAGCACATGGCCTCCATGCTTGTCGTAGGTGGTTTAGGCCTTTGGTGAGGAAGATCTACGGCTGTAGTCCTCCTCACTACAGGATTCCAAGATCCCATGTGTTGTGCCCACAATTCTTAGTGTCACCGCCACCCTCTTCATTCCCCTCACGTCTATCATCTACAGGAGCCCATTCATGATGCCACTACCACTTGCAGAGAAGTTTTTCCTGTGATGGAGCATCTCATCGCCACTGCAAGTCTCTCTCTCCCGTCCATGCTTCCAGCCTTGAAGCTACTGCTATTGTGTTTACTCCTTGTGGATAGAGGATCCTGATATCATCTAAACTCCTCCTCACGTTCTGGCATCTGTGGGAGTTTGTTCTTCTAGACATGAGTTGGCCCCATTTCCACAGCTCTCCTCCGTGAGGACTTGATCGCTAGTCCCATTTTCCTCTCTACTACTTAAGATGATGGACACCGCAAGGTCTCCTCATCTGAGTAAAACTCTGGGATGCTTCTTCTGGAGGTTCTCCTCATGGTCCCGATAACCACAACACTATCTCTGCCGACGGATCTCCCTATTCTAATATTTCCATCCTCTCCCTGTGACTAACAATGGAGTGCTTGGTTAGAGGTCGATTCTACCTAATGCAGTTGTCCCGTGTATCTTACTAAGACCATGTAGTTTTCAATGAGGCAAAGAACTGCTAGGTGGGTCTCGTTCTCCACTCACTCCATGAACAATGGTCGTGGCTACATGGACATGCACTCACCTCATTTCTCCATGCTCTCTGATATGTTTGAAAGTTGTTATAGGTTTATCATCATCGGTTCATAAGCAAGGAATATGATTAACTAAAGGCTTTTCGATCCATGGCTTACCACAACAAGGAATGTGTGATATATTGGATAAAGCCACCTTGGTTAAAGGTTATTACCTTATTCATGGATACATCAAATTATACTAATAATTTCTCTAGGAACCTCATTTAATCATGAAATTAAGACATTTCTTTTTCATAATCACAACTACCTTCTGTTAAAGATTGAAGCCAACATTCAATATCAAAGCATAGACATTAAATTCATTCAAATCCTCAAATTCGTGGTTCACTTATCTAATTGAGATCCAGAATCCTAAAAGTTACTCTATCACATCCTACACACCTTAAAAGAAATTTCTCCCTCAAAATTAAGCCAAAATCCAGTCTATCACATCATATACATCTTAAAAGAAATTTCATCCTTGAAATTAAACCATCATCTTATTCCAAGGATAAACCAAAAGGTCTTCTTTCACATGTAGGACACCACTTTAGGTGTAACATTCTCATTTACATCATATCTAGAACATATGTATGCCACTCCTAGGAGGTTTACAAGAATCTTGGGTTAGCCAACCTTTCATAAAGGTTGAAACAAAGTTTTAGAAGCTCAGGTTATATAACAACCTATTTCATATTTTAGGATTTTCATCCTTGTCTTTACCCATTCATTAGGGTTCCCACATCATATTACCATTTTCTAAAGGAGATAGCTAAAATTAGCCCATTATATCAAGGTGTCATCACCATTTTATTGAGCTAATTATTAGAACATGTTCAACATTAACATATGCCTTTTAGGAGGGAGTTAATTAAAGTTAACCCACTTTATCCATCTAGATCATATCAAGGTGTCATAATTGTTATAGTGTGCTAACTGTCAAACTATATTTTTCATCTTTATTAAGTACTAAGATTAACACCTCATGTAACATGTCTCATTCACATGATCTTATTTCATTGCTCATAATAAATTCCAACATTTACTAGTGATTTCATCACAAGATTAACCAACCATATCACATTATCATCATTATTCATGCATATGGATAACCATTTATGCATTAATATCTATTAAACCACCTTTAAGTTTTTTTTTCTTTCCATCATGTCATATCCACTATCATATCTCAAGATTGGATCACATATTACGATTAGATTTACATCGATTGGATTTACATATATTATATCATGGTTGTGCTACACAAACTTATATGAGTGGCTTATCAAACATATATCAAAACTTTATCTAGTCCAATTAAGGTTCTCCTGACCCATATCATGAGGGTAGTGCCATGCTCAGTCTCTCTGAGCTAACTCAAATCTATGAGTATCTCATATGCACAAACTTTATCTTCCCTTTATTAGCCTAGGGTTCTCGGATTACCTCATTGGCACTAGTGATAGCCTTCCAAGCTCTAGCCACATAAGCACAAACCAAAACATGCTATGACATTCTTATCATAGGCCTCTCTCCATGAAACACTATATCTCATCTCTCTCTTACGTGTATACCACTAGAGTCCTACAAGGAACCACCAACTCAAGCATGAGGCTTCACAAAAACTAACATAGCTACCTCCTCCAGGGTCTTGGGCTATCTCTCTCCCTCACCCAGATGGCATACACTCATATACATTTTCACTTGCACACATATAATGAGCCTCTCTCTATCTCTAGGGTTTGGTCCTTCCAAGGACATCTAGGGTTCAAGATAACTATAGGAATCATATATAAGTGACTCAACTCAATCACTCAGGAGTATTCTAGTTTAGGACATATCATATCGCATATTTCTCATAATTCTCATATATTGGAGTTTAGGTTCTCTAACCTTCTCCCTGTGGGTCTCACTCTCTATGGAGTTAACCCTAACTGGTCCTAACACTAGAGGTCCTCCTTTGTAAAAGAGATTAAGGCTCTTGTTGATTCACATCCTTGTCTTAACTTAACATATCTTATCTCATAAAATCCTAGTTAATTGAATCATTAAAACTTATCTCAAATCCTCAAAACCAAACTTTAAGTCCTCAAAGACAGACATACATCATCATAAACCATCTTATATCATCTATATAAGACTTACATCATATCATCAAAACTTATTTCATCTATTCCATCTATCACATATTCTAACAAGGCTCTAGACATCTAATCTAGAACTACTCTCTCTTCTAGACTGATGTCATTCACTTTCACTTAGGTTGCATGACCACCTCCTACTCGTACATGTGTGGGGACACATTTTTATAATACATATATATAATAAAATATTATATAGTTTTCTCTGATAAAACATGCATCAGAGAAAACTATCAAGGTTCAATCCGATTGGAATCAAAAACCAAATCTAGAAAATGAGTGCCCCACACAAAATAGAGTGTATAGTGTCATGAAAACTAGTTAATAGGGTGAGAACATGGTGTAGTCTGGTGTAGCTACCCAAAACATAGATGCATCATATGTCAAAGGTTTCTCTTCCTATGATGTACGTCATTTCCAAATAATGCAACGTCCCATACCGCTGCACTATAAAGAAAGAACGACACCCAAGGACCTGCTATACCACAAGCACCAGTCTAGACATAGTTCTCTGACATCTAGGTGCTAACCTAGAGGTTAGGTCAGATCTAGTCTCTAAAAGACGACTAATCTTACCCTAAGGATTATTAAGTTCAAGGTTCTTTGGTTTTGAGTTGCATAATGAGCAAATGACAGGCTTTGCTATTGTTCATGTTCTGATACCACCTATGACGTCCCTCAATTTTCTAAAAGTTAATATGATGTGTGACGTCCAAATTGAAAGCTCACCTCAGTGAGTATCCCAATTTGAGCACCACACACTAGGCTAAGAAGAAGAAAATCAAGCGAGTCAGAAGGAACAATCAGTATCACATGCACATAAACAATAATAAAACCATACAACACATATAATTAGAACATGAATTGTTACAACATTTGATATTACATATTGAACATCAAACTTATGCATATACATGTACTACCACTAAACTACATGATCTTAAGACAATAGGTCCACCTGTACATCAGCTCGCCAAACAACTCAAAACCATCATGGTCCTTCAAGATCACATATCCACAACCTAAACAAAAGATTACATATGGTACACGTCAGTACAATATTCAAGAATATTGTACTGAGTATGCCTACATGTCTTTTATATACCTCTCATCATATCTTGTAAATAAGATAAAACTAATACTTGGAATCATTAAACAAATATATGGAAAAGAGTATACTGGCAAAAAAAATATTCATTAACAAAAGAGAACACATATATTTTAAACACATTTCCATCATATATCTAGTACAAATGCCCCCAAAGGATTTGATGTTTTTAGTCCTTATGATCTACTACCAAAGAGTTTGAGATCATTTTACGTGTGATCTACAACCATAGAGTTTGAGATCACTTCAATGCACTGTACTACTAAAGAGTTTAGTGCTATCATATGATGGATCAGATATCTTATGTTTCATATGTTCATAGCCATAAGTATGGAAAATTAAGCAAGATATCATACAAGAACAATCATTTCATCCAATACCATATGCCAAGTATTTTAGTACACATATAACACAAGCATATTGTATAATAAGCCAAGTAAGAGGTATTGGTGTACCTTAGATCAAGATATCCTAATCATCACATTCTTGATGTCATTTATATCTTCATTAAACCTGATCAAGACTAGATCATATACTATCATCAAGTTCTCATCATCTCAACCCTAGTTAGGTCCATATTAGGGTTTGGCTTCGTCCATTATGATAACTCATTATTACTTGTCTTCTTGTCTTAGAATTATCTCACTGATCGCAGGTTTAGATACTATCTTCCAGTTACTTATACGATGGTGTTTTATGAATTTCATCATTAATTGAGCACATGTGTATTTATTGCATTTTATTTAGGGTTTAAAGCCCTAATTATCCTTATGAAGCAAATTACATAATTTCGTGCATCAACATCATAACTACTGACATCAGATGGATTATAAGTCACTAATTAGCCATATAGTACATTCTCATAATTTTAGGTCTTCGTTTATTATTATATTAGACATGAAAAGAGTATTTTACATCTTACATGATATCATTGATATTGGTGCATAAAAAGTCTGATATTATCATTTTTCTGTGTTCTACTCATTTTTCTGAGAATTTTGATACCTTATTTGTATTTTTATGATAAGTGAGCTATTTTCTATGAATTATACAAGATCAAGCGATTTCTTGAAGATTTACCTTTGTGTGGCCAATCACGCATTGCCACGTGTCCACTTTGGGGGTGCGCTGGTTCTGCTTGAGGCATAGGAGACCGACCGGTTCTGGGTGTTAAACCCCGTTCAGGCATTTTGGACCACCCGCTCTCCTTTCTTTCTTGAATTCTCCTACCCACGCAAGCCCAGGCGTTCTCTCCTATGTGAGCGTCACCGCTGGCTTGTGCTCCGGCCAACAAAAGCTCTAGATCTAGTACCATAATTGATATATCCACGAGCATAGACACTGCCTAGGTTCTCCTATGATTTCTGATCTAAGGCTTCAACAAGCAGCACATGGCCTCCAGGCTTGCCGTAGGTGGTTTAGGCCTTTGGTGAGGAAGATCTACGGCTGCAGTCCTCCTCACTGTGGGATTCCAAGCTCCCATGTGTTGCGCCCACAATTCTTAGTGTCACCGCCACCCTCTTCATTCCCCTCGCGTCTGTCGTCTATAGGAGCCCATTCATGATGCCACTACCACTTGCAGAGAAGTTGTTGCTGTGATGGAGCCTCTCATCGCCGCTGCAAGTATCTCTCTCCCGTCCATGCTTCTAGCCTTGAAGCTACTGCTGTTGTATCTACCCCTTGTGGACAGAGGATCCTGATATCATCTAAACTCCTCCTCGCATTCTGGCGTCTGTGGGAGTTTGTTCTTCTAGACATGAGCTGGCCCTGTTTCCACAACTCTCCTCTGTGAGGACTTGATCGCTAGTCCCATTTTCCTCTCTACTTCTTAAGATGATGGACACCGCAAGGTCTCCTCATCTGACTATAGCTCTGGGATGCTTCTTCTGGAGGTTCTCCTCGTGGTCCCGATAACCACAACATTATCTCTACCGACGGATCTCCCTATTCTAATATTTCCATTCTCTCCCTGTGACTAACAATGGAGTGCTTGGTTAGAGGTCAACTCTACCTGATGCAGTTATCCTGTGTATCATACTAAGACCATGTAGTTTTCAATGAGGCAAAGAACTGCTAGGTTGGTCTCGTTCTCCACTCACTCCACGAACAGTGATCGTGGCTACATGGACATGCACTCACCTCATTGCTCCATGCTCTCCGATATGTTTGAAAGTTGTTATAGGTTTATCATCATCGGTTCATAAGCAAGGAATATGATTAACTAAAGGCTTTTCGATCCATGGCTTACCACAACAAGGAATGTATGATATATTGGATAAAGCCACCTTGGTTAAAGGTTATTACCTTATTCATGGATACATCAAATTATACTAATACTTTCTCTAGGAACCTCATTTAATCATGAAATTAAGACATTGCTTTTTCATAATCATGCAAACATTAATCATTCATTTATATTACCAAACCAAATAATCAAGTTAGATGTTAGCTAATTTCCTAAATTACTAATTGGCCATGGATGGAATAGGGTGTGCATAAGGGATGTAGTCCCTATCACCCTCTATCCAACCTTTTGAGGCTCATTTGATTAGGGTTTAGGTGGACTTCAACTAAGATATAACAAGTCTAGGTTTCTAGGAAGCAATCACTTAGTAAAATTGGGTCCAATTGTAGATGCATGACCTCCTTGCTCCTTGGTGGATGGAAAACATAGGATGATGGATGGAAGTGGTCAAAATCCTAGAAAACTAGTGTTTTGAGGTGGAAGGAGGTGAACATGGAGTGGAGATAGGTGGAAATGAGTACTAAAAGTGTTGGTAACGCCCTTAATACTTGTAGGAATTATATATCCAATTTGTGACTAGCCATGGGTGAGCCCCGTCAAAGCTATTCCCAAGAAAGGTGGCACTACTGTGATATAGAATGATAATTATGAACACATACCCACCCACACTATTATTGGGCCGACTATGTGCATTGACTACCACAAGTTGAACAAGGACACCTAAATCAATCACATCCCTCTCCTCTTCCTAGAATTGGTGCTTGAGTGACTTTCTCACCACGAGTATTTTTGTTACCTCGAAAACTACTCAAGATTCTATCAAATCCCCATCCAACTCGATGACCAAGAAAAAGACCATCTTCTTCTACCACTTTGACATCTATGCTTTCCGAAAGATTTCATTTTACCTATACAACACCCTCACCACTTTCCAGTAGTGCATGGCTATGATTTTTACTGATTTGACATAAATCATTATTGAGATCTTTATGGATGAATTCTCTATTTATGGTGATTACTTTGACCCCTTCTTACAACATCTATCTCTGGTACTATAAAAGTTTGAAGAGTCACACTTGGTTTTGAATCGGGAAAAATGCCACTTTATGGTGAAATAAGGCATTGTCCTTGGCCATAGAGTGAGCAGTAGGGGAATTGAAGTTGACAATTCCAAAACCAAAGTCATCACAGAGATTCCTCCCCCTACCTCTTTTAAAGACATTCATACTTTCCTTGGGCACACTGGCTTCTATCAATGATTTATTTGTGATTTCTCTGAAATTTCCAAACCCCTCACCAACCTCCTACTATAAGATGCAACCTTTGATTTTTTTATCAAGTTTGCATATCTAGTTTTAATATCCTAAAATGACTCTCACTTCCACTCCTATCATCCACATGCCAGATTGGTCACTACCTTTCAAGATTATGTGCAACATTGGCGACAATGTCGTAGGAGTTATTCTAAGGTAGAGGATTGACAAGAACCATCATGTTATCTACTACACCTCAAAGACCCTCGATGATGCACAATGAAATCAAACCACCAAAGAGAAGGAGGTGGTGGACATAGTTTATGACTTTGACAAGTTCCATCCGTACTTGGTGGGTTCTTAGGTGATTGCTTATACAGGTCACATCACCATCCTCTATCCAATGACTAAGAAGGACTCAAAACCCATACATAGTTGACGGATACTACTACTTCAAGAATTCAACCTACCTAGATATGATAAAAAGAACTCAGAAAATGTTTTTTTTTGTCCATCAAAGTCACCTTAGTCTCTAAGATGATGATGGGATCCCCATTGATGATTCATTTCTAGATGACCAGCTGCATAAATTTGAATCTCGATTCCCATGATTAACTGACTATGTGAATTATTTAGCAGTTGCTGTCCTACATCCTCGATATAAAGGGAACTCATAGGAAATATTCTACATGATATCAAAAACCATTATTGGGATGACCCCTAATCTATGCACAAATGGTATTTACCATAGATACATTACTAGTGGAGAAGCTTAGGACATTCTAGCACAATGACACTCAGGCCCAACTGGTGGCCACATCAGTTCTCAAAATACATCCACAAAAGTACTTCAATATATATTTTACTGACCCACCTTGATCAAAGATTCCTACAACTTCATTCTCGTATGCAACCAATGCCAGATATCCAGTAATATCTTTGGGAGTTATCAAATGCCTATGACTTCCTGGAAAGGGCTAGAATTTTTTTACATTTGAGGACTTGACTACATGGGACCCTTCCCCTCTTCCTATGGATTCAGGTATATTCTTGTAGCTGTGGGTTATGTGTCCATATGGGTGGAAGCCATTCCAATAGAAACTTTCCACTCCAAATCAATGATGAAACATTGTAAGGAAACAATCTTTCATAGCTTCAAGGTCCCTCACCCCGTTATTTCAGATGGAGGATCACACTTGAGAAGATATAGTGTTCACTATAAAGTTGTGTCTCCCTACCATCCTCAGACCAGTGTCTAGGAAGAAGCTTCTAACTGACAAGTTAAGCCAATTATGGAGAATACCATGAGTCACACAAGGAAGGTTAGGGCCTTGAATCTCAATGATGCTTTGTGGGCATATCAAACTTCCTTCAAAACACCTTCAAAAATTAAATCCTTTCCACTTATTTATGGGAAATCATGCCACTTGCCCATATAAATGCAAGATAAAGATAGTTGGGATATTCAAACTCTTAACTCTGACTTATCCACAACTAGAGAGTAGAGCTCCCATGAAATTTTGGAGCTTCAAGAACTCTGCATGATGGACTATGAGAGTGTCAGGACTTACAAAGACCGCACAAAAATGTGGCACCATGGCCAATGAGACGGAAAGACATCCAAGTATATGACTAAGTCTTAGTATACAATTCTTGATTGAGACTATTCCCTAGGACTTACACAGAGCATTCCTCCTATAGGACAAATTCATAGGTGACTTCATAGTAAATGGACATAGGCTCAAGCGCTATCTCATTACAACTAATTTTGTGGTGCAAGAAGTAAAGTGTTACCCTCCCACATCATATCTAGATCCAAGGGAACCTCAACCCTTTCTCCTTTCCAAACCTAAATGGCTCACAACTTGATTACAAAAGTCAGGCCTACAACATTGAAATCAGGCACTTGTTGGGAGGTAATCCAATTTTTTTCTTTTCCCTTCTTTTTCTCATTGTTATTCCCTTTTCTTAGATATTCCACTTTTCATATTTTCTCACTATTTATATTATATCCTTTGGTATTGCAGGGAAATTAAATTTAACACAAAAAATGGTAGTTTTCGAATCAATCAGTTGGTCACCCAACTGATCGATTGATATGGGTGGTGCACCAGACATTTGAAATGCTTCATCCCCACAACGTTTGAGTCCAGTGACTGGGTAAACTAATCAATCGACTGGAAAGCCTCATATCCCCTACAAAATATGATCACTTTAGGGGTGGTCGATCCACTTTTTCTACCCTAGACACCACCTCCGACAGCAGTAGCTACTCTCATCGATGTTGCACACATCTGTCAGCCCAAGTGAGCCAATCGATTCACCTCCATCCTGCCTTAGCCCCCGACTTTCTACGAGTCATCACACATCTTTGTCGGACTATTGTCACATGTAGCTACCAACCTAGGTGAGCCGGTTGATGCACCAATTTACTCACCACTGCAAACCACCAGGCCGCAATAGCATATCTCTCATCATCACATCTACAACCACTAATCCAATAGTGCCCAACCTGCAACCAAAAACTACAACACCATACCCCCTAGACGTTGTTGTCCAGTCGATCCTCTAAACCTCATCACAGAAGGGGTATTTCTATGATCAAATTAGTCAATTTTCCTTGAACTGGTCAACTTATTTCCTTAGAGATGACATATAAATTGATCTAGTCAAACCTACCCTACTTAGAATTTATGTAACAAACAATATAGTCAATTGACTGGCCACCCACTTGATCAACTGGTGCATCGAATCAAGAGAATTCTAGCCACCACCAAGACCCTCTTTAGGGTTTGTAGGGTGCTTCCTTTGCTATAAAAGGAGGAAGAGGAGTGCCAAAACAAAGTATCAACTGCCCTATCATCTCATAGCCCTGTCTGGGAGAACAAAGTAAGGAAAGGAGAGACAAAGTATGCAAAGTGTTTCTAGATACATGATTTATCTTATTTTAGTTCTTGTTCTTGATTCTATGAGAGATATGGACTAGTCCTCCTTTCTCTAGGACATAGGGAGTGGCCCCATGAGCTTGTATCTTGTCTTATCTAAATTACTATTGAATAAATAGAAGACGTGTGTTCATTAGTTAGAAAATGTGAATTATTAACTGATCATTTGTTCTTCATGGATGTTATGATCCATAATGATGACATTCCATACTTATGGACCAAATATAAACTTGTTGGATGGTTGAACCATGACCTGCAAAATGCCGAGACCCTAGGTGTATGAGTAGCTTAATCCATGAATTTTTTATGAAAGGAATGAGTCTACATGATCCTAATCTAAATGTTTGTTTAAAATGTAATTAAAACTACTAAGACAAATATGAAGGCCTGTGATGTTGAAACCCATACTTCTAACAATCTCATTAATTGAAATTAATCCTCAATTAATAATTTCTACTTTTACAGATTTTCTTGTTTAGTTTTTCTATTGATGATTCAGTTTACCTCTTCAAATTTAATTTCTTGTTTTATTTTAATTGCTATATCAAATTCTAGAATTTAAATATTATCCACCGCAATTGACTTGAATTAGTCTCTTAAAAAAGTTGTTTCATGGGACCAATACCTTTCTATACTAAAATCAATTCTCTTGTTTTACAATAGAATTGATAGTCATTAGAAGGTTAAACTCTACAGATAATTTCCCTAGTGAATTTGTTGTCCATATGACAACACATCAATCATACCTAGCTGCTTGCAAAAAATTCCAAATGTGAAATGATTATCTAGATCTTTGTGAATATGTCACTTGAATGGGTCTTAATTTCCTATATGGAAAATCTTTGTGCTTTGTTTATTTGTTGTATTTGGAATGTGTTAGAGGAGAGAAGAGAAGTGTATCATATATATGAACTAATAATTGAACTTATTTAGTCATAATCATCTACTATTCTCATTTTATTATAGATTGAATTTAAGCGAGAGATTTACTTGGAGAATATTTGAGAGACAAGTATGTTTTAAGCCTGGGAGTGGTGATGGATCTTTACATTGGGCGTCCAACTTGGGTCATTTTGCCTCTTATTCACAACAAGATATGTAGAACGTAAGATAATTCCCAATAAATACCAATTCATGAAAATTCACATATGGAAGCTCTTGTATGTTTTCATAGGTACTTTGGCTCTTATTGATGAAAGGGAGAGAAGAATGGTGATACCATAACTTCCCCAACCATGAGGATGCAAAGTGACCCTTAAAGCTACCCCAATTGACCACAGAACGAATTGGAAAAACAATGAGCACTATATATGACACTTAGAAGATAAAAGTGCAAGAAGAAAACCCCCAAGCGGTCGTGGCACATTTCCACAACCGTGCTACCCTAACAAAAATTATAGGCTCAAAGTAGTTTAAATCAAATCAGCCATCACAACTATAAGAACCCCTTACACTAAACATAAAACACAATCAATCACTAATTAATAACATACCCAAAAATATGGGTAAATTAAAACCGATTTCAACATCAACACCCTCTTAGAAACATTTTCATAAGAGCCCAACATCTTTCTTGTATCCATACTTTTCCAAGAATTTGATACAAATTGTTCAATCACCTTAGCCACAACATATATACATAGGAGAACGATATTCATATATGCCACACAAACAAGCATTAACATGCTAATAAAAGTCTGATTTGTTTGAAACACCATATACAAACTTTTCATGCCCAGACCTAAGAGTATAGGGACAACTCTAGGACACACTATACATCTAATCAACTTTCTCAAAGATTCATTATTGTAGTTCCTCTTTACTTCCAAAGTTCTGTTTTCATCACTGCCAATTACCTAAAAAGATGTGGCGAACCACAAGGGTGAGACCCATGTCCCAACAAGAGATATAACCTCCAACAATGCTTATTGATTATGACATTTTAAATAGTAGATAACTGAGCAATTGGAGTATTTAATAATCAATTGAACAGACTGAACAGTTCAAGTGTGATAAATAGATTAAGCAAATAATCTTAGCAACAAGTATGCATATCAATGTATATAGGTAACAAATAAATTCATTCAATGGATATATATCTACTCAAATTTCATCAAATTGTATCTAATACAATCATCATCATTAATTTAACTATCATCATATTGCTTGATAACAACATAAGCAATCTAGTAGCATAAGCATCCCTAACATCTTGAATATGTCTAGTAACATAACATGGCTATCAATATTGGCATATCAAATAAAGGGAACCAATCTATATCATAAGTAGAACTAACATCATAGCACAATTAACTACATAGGCACGATTAAAAATTTAAGCATTTCAAATTACATAGGCATGGCTAGCAATATTAAACATAGCTAGTAACATTATCTTAACCATCAGTATCAACATATTTGACAACATAAGCATGTTTATAACATGAGCATAACAACAACATAATAATATCTATCATCTCTTATTGTACTATACATGATCTTAGTGAAAAGAAAGCAAACAAGGGGTATCATCCAATATGAAGTGATGTATATAACCCTAAAAAGATATGCTACATGGATGTCTTACATCTTTTATTATGCCATGGGGAATTTGAATCGTACCATCCAAAGTCCAACCAACACCTATGAAGGGCTATTCGGTTCTGTACAAGATCTAGGAGTGTATGTATCCTAAGATCTCACCCCTCAGCTAGTACAAGTAAAAAGGTAGTGACATATCAGTCAAAGCTACCACTAAAGAGACATATAGTCAAGTTGTTAACAACTAGTCCACCCTTGGTACAGGCCACAGTACTAGAGAATAGGCTCATACATGCCATTCTGTAAGAGGCACCTACAGTTATACTCCTGCCTTTCAAATTTCACAATATCCAAGGCATGAGCTCATTCATCCTCCATAACCTACAATTGTGGATTAAAAGGATATATATTCAACTTGCAACCCCCACATACTCAACAATATTCTGTTGAATATGGTTATACAACACATGGCACTACATGATTAGAGTTTCACTTGATTAGTTATCTCCAATTGGGTGAATTAAGGCTGCATCAAACAAGTGGACATACAAACCCTAATTCATATATAGAAAACATTACTATATAACAACTTCAGAAGATATAAAACATATGATACATAATTTCTCATCTCAACAACACATGGAAGTATTCACCTGCCAATTAAGAGATTATACTTATCATCAAATCATCATCACATGATACTATTATCTTTCCATTCATGAGACTATACTTGTCATCATACTATCACATGATATAATTCCTTTTCACAATATCATACGGTATCAACCCTTATCAACACAAGAGGATTACACCTCATTCAGGGCTTAACCATGCCCAAGGTTATTAAGACCATCATACTATTACTTGCGAGATCATCATTATCTTTACATTCCTTATAACAAGGCTCAACAACATCACTTACATATAATACACCGGACAACACAATATTGCATTAATGAGCTGGGAGATATGCATAAACAATCATTTCATGGTTATATTAACATTAAGAACATTCCTTTATTACATCAACATACAAGGAATTTAGATATGCTTAACCCTCATCATATTCATAATGCATAGGTTTAGCATAAGAAAGTATGAACCATGTGGCTATGATAACCACCAATTACACATTAAGGTTATGATCATATTAAGGAGATTATTCCACCATCATGCCATCATATAAGAAGGTTAAACATGAATACTCATATTTATCTATTTGCATTAGAGTTAGGTTCAACAAGATAAATTATATTATTATTACTAATCAACACTCATACCCAAACCCTAACTCATGGAATCCCCATTGGATCATGGATGCATAAGGTGAAGCATCATCATCACATTCCATACCATTCTCACGTATGGATCCACACATAACTGAAGGTGTAACGATCATGTCATAGCATACTAGGGTTCAGCCACAAAAGAGAGTACTCCATGATTTTATTCATCATTGAAGGGGTTGTTCATAATCAATTACCATCACTTGGTTATATTAGGGCTAAGTATAACAAAATATACTTCATCATGGTTTCCCATTAACTCATTATATTTATTATCAATTCTAATCATATGAGGGAAAAGGTAAGCCTATATTATTAACACAAACCTCCATTAGGTTTCAACATCACTCAAACCGTACAAACTTACCATAAGCATCATCCCAACACATTGGATTGTTGAGAAGGAAAGACTATTAGTTGTTTATATAAGTAAATACCTTGGATAAACAACCTATGAAATCATTAAATTGTGCTCTAGAAAGAGTCACCATTTAACTCTAGACATCCCTTGATTAACAACATAAATAATTCCAGTGAGGGTAGGGTAAAACCCACAAGCGATTGTTTATTTAAAACAAGATGTCAATAAATGAGCTTCTTGAGTTGATCTCATAAAGGAAACCATCTAAATCACTTTATTAGGACCAATGTATTACATTAGGCATCATTCCAATTTATTAGATGAAGAATCATTAGATCTTCATGATTGGGTCAAGTTCATATATTAAAACCATCAATTGGAGTATAGGTCCAACCATTGCATCAAATGACCCAAGAAACCAATGGTTTAAGGCTTAATTGATGCTATCACTACATTCTTAACTCACAATAGGTTGTGAGACCTGATCCACCATCAGTAGTGGCCATTAAGTCACCATAGTTTGTTATATCATCACGATATTCATTAATCATCATCGGATATCAAACCAATGTCACCATTGATTGATATCATCATCAGGGTACTTAGTTGTTGATAACTAAGATTCTAATTAAGTGAAAACCTAACCTAAGGGGTGAATGTAAGTTGAAACCCTTGGTCACCATCATCAGTTGTCATAAAGACAACACCATCGGTTGTTGCAATGGTACCACCATTGGGTCATGTGTTTATAGAAGAAATCAGCTTTAAACCTTAAAATTGACCATTGGTTGATGGGTGCTTACCACCACCAGTTATCAAACCAACCTGATCCAAGTCATCTTATATATTAGGAGGAATGTGAAAATGATTACAAATTCATCTAGAACTGAAATAACAATAGGGAACATCATAAAAATTGAAATCCAAGTCAAGCATAGCTTTTTAGTGCATGGATCATCATTTTAAAGAAAGAACATGAGCTAGAAAGCTTATGGTAAGCAATAAATGTGGAGCAAGTTATAAAATTTGCCTCTAATGATAAGATAAAATCCCAAAAAGAAGAAAATTTGAGCAGTTAGGGTAGAAAATCCAAGAATAAGCTCTAAACTCGTCCATCTAACACCTTTCTCCATCAAAAAAGCAAACCCTAAGCATAAGGAGCAAGAAAGATAGGGTTTTAGAGCTTTAGAGAAACTTCTACCATGGAACATCAAGGTTCTGACCTGGAGAAAGATAGGGTGAAGAAGAAAAGTAAAAGAAATGGGAAAGAGAAGGTGAAACTTACTAAGTTAGGTCAAGATCACCAAGAAGGAACTTTAGAAACCGTAAAGGAAGCAAAACAAAACCCTACATGCTTCCACCAAGAAATTCGTCTTCTTCTTCTTCTTACTTGGATAGATCCTCCATAGATAAACATATAGGGAACGAGGTTATTAGTAGAGGGAAGTGGTAGAGAGAAAAACTTCCGTTTGGGAGCTTAAAATTAGATATATAAAGCTTGAAGGATAAGGAAAGAGAAGAAGCATGAGGTGTCTGAAAGCTCTCCATGCATCCATGACCTTAAACTATTATGGATATAGAAGCAGCCACACAAGAAGATTACCCACCATCCACGGTGACCTAATTATACCTTGTTTCTTGATTTTGCAAGCAAAGCAAATAAACCATGTGCTTGATAGCTCCTAAAGGTAGCTCATCCATAAATGGGTAGACCCTGAAATACCCTTGAGGAAAACACCTCCAAACCAAGTTTAAACTAGGAGTAACATGGCTCAACAAGCTCAATAATGATGATATAACATCCAAAGAACACAAGAAAAGTGATAAATTGCAAGAAAAACCACCCAATTGGGTAAATTGTTGAAAAGTCCAAAATGTATATAAAATTGCATAACTTGCACAAACATTGTTCAAATTGGACCAAACTTGAACCTTAAGCATGTATTATGATTCCAAATCACATCACAAGATTAGATTATAGTTATAAGAATTAAATTATGATAATTAAGTATGTTCAACAGTTTTATCAAGGTTAGGGGTCTCTCAACCATAAACCCCTAACAGGGATTTCACTCTTGGAATCCAAGGTACACAAAGATGGATACTTCTTATGAAACTCATCCCCAATATCCCACATGGTAACTTTCATCTCATGATTATGTCACATTATTCTCGTAGAAGTCATATTGTTCTCCCTCAACTTCTGCATGTGTCACCTTGGTTAAACAATATCACCTTGGTTCAACATAGGAACTGTTGTACCACCTGTACAGGTCTGGTAGTACCTTTCAACTTTGGGACTCTACTATCATCCTAAACTATTCTATCTATTGTATCACACATCACTCAGAGGCCATACTCATTGGCTCTTACCAAACATAGAACATCATGTATATCTTATCATATGTAACTTTGCAAGGTTTCATCTCTATGCTCCTTTAATGGTTGTTGTAATTAACAACTTAATCAACCGGGTAGGCATTCCTAAATTTTCAAGAACTATGAGGAATATATTTTTAGAGGATTGTCCAATCATCTCAATGGTGGACTGACCATATGTTTGGTTGAAGAATCATACACTTGTCTATAACTGTTAACAAATATAACTTCCTGATTGATATTGTTAAGGGTAGAGAAATGACATTGTCTTCATCTTATCAGGATTCTCATAACATACTTAACAGAGGTATCATAACTCCAAGAGGATACTTTCGTCAACCCCCAACTCATTCTTGCTAGATTTATCACATATAAGTACAGTTACTTCAACATTCATAAGGTTTAGCAAAGATGTTGTCCATGTTATTGACCATCTTTGAAATACCTTGAGATATCATCATTCAAAGCTTGCTACAACTTGTAATATATGACCTAAACACTCTGGTCCTCCTATTCATAAGTTCTATTGGTACATTGGTTATTCTAAAGGACATAACCCTAAACTCACCATGGTCATGTAACTTATGTCATCCATTCTAACTCTTAAGTCTAAAGGATATTTTATCTTAAAGGAACACGGTAGCGCATGTCTACTGATAAAAAAACCATCTATCCTTGATAGTGGTCTTGCCCAGCTATCACTGAACCATACACAACATTATAGAATCACTTTTGTTTTTCCTTGCAAACAACATTTATAGGGTCATCATCAACTCTCTCTCTCTAAGGGAGAGGAATAGTTGGAGCATTCATTTAATAGACATCTTCAACCTTCACATACTTCCCATACTGTTGATACATCTTGGATACTAGGATTGATTACCTTGGTATCCACCTCATATGCTATAAGGAACTCACATCCTTATCTCATCTACTTTTACCAACATAACACATCTCAAGACATATAAAAGGATTCTTCCTAACTATTGGAAGGATCAAAAGCAAAATCTCACAAACTTTATGATCTTGGAACCATAGTCTAAGAAACCTTATTCTATAATAAGCTATCTACCCTCATGTTTACAATGAATCTACACATACCAAGTGGAAATGAGCCACTAGAAAGTTGTGTCAAAGAGAGGAAAGACATAAATGGAAACATACTTCCCACATCATAGCAGCATTGTTCAAAGGTCACTAGCAAAAAGGTAACCAATTCTATTTTCATTATGTAGGTTACAACTTCTTATGTATCATTTTACCTTTTTCATTTTGGGTTTCTTGCCATAGCATTGGAAGCATCATGATTAACATATCTCATTACTCCTTACTTGATGACTATTTATCATACTTGGGTATGTTCTCTTATTTTATTATGTTTTTCAACCACTTATCAATAGGTAAATCATCATATTCCATATTTTCTTCATTAAACAGGGATCATCTCCCTTAATTTCTTTCACATGCCATGTTGATTTTACATTAACAATTTCTCACACACATAGGTTGGTCTGAGATTAATTCAGGTTCCACCTTATTCTTTTGTCATTGTTCCCATTCATCTTCTCATTTTATACTTATTATAGGAGTTCTCTCCATATTATATGGATTTCATACCTTGATTCACTTTATAAGCATAGACTTATATATCTTTTACTTTATTATCTTCTTGAATCACATCTTTAAGAACTCCAGTTTTTCTTATTTGTATTCAGATTAAGATTTCATGGTGTTGTATCTTTCTCTTATAGTTACCAAACATTCAAGTTTTGATAGATAATGATGTAGTTCTCATCTTCTCTTGAGGTAATATTGAGTTATTTGCACCATGATTTCTAATTCATTATGCTCTTTAGATTGTCTAAAAATGACTACTTGATTAGAGTAATCAGAAAGATAACACTCTAAGAGTTTCATACTTACCCTTTCTTCAATAATTGAATACCTGGCCAGGACATCCAAGTGCTGAGATTAGGTAGTATGCACTATATTTTCATGTCATGTTCCTTAATTAAACATCATCCCAGTCCTAAGTACTAGTGTCCCTGTAGGCTCAGTGAACCTAAGCTCTGATACCAACTTGTTTATAGAAGAAATCAACTTTAAACCCTAAAACTTACCATTGGTTGATGGGTGCTTAGTGTTGTGTGTTTTAAACATCATCTTTTCACATGTTATCACACACAAATTTGATTCATTTTGATATCACTTAGCCTCTTTTAATATTACTTTTTCCATCTTTTTGTTACTTTACTTATCACATAACTTGCATTGCAGATATGTTCCAAAAAAGACTGAATTGTAGAGTTTAATTCTACTGAAATAGCAGAATGCATGGCATGCATGTTAAAGGCATGACGTGCAATATTTCAAAAGAGTTTTCAATTCACCCAGACAGCAAAATGCATGGCGTGTTCAGGCCTTGAGCACAACGTGCGAGTTTCTAGAAAAGTGCAGAAAAGCAAATGCACGACATGCACTCAAATGCACGACGTGCACCTGGAGCGTCAATCAAATCAAAATATATTGGAAAGTCACACGATGTGCATTACTACAGTGCACACTGTGTGCAGTACATTCTGGAGAAACTGTCGAAGCTTTTGCATGGAACGCATGTCGTGTCGCTGTCAGTTTTAGAAATTTGAAAGTTATGATCTTTTGTTTAAAATGGAGGGGGAACTTAATGGGTGGTTATCCACAGTCATAATAAAAAGTTCTCTTGTCCCAAAGCAAGCCTAGAGAAGAGGAGGACGATTTTGAGGAAAAAGGAGGTGGTTTCTTGCCAAAGGAGACCATTTCTTCTTCTCTTCTTCTCCATTGTCTTCTTCAAGGTGCAACCAAGCTTCCCCAACTTCGTGTAGCTTCTCAGGAGAGGAGCCAATTCGTTTTAGAGAATCTAAAGGAGGAAAATTTCGTCCCCAAGCTGGAATTCCTCCTTCTTGTGGTTACATTTTTGGATCTCTTTGTTTTTACTCCTCTAGATCATGTTAAAACCTAAATTTTCTATAGCAAATTTGCAAAGCATAATTATGGACGAGTAATTTTCCTTTTCTTGGACATGGGAGAGTAGCTCCCATGTCATAACATGTATGGAACAAGTTAACTTTGTACTAAATACTATGTTGCTTATTTTTCCATCATGAAAGTACCGGTTCTACCATTTCTTGCATGTATTGCTGGCCACTTTATGTGCATGTGTTATGCTTTCTTGCTTGATTTGAGAAGATAGGTAGGAATGTATGGAGGTGCTCTTCTTGGAAACTCTTTTTCTACCACGAGAGTGGAGATAAATGAGTTGAGGAACAAGTTGTGATAAAAAATGAAATTTATGCATGAGAATGTGACTTTGAGTTGAGACCATTGCACTTACACCGGGAGGTGAAATGCAACACAACCTTTCCTTTAAAATAAGTGCTTATGTATGTTTAAATTTTTGTGTTCCTATTATGTGCTATGATATGTGAGTGAAATTCGAATGTCCAAGATCCTTGATCTCTGAATCTAAACATCTTTTAGTAAATCTTTTTGTTGTTTTTTAAAGTCTAAACTTCTGTAATAGATAATCAATTACCATCCTTTTAAAAACGGATCTAGATTGTTGAACTTTAGTGTTGTTGTGCTCAATTAATTACTTAAGCTCCTTGTGTTCGACCTTGACTACACTACCTCTGTTTACTTGCGGAGATTGGTTAAGTTGGTAAACTATCCTTGTTAGGATTGAAACTCCATAGCCTAAATAACCAAGAAGTTTTTGGCACCGTTGCTGGGGAGCTACGATAATCTAATTGGAGTAATAAGTGCTAATTAGTATTCGAGACTGGATCACCATTTCCATTTTCCAAATTTTCTTGTACCTTTTAGTTGTGTTCTTAATTCCACTTGCTATTTTTTAGGTTGTATGTGTTGCTCACAAAGGGGTCTTCAAACATCTGTGTTGTTAGA
Source organism: Alisma plantago-aquatica (assembly GCA_963693085.1). Classification (NCBI taxonomy): domain Eukaryota; kingdom Viridiplantae; phylum Streptophyta; class Magnoliopsida; order Alismatales; family Alismataceae; genus Alisma; species Alisma plantago-aquatica. The sequence goes on from OY856413.1 coordinate 156,143,989, forward strand.
CCTTGAAATCGAGCGTACTCTTTAAAGCTTAAGAAGATCAAGGAGATTAGGACCATCGCTTCTAGGAGGTACTCCACCATCACCATCATCACCCTCTTCATCTTTTTCACCCTTTGAAGAAGCAACACCAAGTGATCCAATCATGAAGGACGACCTTCCTTTGAAGGATTTCACAATGCCAGTCGCCACAGACATTTGTGGGGCCATTGACCTACCTGCAGCAGAAGTGAACAATTTCTCTATTGCTCCTTCTATGATGCAGATGATACAACAGAATCATTTTGGAGGTATAGCCAATGAAGATCCAAGTCTTCATGTTGCTGAGTTCTTGGAATATCTGAATACTTTCTGAATCAACAGGGTATCTACCAAAGGAGTAAGACTTATGCTATTCCCTTTCACCCTAAGAGATAGAGCCAAGGCGTGGCTTTTTTCTCTTCCAAAGAAGTCAATCAAAAGTTGGGACCAACTCTTAAATGCTTTTCTCACAAAGCACTTTTCGTCTAGCAAGACAGCCCAATTAAGAAATCAGCTCACCAGTTTCTCTCAAAATGAAGGTGAAACTCTATATGACACATGGGAACGATTTAAGGATCTTCAACGCCTTTGCCCACACCATGGGTTAACCAACTGGCTACTAGTTCAAACTTTCTATAATGGTCTGTTCTACAACACCCAGTTGACACTGGATGTAGCAGCTAATGGCGCATTGATGACTAAGTCTTATATGGAGGATTTTGACATTATTGAAGAAATATCGCTTAATCACTGCCAATGGGGAGCAGATAGGGGAGCAAAATCAGCCTCTACAGCTAGTTTTTCAACCAGGAAGCAAGGAGGGAAACAACTGTTGATGTCGTTGATCTTAGTGCTGCCAAACTCGATGATCTTACACAGAAGTTCGAGAAGATGACCACTTTGCAAATCCAATCGGCTGAAGTAATATGTGAAGCTTGTGGTAATGCATGACATACTTCTTGTTCATGGTTCACTCCTAATGCAATTGAAGGGAGTTTTGAATAGGCCAATGCCGTTAGAATGCAAGGGAACAAGCAGTACAATCCCTATTCCAACACATACAATCTGGGATGGAGAGATCATCCTAATTTCTCCTACTGGAACACATGCAATGCTCAGAACTTCTAACAAGGACAACAATAGCCGCAACAACAACAACATTTCAACCGATAAGGGAATCCATCAGGTTTTAATAATAGGGGTTACCAATAGCCACAACAACCCCAAAGTTCTTCTCTAGAAGCCATGATGGAAAATTTATGTCTACACAAATGCAGCAGAATGAAGAACTCTGGGGAAATGAGAAGTTGTTGAAAGATGCTATTGCTCAACTTTCTGCAAAAGTGGATGGCATTTCCACTCATACCAAGATGTTGGAGAACCAAATAGCACAACAAGCTCTAGCACAATGAAGGAATCCACAGTCCAGTTCTGTTCCAAGCCAACCAAAAGTGAACCCAATGCAACAAGCTAATGCAATTACTCTAAGAAGTGGAGCTAAAATTGAGAGACCTTCTCCACCCAAGGAGAAGAACATGGAGGTGGCCGATGAAGAGGAATCCAACACTCCTAATTGCAGCAAGGAGAAAGGTATGGCTGAAACACCGCCTTCTTTTAAGGCTACTACACCATTTCCTCAAAGGCTGGCCAACAAGAAGGAGGATCTCAAGTTTAGGAAATTTATGGACATTCTCAATAAGCTACATGTCAATCTTCCTTTTGCTGAAGTTATTGCCAAGATGCCTTCTTATGCTAAGTTCCTAAATGATATCTTAATTAAAATAAGAAAGGTTGATCAATTTGAAATAGTAATTCTTTCAAAGAGAGTGAGTTCTATTATTCAAAATCATCTTCCACAAAAGCATGATGATTTGGGAGCTTTTACACTGCCATGTAAGATCAACAATACCACTTTTGACAAAGGTCTAGTAGACTTTGGTGCTAGTATTAGTCTCATTCCGTCTACCTTATGGCAAGAATTGGATCTTGGAGATTTGAAGCTGACAAAGATGGCTATTGAGTTAGCCGATCATTCTATTAAATACCAAAAAGGTATAGTGGAGGTTGTACAAGTGCAGATCGAAAAGTTCTATACACCATGTGATGTTGTTGTTCTTGATATGGTGGAGATCCCTTCCAATCCTGTTCTTTTTGGAAGACCATTCTTGAGGACTGTCAGATGTCTTATCAATGTTTGGGAAGGAAAGCCCACTCTACATGTTGGTGAGGAAGCGATCGAATTCTCTATTTCTGATGCCATGAAAGCACCCACACGTGTTGAAGAAATCTATTTGTTAGATATTATTGATCCAATTGAGGAGGATAATGATGATATTGCTGATTTGATGATTAATCTTTGTGATGATGATGTGGATGAAATCAACAAATCTGAAATTTCTGGAGCACTTCCTCTTTCTAAAGCACAAGCTATTAATGAAGATGCTCCATTTGTTGATGACAAAGTTTATGAAGGTACAACAGGGAAAAAGGTAGAACTAAAAGACCTTCCACCCGGGCTGAGGTATGCATTTCTTGATCCAAATTCTACATCCTCTATTATAATAAATGATGAATTAACCAATGACCAAGAAAATAAATTACTTACCGAACTGCGTTTGTATAAAGACGTCATTAGTTATTCCATAGATGATTTAAAAGGCATTCATCCTTCAATCTGTATGCATAGAATAAACATGGAAGATGATGCTAAACCAACAGTTGAACCACCTAGATGCCTAAATCAAAATAAGCTTGAAGTGGTAAAGAAAGAAATTTTCAAATTAATTGATGTTGGAATCATTTATCCCATTAGTGACAACCCCTAGGTTAGTGTCATTCACATGGTTCCTAAGAAGGGGGTGCAACTGTCATTAAGGGAGATAATTATGAGTTAATACAAACACACATGGTCATCGACTGGAATATGTGTATTGACTACCGACGCCCGAATAAGGCAACCCACAAGGATTTCCGTTGCCATTCATTGATTTGATGCTTGAACACCTCACAAAGCACTCTTATTTTTGTTACTTGGACGAATATTCTGGATTTTTTCATATTCCTATTTATCCACCCGACCAAGAGAAAACCACATTCACTTGTACTTATGGAACATATGCCTATCTCTGTATGCCATTTGGTCTTTGCAATTCTCCCGCGACATTCCAGCGATGTATGATGGCCATATTCTCTGATTTTATTGAAAATATAATGGAGATTTGCATGGATGACTTTAGTGTATACAATGATTCCTTTGATCAATGTTTATTGAACTTGTCTTTAGTCTTAGCCTGCTTTAAAAAGGTTAACCTAGTGCTAAACTGGGAGAAGTGTCATTTCATGGTACAATCTGGTGTAGTACTAGGACATGTTGTATCTAACAAGGGTATTGAAGTGGACAAGGCAAAGGTTGAAGCCATTGAGAAGATGTCTACTCCATCTTCAGTTAAAGACATCCGCAACTTTCTTGGCCATGCAGGTTTTTATAGAAGATTCATTAAAGATTTCTCTAAGATTGTGAAGCCGTTGTGTTCCCTACTTGCAAAAGATGATGAGTTCGTATTTGATGATGATTTCCACTCAACCTTTTCTAAGCTCAAGGAGGCCCTAATTTCAGCCCCAATTATTCAACCTCTGGACTGGGATTCTCCTTTTGAGTTAATGTGTGATGCAAGTGATTATGCAGTGGGAGCTGTTCTAGGACAACAAAAGGACAAGAAACTACATGCCATCTATTATGCAAGCAAGACCCTTGATGAAGCGCAGATCAACTATACAACCACAGAGAAGGAAATGCTAGCCATTGTCTTTTCTTTTGACAAGTTCCGACAATATTTGGTGGGATCTAAGGTGATTGTATATATTGATCATGCTGCCATAAAGTATTTGCTGAAAAAGAAAGATGCCAAACCACGTCTTATTCGCTAGATTTTGCTTTTATAAGATTTTGATCTTGAGATCCGGGATAAGAAAGGTACATAAAACAATGTTGTTGATCATCTTTCTAGATTAACCATGGAGGCTTGAGATCCATTGCCCATTGAAGATCATTTGCTCATTGAAAAACTCTATGTGTTGTCATCTACTCAAGCACCATGGTTTGCAGACTTTGTCAACTTTCTTGCTACCAGACAACTCCCACTTGATTTGACGTATCAACAAAAGAAGAAATTCTTTAATGATGTGAAATTCTATTATTGGGATGATACATTGCTATTCAAACATGGAAGTGATGGGATGATCCACCGGTGTGTTGTTGAAGAGGAAATCCCAAACATTATTGTTGAATGTCATGCTTCTCCTTATGGAGGATACTCCGAAGGAGAGAAAACTACTACTAAGATACTACAAGCTGGCTTCTATTGGCCCACATTATTCAAAGACGTCAACCTATTTGTAAAATCTTGTGATAGATGTCAAAGAACAAGAGGTATATCCCACTGTGACGACCTGACCCTCAACTCTATCTTAGAAGTTGAGGTGTTTGATGTATGGGGAGTGGATTACATGGGACCATTCCCATCCTCTTATGGGTATCAATACATTCTTGTTTCTTATGAATATGTGTCCAAATGGGTTGAGGCCATTCCAACCCAAGCGCCGGATGCCAAATCAGTAGTAAAGCTTTTTCAAAAGATCATCTTTCCTTAGTTTGGAGTTCCTTGAGCCGTAATTTCAGATGGAGGCACTCATTTTGCTAAAAAACAATTCAAAAACCTTCCTCTAAATATGGTGTAACTCATAAGATCTCTACGCCCTATCATTCTCAAACTTTTGGGTAGGTAGAGGTCTCAAACCGGCAGCTGAAAAACATCCTTGAAAAGACTATTTCTAGTTCAAGAAAAGATTGGGCTTTAAAGATTGATGATGCATTATGGGCGTACCGTACAGCCTACAAGACAATCATAGGAACTACTCAGTTCAAGCTGATCTATGGCAAATCATGTCACCTTTCGCTGGAGTTAGAACATCGTGCTTTGTGGGCCATTAAATTCTTGAACTTTGATATGAAAAAGGAAGGGGAGAAGCGCTTTTTGTAGCTTTAGGAACTTGAGAAACTTTTCTTGATGCTTATGAGAATGCAAGGTTGTACAAAGAGAGGACAAAAGCTTGACATGACAAAAGGATTCGCAGGAAGGACTTCCAATAAGGAGATAAAGTCTAGCTATTCAACTCTAGATTAAAGCTATTTCCAGGGAAGCTGAAATCAAAGTGGCCTGACCCGTTTCTTGTGCTAAAGATTTTCCCATATGGAGTTGTAGAACTCCAAGGCAAAGATGACAACTTCAAAGTGAATGGATAGTGTTGCAAGCTTTATTCTTATGGAGATGAAGTGGACAAGGGAGCCTCTTGCTCCCTCCAAGATGCTTGAAGGAATTGAAGAGTCTTACTCCGTACTCTAAATGGAGGACCTTGTGGGAGTTGACCCCACATTAGGATAGATTTCTTTTAAAGTTCTTCGAGTAAAAAACACTCTTTAATTTCATCAATAAGCCTATCATGGATGAATGTAATAATTTAGACTTGATTTCCGCCATATCTATCTTTATTTCGTGCTGACTGACTACTATTTTCTGTACAAATTCCAAAATGCACGGCGTGTCCTTATTTGACATGTCGTGCACCTCGACAAAAATATATTGTCATCGGGATACATCTCTAGGTACACGACGTGTTTTTTGCCAACACGTCATGTTCCATTCACGAATATGTTTCTGGAAACTAACATGGCATGCATTTACTTGATGCATGTCGTGCATTTGCTTTTCGACTCAACAACAAAGTTTCGAGGATCTTGCACAGCGTACATGCACCGACGCACGCCGTCCACTTGGGCTACAATGTGCAATAAGTTACTGGAATCATACATGGTGTTCATTTATTCGATGCACGTCGTGCGTCTATCTTTCACTGAGCAGCAAGAGTTTGTGTAAACTCACATGTTGTGCATAAATTCATGCATGTCGTGTGTCTGGGTGCAAAGTCAGGTCTGCAAAGAGAATTTCAGTCCAAGCACGGTGTGCATGTATCCTACACACCATGCACCTGGGAAAAAATGGCAGTTCAAGGCAATGCACGTTGTGCACCCCAAGTGTATGCCGTTTGTTTTTTCAAAAATTTTGGGCTAAAAAAGGGGCGCACGACCTAAATTTTCACTTCTTGAAAAATCAGTCATGCGAGAGAACCCTAGAAGTCATCACCATATTCCTCCATGCTCACGTCATGTTCCCCCGCATGCCATCACAGCCATCATTACGTCGTGCACCGCCGAAGCTACTCCAACCTCTGCGAATTCCTCGCACCTCTATGACTCTTCCATTGACGACTCCACCATCTGTGACACTGCTCAGCCACAAGCAGCATCCTCACGCCCACTGCCACCAAGTTTGCAACGACAACAGTTTCAACGACGATTCTGCCATTGCTGACTCCGCGATCAGCACCACAGCAGCAACGAGCGCCACCTAGATCATGTTGCCTAGGTCGACGCCGACCACCCATCACCACCGGAAGTAGTTCCCAACATCAACGCGGCCCAATTTCTATCGTCAGGATCCTTTTTTCCCACCTTCTTCTCCACTCGTGGCACCGATTTCAGACTGTAGAAAATCTGTAGGTGCATGTCGTGCATCCATTATACACGTTGTGCGTTCTAGGTTCGGGGTAGAAGTAATACGTTTCAAGTGCACGCCATGATCAAGATTTGCACACCGTGCAATACTACAGAAACAATGGCACCAATAAAGAGGGGTTCGGGCAGACGCCACGGTAGAGCCTCCTCTTCCATGACACCTTCTAAAGCAGCTGCATTTGTACCCTCCACCCAATTCTGAGTCACCCCGAAAGAGGATGCATACTACCAATTCCTCATCACTAGGTGGGTATTACCTTCCCGCTACATTTCTGAAGAAGCTCTAGGCAAGTTGGGCTTCAAGAATGAGGTAATGGGGTATCTTCGGTTCTTAGGTCTCCATCTACTTTGCACTAGAGTTGCAAAGGCCTACCCCCACCTTGTTTATGAATATTTGACCACATTTAAGGCAGAAGACGACCCCCAAAACCGCTGTGAGATGTATCTGAAGATCAGTTTTCATCTTCTAAACAAATGTTTTGCTATGGATCTTCATCGGTTTTGTACTTTGCTTGCATGCAACTATGGAGGCTATACTGACTATCCGCCCACCTTCCATAATGATGCTTTTTGGTCTGAAATTACTAGTGAAAAGGTGCACAAAGCTAGGCAGGCACGAGCTTCTTCGCTCCATAACGCAATTTTCAGAGTTGTGCATCACCTTCTAAGCACCAGTCCTTTTGCCAAAAATGAAACTCAAGGGGTCGTGGGCAAAACTAACCTTTTGTTCTTGTGGTGCATGGTCAAAAATGAGCAAATTAGTTTTGTTACTACACTGTCAATAAAATTTTAGAAGCCAAGAAGAAGAAGCAGAGAGAGGCGGGTGATATCATGTGTGGGGGGATGCTCATTATACTTGCTATGGAGCTAGGGTTGGATGTGGCTACTCTAAAACCTGCATCGGGGAAAAACCTTGTAGACATCAATTATCTTATTTCTTGTGGCCTAATATCAAGGCATGGTGATAGCTCTAGCAAGTTCATGGTTTTTCTTACAAAGAAACATTTCGTTGTCATCCCCAATGCAGCCCACAATGACCTCAACAACAAAGCAAATTGGAAGGTTGAGTTACATCCCGAGGACGTAGAGGAGGCACCCACCCATGGCGCCAGTAGTTCTATGAAAGCAGCAGCTACAACTATAGCTACATCACCACTTCCACCCTCTACTAGTACTCAGACAGAGTACGCCTGTGTGATGCCTGATGTTCAACATCTTTATGGATATATTCAACAGCGGTTTGACCACATCGACGGCCATTTGGACCAGATGAGCACGCAGTGCACTGCATTGCATGACATGGTCCACCGGATGGAGTCTTGGCATATCTCTCAGGGCCATTACTCTGTCCCACCTCCGTATCAGTCACCACTGCCACAGCAACCTAAGTTTCCACAACAACACTAGTTTCCCCAGAAACATGATTCCGCAGACCAGCCGATGGACATTCCAAATCTCATCAGCCAGTTTTTCCCTGATCAGGAGGGCAACAACCCTCATTTTTGATATTTGTCCTTGATAGGTATCCAGTTGTGAACTCTGTGAGTATGTTTGATGCTGTGAGGACACTGCTGATTTCAAGCTTGGGGGGCACAACCGACCCATAATTGTAGTTTTCATTTTGCATTTCCTTTTTGTTTGAGTCAGTTGTGTCAGTATGTTTTCTATTTTTGTCCATGTTCTATTTTCTTAGATGGAAATATTAATATGATTTGAGGATACCGTGTTAGAATGAACCCCATGCTTGATCTATCATGTCCTTTGTTTTTCTTGTGGCTATATGAAAGGATTTTTAAGAGCATGCATGAATCAAATGAAAAAGGAAAGTCCCCATGTACATGATCTTGTTTTTTGTTTGTAATTTGAAATCTCAATTTTTACATCTTTGAATTCTCAGTACATGTAACGGTTCCAAATTTTTGCGAATGATTCAACTTTGCAACACTTACTAGAATACGAGATAATCTTACCAAACTCTTAGTGCATTTACAATCAATATTTCAGTGAAATTTTTTCTAAAGAATGATTGAAATCTTGCTAGTCTTAACACTCTTGTTGACTCTTTGGTGTTCTATCATGCTTGCACTATCATTTGTTTACCTTCACCCAATAAAAGATGGCAAATGGCCCACATGTCATGCTAGCCTAGTGTGAGTCCGATCTGGCAACTATGGTTAGGTGATATGAAAATTAAAAAGAGGGTAAAAACAACACCCCAACCGACATTCCATGTGAGCATAAGCCTAAATTAGCAGTCGAGTGCTGAAAACCCAAAAATTTCCATCATCATATCTTTTGAGAAAAAGAGTACAACTAAGTTTGTTATTGTTAGCACTGATTTCATCATCTTATATACATACTAACTGAAATTGTAATGTACATCCACTAGTTGTTTAGCTTGATTATCCAAATTCTATTTAGTGTTGTCTATTTGATTATCTTGTTTGAATTTGGAACCACCATTGCTGAACTACAATTCTCTATCTTAGCTGTCTCAATTGAGAAGATAACAATGAATACAAATGCTATGTACATGGTTGGTTGAGCTAAATGCATACCTTCTTTTCATTTAATCCATGCATGAGTTTGAATATTCTTTCACCCTCATTTTAGCCCCATTCTTTTTGCTTGAGGACAAGCAATAGTTCAAGCTTAGGGGGATTTGTTGTGTGTTTTCCACATCATCCTTTCACATTTTATCACACACAAATTTGATTCATTTTGATATCACTTAGCCTCTTTTCATATTACTTTTGCCATCTTTTTGTTACTTTACTTATCACATAACTTGCATTGCAGATATGTTCCAAGAAAGACTGAATTGCAGAGTTTAATTCTGCTGAAACAGTTGAATGCATGACATGCGTGTTAAAGGCACGATGTGCAATATTTCAGAAGAGTTTTCAATTCACCCAAACAGCAAAATGCACAGCGTGTTCGGGCCTTGAGCATGGCGTGTGAGTTTCCATAAAAGTGCAGAAAAGTAAATGCATGGCATATAATCAAATGCATGGCATGCACCTGGAGCGTCAAACAAACCAAAATCTACTGGAAAGTCACACGGCATGCATTACTACAGTGCACGCCATGCATAGTACATTCCGAAGAAACTGTCAAAGCTTTTGCTCGACCTGCACTTAGAACGCATGTCGTGTCACTATCAATTTCAAAATTTTGAAAGTTGTGATCTTTTGTTTAAAATGAAGGGGAAACTTAATGGGCAGTTATCTACAGTCATAATAAAAAGTTCTCTCATCCCAGAGCAAGCCTAGAGTAGAGGAGGATGATTTTGAGGAGAAAGGAAGTGGTTTCTTACCAAAGGAGCCCATTTCTTCTTCTCTTCTTCTCCATTGTCTTCTTCAAGGTGCAACCAAGCTTCCCCAACTTCATGCAACTTCTTGGGAGAGGAGCCAGTTTGTTTTAGAGCAGCTAAAGGAGGAGCATTTTGTCCCCAAGCCAGAATTCCTCCTTCTTGTGGTTACATTTTTGGATCTCTTTGTTTTTCATCCTCTAGATCATGTTAAAACCTGAATTTTCTGTAGCAAATATGCAAAGCATGATTATGGATGAGTAATTCCCTTTTCTTGGGCATGGGAGAGTAGCTCCCATGTCATAGCATGTATGGAACAAGTTAATTTCATACTAAATACTATGTTACTTGTTTTTCCATCATAAAAGTACCGGTTCTATCATTTCTTGCATGTATTACTGGCCACTTTATGTGCATGTGTTATGCTTTCTTGCTTGATCTAAGAAGATAGGTAGGAATGTATGGAGGTGCTCTTCTTGGCAACTCTTTTTCTATCACGAGAGTGGAGATACATGAGTTGAGGAACATGTTGTGATCAAAAATGAAATTTATGCATGAGAATGTGACTTTGAGTTGAGATCGTTGCACTTACACCGGGAGGTGAAATGCAACACAACCTTTCCTTTAAAACAAGTGCTTATGTATGTTTAAATTTTCATGTTCCTATGATGTGCTATGATATGTGAGTGAAATTCTAATGTCCAAGATCCTTGATCTCTGAATCTAAACCTCTTTTCGTAAATCTTTTCGTTGTGTGTTTAAGTCTAAACTTCTGTAATAGATAATCAATTACCATCCTTTTAAAAACTGGCCTAGATTGTTGAACATTAGTGTTGTTGTGCTCAATTAATTACTTAAGCTCCTTGTGTTACCTCGACTACACTACCTCCGTATACTTGCGGAGATTGGTTAAGTTGGGTAAATTATCCTTGTTAGGATTGAAACTTATTAGCCTAAATAACCAACACTTAGCACCATCGGTTGTCAAACCAACCTGATCCAAGTCATATTATATCTTAGGAGGAACATACACATGATTAAAAGTTCATCTAGAACTGAAATCAGAACATGGAACATTATAAAAATTGAAATCCAAGTCAAGCATAGTATTTTGGTGCATGGATCATCATTTTAAAGAAAGAACATGAGCTAGCCAGCTTATGGTAAGCAATAAACGTGGAGCAATTATAAAACTTGCCTGTAATGAGAAGATAAAATACAAAATAGAAGAAAACTTGAGCAGGTAGGGTATAAAATCCAAGCATAATCTTTGAACGTGTCCATCTAACACCTTTCTCCATCAAAGAAGCAAACCCTAAGCATAAGGAGCAAGAAAGGTAGGGTTTTAGAGCTTTAGAGAAACTTCTACCATGGAACAACAAGGTTCCGACCTGGACAAAGATAGGGGGAAGTATAAAAGCAAAATAAATGGGAATGACAAGGTGAAAATTACTAATTTAGGTCAAGATCACCAAGAAGGAACTTTAGAAACCCTAAAGGAAGCAAAAACAAAACCCTGCATGCTTCCACCAAGAAATTTGCCTTCTTCTTCTTCATTGGATAGGTCCTCCATAGATAAATAGAGAGAGAACGAGGTTCTTAGAAGGAAGGAAGTGTTAGAGAGCACAACTTTCGTATGGGATCTTAAAAGTAGATATATAAAGCTTGAAGGATAGGAAAGAGTAGAAGCATGAGGTGTCTAAAAGCTCTCCATCCATCCATGGCCTTAAACTATTAAGGATATACAAGTAGACACACAAGAAGATGAACCGCCATCCATGGAGACCTGCTTAGCCTTTGTTTCTTGATTTTGCAAGAAAAGGAAATAAACCATTTTCTTAATAGCTCCTAAGGGTAGCTCATCCATAAAGGGGTAAACCCTAAAATACCCTTGAGGAAAACACCTCCAAACCAAGGTTCAAATAGGAGCCCCATGGCTCAAAAAGATCAATAATGATGAGAGATCATCCAAAGAGCATAATTAAAGTGATAAATTTCAAGAAAAACCCTCCCAATTGGGGAAATTATAGAAAAGTCCAAAATGTACATAAAATTGCATAACTTTCACAAACATTGTTCAAATTGGACCAAACTTGAAACTTAAGCTTGTCTTATGATTTTAAATCATATCACAATGTTAGATTATAGTTATAATAATTCAATTATAGCAATCAAGTGTGTTCAACACTTTTACCAAGGTTAGGGGTCTCTCAACAACCATGTTCCTCGGAATAGTTGTGGTGCTCGAAGACCATAACTATCGTTCTAGTCAATACAGTCACACCAAAAACACTCCAAGATTCCCCTGTTCCTTCATCACCATGATTGTGGATCCCTCATCAATTGTGTTATCCTCAAGCCACCACAATCATGGTGTCGATCACAATAGTGCCACTTCACTTACAAAACCCAAAAATTTATATGTCATTTTTCATTTGCGTCTATAATTGTTATGTACTACCACAAATGTTGCTAGTTATACCCACCATGGTTGTGCTACTAGCATAAACCTAATGCATCCTACCTATCATTTTGCCACTTAAAACCCACTTAACCTTAGATCCCCTAGTCCACTATATATACACTAGTGACTATCGGGAGTCTAAGATTAGCTTCTCCCATCCCCCATATCCACCACCTGCCTATCCACTATGTTCACTCCATCTCCTTCCACTTTCCACTCCAAAACCCTACTTTTCTAAGGTTTTGACCATATCACTTCCACTTTCATGCCATTTTCACCCACTTGTAGGGGGAGGATGAGCTCCGATTTTCTATCTTCTTGTCTCACTTCTTTGTTTTTTCTTTGATTATGGGTAACTAAGTCTCCTTTGTGGATTGTTTAGGGGCAAAAATATGTAACTATGACACCATGTTGGAAATTTTATGCACTTAACTTTGATTTCATCACCTAATGCTATTTTATTGCTTGTTCTCTTTCAATACCTCTTGCTATGATTGTTTGAGATATGGAGTCACCTAAGGCATAGAGAAAGGGCAAGTTTGGGCTTTTGGTGTGAAAACTCCTATGTTCCCTAGAGGAACATTAGCTAGTTTCTCCCCTTCCCCTATGTCTCTAAATTCCACTACTAGATGAGAGACATAAACCTAGGGTTAGAACATATGAATCAATTTGTTTCTTTGGTGGCCATCCATTTATTGGCTCTGGTACCATTAATGTAACACCCCATTTCATGAATATATAACATAACTTAGTGAAAGCTTTCATATTGAAGGTGTAACATATCGAAATATGGGCATTTTTCCTTTTGGTCCTCTTTTTCATCTTTTCCTTTCATTCCTATCTTCTTTGGCCTTTTTGTGTAATTTGTGGAGATTATGATAGTTATTGGATAAATGTTTCCCATATATTCTTGATATAGGGTTGTATGCACAAATACCTCAGTTAGATTTTAGATAATGGGCCTAAAGTGTAAATTATACACTAAGCAATAAAAATAATAAGATATTTCGTTCTATAACTTTCTAGCACTTCCTAGAATAAGAGAAATAAGAGAAAATTCGAATTTTATATAAAGGAGAAGATAAATGCAATAATTAGAAGTAATATGGGATTTAATGGATAAGAGAGGATAATGAGAAATATATTACACCAAAAATTATAATTGGAAACCCAAGAAGATAATTTGGATATCAATTTCGTTTTCTTGACTTAAAAGTTGCTTAATGGCCAAGTATCATCTAATTTGGATAATAAATAAATATATAATGCCTTTAATATAAGAAAATAGGAAATATGCCAATAAAGTGAAATAAAATACTTAATGCACTCAAAATAGAAAACTAACTCCAAATTCGTATTATAAACACAAAAATAATCCTTTGGACAAATTTGCATTTAATTTGGCCAATGTTTAATATTTATTTTATTCAAGAGAGAGAAAATGATTTAAAGACCAAAAATATTAAATATATGTTGATAAAAATTAATTAATCTCAAAAACGTGTTCCTAACGTTTATTATTACTTGTATACCAAGTTTTATATTTTTAGAAGGTTTCTAAATACCTCTAATAAATTAAAAGGATAAAATAAGTGATAAAATTTAAATGTATTAAAAATAATAAAAGTGTTCAAAAAAATAATGCCAAATTCGTGTTATGTAGGTTAAAATAGACCTTTGGATGAATTTTGAATCAATTTTGAAAATATTTGGTGAGAACGTGAATTTAGGAGAGAGAACGTGTGTAAAATATTCAAATCATTAATTAAAATAACTAAACAAATGAAGTTAATAACAAATTCATGTTCCATATATTTTGTTTTCCTTGAGAATAAAGTTGCACATTAATTGATAATTATATAAGTCTCTAATATATTAAGAAAGAGAAAATATGAATTCTTTAAAGGAATTAAATAAAATACTTAGAATTCCCAAAAAGGAAAACTAATGTTACAATTGGGATCTACATGTATTAAATAGTATAGGGTTCAAATTTTATATTTAACTGGATAATGCTTGCTTTCCCAATTGAATTGGTATTTAAAATCCTAATTATCATAGGATTTAATAATGATATTTGATTAAACAAATTACTGTTTTCCTAAAGCAAACGTAAAGCAACGTTGCTTCCTCTCCCTCTAACGTGACCTCACAATTCCCCCCTTCCAAAACGGGCAATGCCCAACCCTTCCTCTATGCATCCTATTTATCTTCCTCCTTTCATTCCTTTTCTCCTCAAACACATGAAGCCCTAGCCGCCCAGCCTACCCTCACCTTGCGTCCAACCATGGCGAGCAATGCCAGACAGAGTTGAGGATCATTGGGCAGCGTCGTCTCCTCCTCTTCTTCTTTCTCTCCCCGAACGGTGCCTGAAACTCGATGCCCAGCAACCCTGACGTTGCGTCGGCTTTGTTAACACCTTCACATCTGACCTTCGACGTCCAGCAGCCCCCGACACTGAGTCGGCATCACTAACATCTGCCCAACCGATGCCTCGACGTTCCGTTAGCGTCACTACCACCTACCCTTCTGACATTGTGATGATACGATGCCCCGACGCCCTGACGCTGTGACGCCCCGACGCCCACAACACCACTTCCAGAGCAACCTTGACGCCATCACACACTGACAGCAGGGCATCGTAGCCACCAAGTGCAACACCGTCGACCTTGACAGCTACATCGTCGTTCACAACCACTAGATCTGCAACACCATGACATTTGTAAACACCTCCATTCAACCTGACGATGGTGACTCATTGCATGTTGCTTCTTCCTGGTTCACATGATCATAGAGAACGTGATGATGAGTTTGGGTCCCCATCTTGTTGTGAATCAACCAGACATGCAACCCCCATGGTAACTCTAGACATGTAAGTCTTCATTTCACTCTCAATAGTTTTGTTTTAGAAAATAGATTATAAATATGGGATAAGTATGGAGTAAGGATAATCTTGTTATTTAAAACCATAAAATGAACTAGTCAATTATCTTACCTATCAACTTTGTTGTATACAAATGTAAATATTAGATTGCATGAAATCAAACCTATAATGATACGTTAAGTGGATACTTGATATTAAATAGAAGATATTGTATAAGACCCAGGTGGATTGATATCAAAAATGTTTAATGAATCACCCTAATTTCTTACTGTGTACTTACCAAACTCTAAGAATCATTAGTGGGTGTACCCTTGTGTTAATGTATCCTTTACATTAGAAATCATATATATATATATTAATATATATATATATAGGTGCATTACATGATAATTAGAAATACATATGGATCTAGGGAACACACTCATCTAAATTAATCCAAGGGAAATTGAAATTTGTATAAGAATTCATCTAATGATATTGTCTTCTTAGGAATTAAATAGTAAAAAAAAGAGATAATAATGTGTAAAGGAATATACTTTTATAAACATATATCTAGATGACATGTTAGTTGGATCAAAGCATGTGTATATTAGTGAACCTAATAAATATTCATATGGAATATACTTACAACAATAAACATGGTAAGCATGATGTTAGGAATAATATGGACTCACATCATTAAACCTATATTGGAAGCATATATATTATTATCCACATATATAGGAGTTACATAAACTTATGTGACTAAATATTGGTAACTAGAACTAAGATAGATATGTAAAGCATCACATATTATCTCAACAAATATTAAAATCATAAACCCTAACATGACATTTACATGGTCGGGAATTGGGTGATAATAATATAAAAATATAATAGGAACGAATATGTTCACTTTGACTTGGCTAATATACATAATGTGTTTCTAGGACGAAAAGTTGACTTTGTGGACCAAAGTATACTATTCAAGTTAACCTTTATGTGTGAAAAGAGGTATGTGCATTTACACCTTTAGTTGGGAAATTATTTATACCATTACATATGTTCCTTAACCTAACTTAATCCATTATTCTTGAAACCTAAATTATTTATGCCTCAGAATCAGTTGTAGTATTATCTTGTTTGGGTTTTTATACCCCACTGCCATGTTGTATAAATACTTTGATTAATCTTGCCATAACTCTTTTGCTAGCATGTAGTTATATGTTCTATTTAATTGTAAAGTAGTGGTACTTATGTACAACTACCCACAGAGGGCATGTATATAATCGCCCTAGGGGAATGTTTATAATTCTCCCCATAATATTATAGGTGACTGGGAATGTCTTATTCTCCCCTCACCTAAGGTTAGAGGTCCGGTAGGTGCCTCAACCCTACTTAGTTAGGTAGACATATTAATTTACATGAAAATCCTTTATTTACTTTTGCTATTGGCAAGTTTCCTTAATAAAAGCCTCATTCTCTTGATGTCTCATCTTTTGATGAATCCCTAGCCTAATTTACTTGTTATATTTATCTTTTCACCTTTATAATAGTTTAGTGACACATGCTTTTATTTTCCTTCCCTCTTGCTGGGTGCTTTCCCAACCACCCAGATGTGGAGCAAGGTGATGGATAAGGCATGAAGATCTTAGTGTTGACATAGACTAGCTGATGGATATGTTGCTTGGAGACAAAAGTGGAGTAGTTTAGACTTCCCTCTACTTAGATCCTCTTTTTGTATAAAGCATGTACACACATATTGGGAGATTTTTTTGATGTACACTTTATTTAAATTGAATATAGTCAGAAATTTGTATCTTCCGCTGCTATCCAAAATGTGTTTTGTTTACCATTGTTATTAGTAGAGAGGTGGATTGGTTTCACTTCTTTACAGAAGGGGGATGTCACATTTATATGATCATTGAAAATAAATACATAAATCTCCATTAAGATTCATAGATTGTTCTTTGAATAGGATAACTATAACGTATTAATATACATGTCTAAAACTTTAATCATCCTTAAACATGGAAAAATATTCATGAAAGTAAATATTTCTAGATGATTGGATCACCTAGTATGGATGGCACCCACCACATATGTCTTGAAGGAATTCTGGTCCTCACTTGTTCCTCTTGAGTCCTTACTTTCTCCAACTCCTAGGGACATCAAGTCCCCAGCCATGCAAAGGGAAAAAATAACACATCAATAAACGATACTGGCACATTATAACATAAGCAAAATACAATATACTTGACATGTAAAAAAACTTCACATGAATCAATTATAAGAATTCTTGAATCATTATTAACACAAAGAATTGAAAAGTAAATGTATGCATCCCTCTATGATGCCCCCTTAGGAACACATGATTGCAAGGAAAGCCCTTGACGACCCCTTAAGGTCCATGATTTGGGAGCATATAAAGACTATTTTTATTCCAATTAACTTGATCATTAACATGACATTAACATTAACATAATCATGATTCTTGGACTTAACATTATGAGATTTATCCCCATTAACATGATCTCTTAAACATGATGGGATTTCTCCCTATTGATCATTTACATGATTTTCATGAGTCATTAATCATAAGCTATAATTATAGTGAACATTATAAAAATAGGACATAGAACATAGCAATCATCCATTAGTGATATAGTGAACATGATTAAAGCATTAAACTTGAAATGATAGTGTATACTTTATACTTAACATGAAAACAACCATAAATACTTGTGTTCAACAACATGACCTGTTTACCTTAGAGAAAAGATGATCCTAAGATTGTCTCTCTCTTAGCTTGATCAAACCTAGATCTTCTCTTGTCTTGATTAAGCCCTAAATATCTATTCATAATTATTAAGCATCATAACCAATACATTGTATTGATCCTGGGTTGAACTAGGGTGAATTAGGGTTAGATTTACTGATAGTGATAATTAGTCGAGGAAAACTTGATTGATTTAGTTCGCATAAAACACATGTGATTCATTATTAGGGTTTCATGGGTCCTATTAGGGTTTCTAATAAAATTTCAGAATAGGGTGATTAAAACATGACCCAAAAACCTAAAAATCAGATTCCACTTGAAAAACCCTTTCCAAAGACTATTTATTTGCATTTTTCTTTGCATCCTATGATTTACTTGAAATTTCCAAAAACCAACTGATCAAAAATTGAGGAAAAGCCACGTAGGCTTCATTATCCAAAACGGTGAACTACTGGACCTGGACCCGCACTGAGGTGGACCAACGGCAGACTAGAATGTTGGCATAGGGGCCCACCCCAGCGGGAAGATGAGATGAAAATGCTGAAGAGCAAAAAATTTCCCTTATAATAAAAATTATCCAATTGTTCGTGCAGGGTCACCTAGGTCATTTGAAGACCTAGATTGTTCCTCGTTTGGCCATGGCACAGGGCCAATGGTCGAATACCTTCCTATAGGTGGGATCTCCCACCAAAGCAAGAGAAGAGAGGCCATTCATGGCGGGTTGGGATCTACCAATGCACCCCTTGCATCATGCTGAAGCAATGAGCCACAACTCAAGCCAAGGTGTGTTGGACCACCAAAGCCCATGGCACAACCATGGCTGCTGAAAGCATAGAAGGTCAAGGTACCAAAAGCCTCTCACAATTGTGAGGAAACACTGAGAAGAGTGTGCCCAGTAGGGGCCGTCATGGCCAAAACATCACACAAAGAAGAAGAAGGGAAATTAAAGCCTTGGGACAAACCATGAGAGCGTGGAAATAGGGGAAAATACCCAGAGTCACCTAGGAGGAACTAGAGTAAATAAGCATCAACCAAGGATGGGGAAGGATCCATCGGGTTCAGGAGAAGCAAATGGATCGATTTTTGTGGTCGTAGAAGCACACAAAAATTATGGCAACAAGCGTCAGTAAAGGCCCAAGACACTGGATATAGGACACAACATCTGGGCAAATCCAAGACAAACCATCGAAGAAAAATGAAAGAAGGAAGTTTACATATGCTTAAAGCGTGTTCAATTGCACAAAAGGAGGCACATGGGGGTGAGGTGAGCTTGGCATTGTCGTAGTTAAAGTTTGAGTAGGTAGGGATGTTTGGTGGCATAAAGGGTTCCATTGAGGGTGGAGGAGCAAAGAGTTGAGGTGGGCGGTGGATCACAACCCCTTATATGGGTGTAAGGGGGGGTTGTGTCATGTTTTGCAACTCATGACAGAGAAGGGAGAAGAACCCTAGTTGGGTGTTTTTTGCACAAACCACGTGGGAAGGCAGGCTAAGGCTTGCCTGATTTAGAAAGGAGAGGAAAACACATTTGTGAAGAAATCTTGTGAAATACTTAAGAGATGAGAGAGAGTTAGTGTATAGAATCAATGTTTGTGAAACTGTCCCCGAGTCACGCGAGAGCCTGAGGTAGGGGACAATGTTGAGGCCGTCTAATCTTAATCAGAAGGCATAGATGATGCGTGTGAAGAAAAAGGAAATAAAATTGGGTGTGATAGTAGAAAAATAGTCAGATCTTAGTGTAACACATTACATTGAATGTATTCAATGTATTTCCTAATCAAACTATACTCCTACCTTTCCTAATTGATTTGGAGGGTCAAACATGGTCAAAGCAAGTCCAAATGTGGACCACATACCCAAGAAGTTGTCTAGATTCTCACCATAATGTTAGATTTTCTTTTTTCACATGTTTTATCTATTATTTCTATAAATGATATCTTATTTATTTTAAATGAATTAATAGATAAAATAATTGAATAAGACCTTCCCTATGTGTTTGTTGGAATCAAATTTGAAATAAGTTTTTGTTGCCCACTCCATGATCATGCCATTTACTTTCTATGCTTTTTTTTAGAACCTTTTCCTAGAGGAGAGAGAAAAAGGATTTTCTTATTATTAAAACTATGAAAGGAAAGGAGGTTATTTCTTGTTTAAATTATACAAAGTATAATTTCGAATTTTACATCTTTTATTTCCCTCTTCCACTTCCCCTAAACATTTTTTAAGGTTAGGAAAGAGAAAAGGGTAAGGGGCCAACATCTATTTTCTTGAGTGCATAAATCATATTTATAATGGAGAAAAAGGTGGATTAATCCTAATATTGTTTTATAACTTCATTATTCTTTAAGAAAATTCCTCTTCAGGGTTTTTTTTCTAATAAGATCCTCGATTACTATTTATTTAAGAAAATCACATTTTAAGACTTAAATTAATATTGAAAATTCATGATGTTAAAGTTACCACCCTTTTTTTACTTGAAATGCCCCAAACATCTAGAAGGAGTTTAAAAGTAGGTACGCTCAATGGTCACACCAATAAAAGAATATGAGTCAGTTCAAGAAACTACAATAAAGGATAATAACCAAGAAATATTGAGAAGCTTATTTAATGGATCTTTTCCAATTTTGTCCTTAACTAGCCCCTATAGATGATGATAGTATCTAACACTTTAAATATGGTTTCAATGTGAAGTTTCAACAACTCACATCCATAATTATGACTTGGGAGAAGTATTATGATTTTATAAATACAATCAAATGGATAGGTTATGTTAGTCCAAAATGGGACACCCAAATAGTTAAATCATTGGTTTGTTACCAAGAGGTCTTAGGTTCAAGATACAATGAAGTCATGAAAGAATCGCCATTTAAAAAATGGATAAGTAAGGTTTACAATAGTACACCATGAGTTTATCTAGGAAGAGACTAACTTAATCCTACATTAGATTGTCAAGTAGTTACATGGGGATGATTCATTTGACATAATAGTTTTAACATCAGAAATAGTCATGGAATAGACATGCTATGTAAAAATTGAGAAGTCATTTACTCATGCAGTGGTCACCTTATTAAGGGTAGAGGAAGATGCTTGAATTTCTATAGGGTTATGGGTTCTAGAGAACTATTAATGATAAGGCTATTTATGTTGAATTTTGGTATGATATGTAGAGTACACAACATGTATCACAATGGATCATATCGGTTTGAGACTATACATGGCTTACATACAATATATGCATGTGAGTGCAATTTTTCCATAGGTGTAATAGGTTCTAGAGGTGAAAAAGAGGCTTTCATTATACGAGAAGTAGTTTGGATGTTTCAGGAGAGGGAAAGGCCATGCATAACTTGTAGGGTCATCTAGACTAGACGCTAAGCGTCAAAGAAGAGGCTTCCTATAGTGGTCGATTCTATACCATGAATCAACCACAAGGGGTAGCCTCCCAATGTTCATAATGTCTCAGATGAAACTCTTTCATTTCAACTTAACTACATCATTCTTCATTTAAATTTTTGTGAACTTGGGTGTGACACACTCATTTATCATAATAGAGATGATATATTTGTATAGTTTTCACATCAAAAGTATGTCTTATGAGTTTTTTTGGAGACTTAGTCAACTGTATCAAGGGTATTTATGGAGGTATGTATACCTTGTATCATTTGTTTATTGGATCACATTAAATCATTCACTAGATATGTTACTAATTAAAATGCCTGGGTATAACATAATCCTTAGGATGAATAGCCTGGAGAAGTATAAGGTGGTCTTGGAGTGTGGGTCCAATGTCGGGAAATTTTGAGATGGTGACACCTCTTATACTATACAAGGAGATAGGAAGATCCTTCCAATGTGTATGGTGCTACAAATGATGTTGAGGCAGGTATGTGCAACCTTTCTAGAACATGCTATGTATACAAATGTGGAGACTCATAAGATGGAGGGTGTTCTTATAGTAAAAGAGTTTTTGGATGTGTTACTATGGAGTTTCTTAGTCTACCGCCTCCTAAAAGATTAATTTTAGGATCAATATGGTTCCTAGTACTCAGCCCATAAATGAAGAATCATATAGGATGACCCAACTAGATATGAGGGAGCTGACAAAACGTCTAAAGAGTTGTTGGACAAGGGATTCATACAATCAAGCATGTCACCCTTAGGGTACAATTCTTTTGGTGGGAACTAAAGAAAGATCTATGAGATTCTACATAGAATATGGGCAATGTCATAGAGTGGAAGTCACGAACAAGTGCCCTTTGTGAAGGATAAATAATATGTTTAATAAGTTGAAGGGACATTTTCTCCATTATATATATGAGTTCTTTATAGCATATTCTAGGATTTGTATAGATGACAACTCAATATATGACATCATATTCTAGGATTTGTCTCTAGCTAAGGAGGTTTGATGCATATGGTGCTAGAATAGGAACATTCCCTTGATATCTGACATGCATGATATAAGTAAATATATGTATAAGAATCTAGAACATATGTATTGGTGGTCATAGGTGAAATGTGATGTAGTTGAGCATGTAGACAAGTATCATGTCTATCAACATATTACTTCATAACATTAGAAACATGCATGGTAGTTGTAGCCATTGCCTATTTGGTAATGAGTATGACCCAAGAGGGGACCTACTCATTACTTATTGATGAATAAAACTCATATGAATCCAACAATACCAAGAAGTGTGAAGGAAACCATGCATTTTTTTTCTCTAGAATATGATACATAAATAAATATGATTATACAATGGTGGAAAATTTGAGTATTAAATTATCACAAATTTATGTTGATCCTTACCCAAGGGTGGACTTATTAAACATAATTATAATATAGAATTATACAAAGGACTAATTTCAGAGGGAAACTTGAAAATTACAAGCTATACGTGAAGTTGAAAGTCTTGGGAAAGGTTACACCTTATTCATCCTACCACATCTAGGTAATCTGGGAGCACCCCCCGCCCAAAAAAAAGGGAAAATGAATACATGTTAGTAAATTTGGTATATGTGCAACAAAATAACTATATGTGAATTTAAGGAAAGAGGTAAAACAAAAAGTTGTTCCCAAAAAAAGGATAGTAAACAAGTATGAAATGGTAAGACAAGAGTAATTCCATTTTGATAATAAGTATAATGATATCACAGAGTAATGGGTCATTTATTTCAAAAAAAATGATCAATAAATAAGATGTTCTTTCCTATGAAATTATTAGAGTGATAAAAAAATACAAATATGCATGTATATTATAACAAATATTAAAACTATCTCAAGAAATATGGGGACACCATAATTTACAACCTATGGTAAGAGAATACAACTCTCAATGTCCAAAATAAAAGTGTGATCAGAGGAATAAAACCCCAGTGCATGGTGGGAGGACTAAAACCTCGTCTCCATAGTATGATAGGAGGGCTAGAACCTCAATACCTACAGGTATGGTTGTGAACTAATGCACTGATATCCTAGATATTACTAGTCAAGGCTATCACATGCATAAAAAGTGAAGGTAAAACATATAGTTTAATCCTTTTCCAGATTTAGAGCAAATAATAAGATGAGCCCATAGCATGACAAATGGGGTCACAAGAACCATATATAAGAGATGTAATAATTTTTGTGGATACCAATAATGAAATCATAAAATAATAAATATATTCCAAAAGGATTTAAAGTTTTTGAAAAGTGTAATTTAATGAGGAATATGCCTCATTGACAATGAATTATGATTTATACCATTGAATTCCCAACACTTTTAGGTACAATGCACATACCTAATGTCCAGACCTAAAGGTATACATTTGTATTGTATTGCAATTTAAGAATCTCAAGTCACCTAACAATATTCTGATATGAACTTAGAATTAATTTCCATTAAACATTAAAACCATATAAAATTAATTTCGCACATATTATATTTAGGATTTAGAACCTAGTTGGATAAATAGATTATGCCTTTATTATTCAAACACATAATTTCAAGGATTTTCAAATAATCCTACAAATAGTTATTAATTTTACAATAGCATTTCAGATTATTATATAAAACAAATATACCACTAGAAGGACTGTGATGGAGTGGACTTTTGAGAGTTATAATTATGTTGGTAAAGTTTAATTGTTACTGGACACTCATATCATAATTAAGGGCCCTAATTACATGTCATTTTCGATTAAGCAGTAGATTAGTCAAAGAATGGTAGCTTGGCCCCAAAGTAATAAAATATAGTTGTGTTGATGCTTAAAGGATCCTACATAAGTTATGGAGGTTTGAAGTTACCTAGTTAATCCTTGTATTATGTAATTTGAATGATGGATGAAAAGATGAGATGGCATCTTTTAGCTAGCAGTTACGCCATGTCGTGAGAGTGATTTGCCACGTTCATTTACTCATGAATCATGGCTCACAATTTCAACAGACGGTTACCAACACCTGATTGCGGCTACCCACAGAGTCCTTGCTCACATCCATTTGTGTTAATAATAATGAGAGCGAGAGCCCTTCTCCCACAACTCTGAGAGCTAGCCAATGTCTCACAGCAAGTTGCGTGAGGGACCTTGAGGAGGAGGATACAAGGGTTGATCTCCCGCCAGCATTCTAGCCCAACAACAACACTCACAGAAGAACGTGGGTGCCCAGCCAAGATCTAAGCCTCGTTGGTCTCTGGTCCTCACCACTGTGTGTGGCGGTGTCATCCCAGCATAAAAAAGAGGCGGTGAGCCTACCCAGTGGTTGCTAGCTGGAGTCGTATCCGCGGCGGTGGTTCTAAAGAAGAGAAGCATAGGCCCCTCTACGGACTCAGACCCGTGAGAACAGAGTCCTGCTGGGGACTCACACATATTGCGGATGAGCGGGATGTGAGAGCTAGAACTGGAGAACAATGGAGTTTGCAGAAGTAATAAAAAGAAGGCAGGAGTGGACGTGTATTGCGATGGTACTATGAAGAGAGGAGGAGACCAAGGCGGAGGCTGTAATCTAGGAGGTCAGAGTCTCGCGTGAGAGTTTGTGCCAAAGAGGGCCACACAATAGATTGCAGATGACAGAGATGATGAACTCAGGTGGGTGTCAGGCGGGCTTGCGTTCGTGCGAGAGGAGTAGAAGACAAATGCCAGTCACCCACCGGAGAGGAGAAGCCTCACGGCGGTGTGTGCTCGTGGGCAGCAGGAGCGATACTGGGAGAGAGTGATCACGTGAAAGGAGGGAGAGATGCGGACTGATCCAGGAACCAGTGAACCGGTTGGCTCAACCTGTACACAGGAGTCTTGATGGACACGTGGTGACACCCAAATGGCCAGAAAAGGTATTTATCCTCTAAATTACCCAAAACTTGTAGAAGTCACAGTAAATAACCCTCTTATCAGAAAAATTCAAATAAGATACCAAAATGTTCAGAAAATACATAGAATAACATGAAAACATAATATCAGGCTTTTGATGCACTAATCTCAGTAATATGATGTTAGTTGTGAAATACTTGTTTCATAGATAATAAATATCAAATCATGGTTTAAAATTATGAAAATATGTCAGTAAATTCATATTCATGTTTATAATGCATATGATGTTAGATGTGGTCATGTTAATGAAAAAAATCATGTAATTTGATTAATATGGCTAATTAGGGCCGATAACCCTAAGTTAAATGCATACATGCTCAATAAATGATGAAATTATAGAAAACCCTCATATCAATAACTCGAAGATAATATGAAAATTTGAGATCAGTTTTATACATGAAATTCATATTATATGAAGATGACCCTTGATACATGTTATGAAACTATTATTTAGGTTAATGATGTAACCTAGGGTTAATATGTGCACAAAAAGGATATGAAACCTAATGTTCAGAAAACGAACCATAATTTGGAGAATGACATCAGTAAGATAACTCTAAGGCAAGAATACAAGTAATTATGGGAATATCATAATCAGATAAGTAAAGCCTAAAATGGACATAATAGGGTTAAGATGATATGTAAGATGATGAGAACCTGATGACAATATATGATCTTGTATTGATCATTTTTAACAAAGATATAGAGGACATCAGGAATATGGTTTAGAATGATCTATCTCTTTGGAAGGTATGCCATTACCTCTTACTTGGCTTATTATACAATATGCTTGTGATATATGGTAGTAAATACTTGTCATATGGTATTGGTAGAAATGATTGTTCTTGTATGCTATGTTGCTTGAGATTTCCATACTTATGGATATGAACACCTGCAAACATAATATAGATGTTCCATCATAAGATAGATCATAAACCACTTGGTGGTAGAGCGCATGCATACTGATCACAAACCATTTGGTGGTAGATCATATGATGTTTGTATAATGATCACAAACCACTTGGTGGTAGATCATAAGGCCTAAAAACATCAAAGCCCCTTGGGGGCAGATGTGCGAGATATATGATGGAAATAAGCTTAAAAATCTGTATTATCTTTTGTTAATGAATATCTTTGTGCAGATATATGCTTTTTGTTATATTCTTCTATTACTTCCAAGTATATTAGTTTTATCTTATTGCTAAGATATGATTATAGGTATATAAAAGACACGTAGGCGTACTCTGTACAATATTCTTGAATATTGTGATGACGTGTACCACATGTAATATTTTGTTTAGGTTGTGGTTATGCTCTTGAAGATCCAGGATAGTTGAGAGTTGTATGGTGAGCTGATGTACAGGTGGACATGTTGTCTTAAGATCATGTAGTTTAGTAGTAGTACATGTATGTGTATAAGTTTGATGTTCAATATGTAATATCAAGTGTTGTAACAATTCATGTCGTAATTATATGTTGAATGATGAACATGTGTATATGGTTTTATTATCGTTCGTGTGCATGTGCTACTGATTGTTTCCTTCTGACTCCCTTTATTTTTTTCTTCTTAGCCTAGTGTGTGGTTTTTAAATTGGGATGCTCGCTGAGGTGAGGGTTTGAATTTGGACGTCACACATCAGATTAAGTTTTAGAAAATCCAAGGATTTCACAGGTGGTATCAGAGCATGAACTATAGCAAAGCATGGCATGTGCTCATTATGCAACTCAAAACTAGAAAACCTTGAACTTAATAATCTTTAGGGTTATATTAGTCATCTTTTAGAGACTAGATTTGACCTAGCCTCTAGGTTAGCACCTAGATGTCCGAGAACTAGGTCTAGACTAGTACTTGTTGAGTAGCAAGTCCTTAGATGTCGTTCTTTCCTTGTAGTGTAGTGATATGGGACGTTGCACTATTTGGAAATGGCGTGCATCAAGGGAAGAGAAACCCTAGACATATTGTGCACGTTGTCTAGAGTAGCTACACTAGTCTACACCATATTCTCACCCTTTTAACTAGTTTTCATGACACTAGACTCTCTACTATGAGTGCGACGCTCGTTTATGGATTTGGTTTTTGATTCGAAATGAATCGAACCTCGATAGTTTTCTCTGACGCTTGTTTTATTGGAGAAAAACTATATAATATTTTATTATATATATGTATTATAAAAATGTGTCCCCACACATGTATGAGTAGGAGGTAACCATGCAACCTAAGTGAAAGTGTATGACATCGGTTTAGAAGAGAGAGTAGTTCTAGATTAGATGTCTAGAGCCTTCTTGATATATATGATAGATGGAATAGATGAAATAGGTTTGATGATAAGATGTATGTCTTATATAGATGGTATAAGATGGTTTATGATGATATTTGTTTGTATTTGAGGACCTAAGTTCAAATTTGAGGATTTGTGGTAAGTGTTGATGATGCTAGTAAATAGGATTTTGTGAGATAAGATATGTTAAGTTAAGATAAGGTCGTGAGTCAGCATGAGCCTCAAGCTCTTTTACGAAGGAGGACCTCTAGTGTTAGGACTAGTTTCGGGGTTAACTCCAGAGAGAGTGAGACCCACTGGGAGAAGGTTAGAGAACCTAAACTCCAAGATATGAGAATTCTGAGATATTTGATATGTCCTAAACTAGACTACTCCTGAGTGATTGAGTTGAGTTGCTTTATGCATGATTCCTATAGTCCTTCTGAACCCTAGATGTCTTTGGGAGGACTAAACCCTAGAGATAAAGAGAGTCTGGTTACATTTGCACATATGAAAATGAATATGAGTGTTTTCCATCTGGGTGAGGGAGAGATCATGAGACCCTAGAGGAGGTATCTATGTTAGTTTTTGTGAAGCCTCATGCTCGGGTTGGTGGTTTCCCACATAGGAATCCATTGGTGTATATAAGAGAGCTTTGGGTATGATGTTTCATGGTTAGAGACCTATGAAGAGTATGTCATAGCATGTTTTGGTTTGTGCTTATGTGGCTAGAGCTTATAAGGCTATCACTAGTGCCAATGAGGTGATCCGCGAACCCTAGACCGAGAGGAAAGATAAAGTATATGCATGTGAGATACTCATAGAGTTGAGTTAGCTCAGAGAGACTGAGCATGGCACTACCCTCGTGGTATGGGTTAGGAGAACCTCAATTGGACTATATAAAGTCTTGATACATATTTCACGAGCCACTTGTATAAGTTTGTTAACACAACCATGATATAATATATATAAGGATGTGATCTAATCTCGAGATGTGATATATAGACATGATATGATGGAAACCTAGAGATGGGTTAATAGATGTTAATTCATATATGGTTAACCAGATGTATGTGAATAATGATGCTAAATCAAAATTGCTGGTTAATCTTGTGATGAAATCACTAATAAATGTATAAATTTATTATGAGCAATGAAATAAGATCATATGAATGAAACATGTTACATGAGGTGTTAATCTTAGTGCTTAATAAAGATGAAAGTTATAGTTTGATAATTAGCACAACATAATGATTATGACACCTTGATACGATCTAGATGGATAAAGTGGGTTAACTATAGTTAACTCCCTCCTAAAAAGCATATGTTAATGTTGAACATGTTCTAACAATTATCTCAATAAAATGTTGATGACACCTTGATATAATGGGTTAACTTTAGTTAACTCGTTTAAAACATGGTAACATGATGTGGGAACCCTAATGCATGGGCAAAGATAAGGATGAAGCCCTAACATATGAAATATGTCATAAGATGATCATAGTTCCTAAACCCTAGTTTTGGCCTTCTATGAAGGGGTGGTAAACACTAGTTTCTTTTAGAATCTCCTGGAGAGATATGAATAGTTGTGGAGTTTTGCTGGTGGACTTTTTGCACATAGAGTGGTGTCCTACATATGGATGAAGACCTTTTAGTTGTTCCTTGAAGTATGATGATGACTTAATTTCGAGGATGAAAATTCTTTTAAGTTGTATATGTTGTGAAGGACTAGATTTTTATCTTTATTTCGAGGATGAAATACCTTTTAAGGTGTGTAGGATGTGATGGAGTGAACTTTTGAGAGTTCTAATTATGTTAGTAAAGTTTGATTTTTACTGGACACTCATATCATAATTAAGGGCCCTAATTACATGTCATGTTCGATTAAGTAGTAGATTGGTCAAAGAATGGTAGCTTGGCACCAAAGTAATAAAATACAGTTGTGTTGATGTTTATAATATCCTACATTAGTTATGGAGGTTTGAAGTTACCTAGTTAATACTTATATTATGTACGTTGAATCATGGATGAAAAGATGAGATGGCATGTTTTAGTTAGCAATTATGCCATGTCGTGAGAGTGATTGACCACGTTCGTTTACTCATGAATCGTGGCTCATGATTTTAGCATACAGTTGCCTACACTTGATTGTGGCTACCCACAGAGTCCTTGCTCGCATCTGTTTGTGTTAAGAATAGTGAGAGCGAGAGCCCTTCTCCCACAACCACGAGAGCTAGCCAATGGCTCACAATAGGTTGCGTGAGGGACCTTGAGGAGGAGGATACAAGGGTTGATCTCCCTCCAGTGTTCTAGCCCAACAACAACACTCACAGAAGAACGTGGGCACCCAGCTGAGATCTGAGCCCCGCTGGTCTCTGGTCCTCATCACTATGTGCGGCAGAGTCATCCCTACATAAACAAGAGGCGACGAGCCTATCCAGTGGTCGCTAGCTGGAGTCATAGACGTGGTGGCAGTTCTAAAGCAGAGAAGTGCATGCCCCTCATCAGACTCGGACCCATGAGAACGGAGTCCCGCTGGGGACTCACACAGATCGTGGATGAGCAGGATGCAAGAGCCAGAACTAGAGAATAATGGAGTTTGCAGAAGCAATAAAAAGAAGTCCAGAGTGGATGTGTATTGCGGAGGCACTGTGAAGAGAGGAGGAGACCGAAGCGGCGGCCATAATCCAGGAGGTCAGAGTCTCACGCCAGAGTTTGTGCCAAAGAGGGCCACACAAAAAATTGCATATTATGGAGATGATGAACTCAGGCGGGTGTCACGCGGGCTTGCGTTCATGCGAGAGGATTAGAAGACGAATCCCAGTCACCCGCCGAAGAGGAGAAGCCTCGCAGCGGCGTGTGCTCACGGGAAACAGGAGCGATACTGGGAGAGAGTGATCATATGAAAGGAGGGAGAGATGTCGACCGATCCTGGAACCAGTGAACCGGCTAGATCAACGTGAGCACAGGAGTCTTGATGGACACGTGGTGACACCCAAATGGCCAGAAAAGGTATTTATCCTCTAAATTACCCAGAACTTGTATAAATCACAGTAAATATCCCTCTTATCAGAAAAATACAAATAAGATACCAAAATGTTCAAAAAAATACATAGAATAACATGAAAGCATAATATTAGGCTTTTGATGCACTAATCTCAGTAGTATGATGTTAGTTGTGAAATACTTATTTCATAGATAATAAATATCATATGATGATCTAAAATTATGAAAATATGTCAGTAAATTCATATTCATGTTTATAATGCATATGATGTCAGATATGGTCATGTTAATGAACAAAATCATGTAATTTGATTAATATGGATAATTAGGGTTGATAACCCTAAGTTAAATGCAATAAATGCATACATTCTCAATAAATGATGAAATTTACAGAAAACCTTCATATCAATAATTGGAAGATAATATGTAAATCTGAGATCAGTTTTATACATGAAATTCATATTATATGAAGATGACCCTTGATACATGTTATGAAACTCTTATTTAGGTTAATGATGTAACCTAGGGTTAATATGTGCACAAAAAGGATACGAAACCTAATGTTCAGAAAATGAACCATAATTTGGAGAATGACATTAGTAAGATAACTCTAAGGCAAGAATACAAGTAATCATGGGAATATCATAATGACATAAGTAAACCCTAAAATGGACATAATTAGGGTTAAGATGAGATGTAAGATGATGAGAACCTGATGATAATATATGATCTTATCTTGATCAGGTTTAACAAAGATATAGAGGACATCAGGAATATGGTTTAGAATGATCTATCTCTTTGGAAGGTACGCCATTACCTCTTACTTGGCTTATTATACAATATGCTTGTGATATATGGTGGTAAATACTTGGCATATGGTATTGGTTGAAATGATTGTTCTTGTATGCTATGTTGCTTGAGCTTTCCATACTTATGGCTATGAACAACTGCAAACATAATATAGATGTTCCATCATAAGATAGCTCATAAACCACTTGGTGGTAGAGCGCATGCATAATGATCACAAACCACTTGGTGGTATATCATATGATGTTTGTATAATGATCACAAACCACTTGGTGGTAGATCATAAGGCCTAAAAACATCAAAGCCCCTAGGGGGTAGATGTACGAGATATATGATGGAAATAAGCTTAAAATTTTGTGTTCTCTTTTGTTAATGAATATCTTTGTGCAAGTATATGATTTTTGTTATATTCTCATATTACTACCAAGTATATTAGTTTTATCTTATTTCCAAGATATGATGAGAGGTATATAAAAGACACGTAGGCATACTCAGTATCATATTCTTGAATAATGTGCTGACGTGTACCACATGTAATCTTTTTTTTAGGTTGTGGTTATGCTCTTGAAGATCCAGGATAGTTGAGAGTTGTATGGCGAGCTGATGTATAGGTGGACATGTTGTCTTAAGATCATGTAGTTTAGTAGTAGTACATGTATATGTATAAGTTTGATGTTCAATATGTAATATCAAATGTTGTAACAATTCATGTTATAAATATATGTTGAATGGTGAACATGTGTATATGGTTTTAAAATTGTTCATGTGCATGTGCTACTGATTGTTTCCTTCTGACTCCCTTGATTTTATTCTTATTAGGCTAGTGTGTGGTGTTTAAATTGGGATGCTCGCTGAGGTGAGGGTTTCAATTTGGACGTCACACATCAAATTAAGTTTTAGAAAATCTGGGGACGTCACAAGGACCAATATACCCCACATCATTTTCTAGAACCTTGTTGCATGACAAGCCATTAAATGTCATTTTCCCATTAAAATACCCCGTGTGGTTAAATTGAAGCATGTCATGAAAAGACTTTTCTTTCATTGAGTGTCAAACAAGAAGACACACAAGGGCATTTATACGAAAATGCCATGTTCATTGCTCCTTCTCTAGTTTGCAAAGATTGTGAAAATGTGGACAATATCAATGAATGACATCGTCAATTGTTCTAAACCATAGCAGGACAATCATCTCAAAATTGAGTTCCTTCCATTTCTTCAATGTTGAGGACTCCTAACATGGCTCTCTAGATGGTAAAAAATGTCAACAACCTCTTACACCATAGGTGGACAACTCATGCTCACACACACAACAACCACAAACCAAACTTCATACTAGACTAAAGTAGAATATTGTTACAAAGTATAAATAATTAAAACCAATTAAAATCATTGTAGATTACCATTAACACATCCCCCATGACTGACATAAGAACGATGTGAGGAGTAATTGAGTATCATATCTTTACTTGGAACCAATGAAATTTGGTGATTAGAAGCATCATGGGTTATAATTGAACTAAAAAATGTTATTTATGTGATGTGAAAGTGTTTCGAAAGATGGAGACATAGTAGGAAATAGAAACAAAAATTTATGTCCCTATTTCCTAACTAGCATATATCATCCACAATGATGTATTAGGAAAGTGGGTGCAAGATATAACTTGTCCTGGAGCAAGTCCAACAAATATCCTTGCATTACATGGGCAACCTCCTTAGGAAGCACACAGGTGACAGTTGATGGCATCCTCTGGGCAAAGAAACAAAGGCTTCAAATCCTCTAAATAATCCATGTGGGCCACCAATAAATCCATGTCATGCTTCCTGAGCTAGCGAGAAGGAGTTGCCCTTTCATTTGTCAATGTGTTGGCGTTGACTCTCTTCTCCCTTTATATCTCTCTTTCACAGGTAAGATGGCTTGGGCTCTCACATTAGCTCAAATGTGAGAAGTCAAGTGTGTACTGAGAGCCTTGGCCACCCCTCCTTATATAGGAGTGCTTTGGATATAGTTTCCAAAACACTTGGGAGATGAAGTGTCAAATCTCATGGTTGGACGGTGGTCATAGACAACCAGTCGGTTGACTGGGATGATCATTGCATATTGCCAATCGGTGTACTAGTCAATCCAGTTGGTTGATTGGCTTATGGTTAGCGATGCATAACACTAACTTTAATACAATGATTAATTTGTGTCATTGTGGCTATCATCAATTTTTTAACCCCTTCAAACTTTCTAATTCAACTCAATTGGTTGAACTCTTCAATCAGTCAACTGGCTACTCTGATCATCTATTGGCAATGTTTCCCAGTCAGTCAATTCAAGACTTCAATTGGTTGACTGGTTGGTTCCATCATCCACAGTTAGCATAGTCTATCCGGATGATTGGACACTCTAGTAGGTTGATCGGAAATCAAGAATATTCATTTGATTACCTAAACACTTTAGTAACCAAATTAAATCATATACATGATTAAAATCCTCTTCCAATTGCATCATATGTGTGTGACCCAATAGGTTCCATATTGTGTAGGCACTGATGTCCCTAACCACATTATGACTTCATAAGAAATGAGCGGTATACAACAACAAATCATTGCTTCCCAAGTAATTAGATAAGTCTGAGGACAACTTCAACCTAAATTTGTGATCAATGTTACCTTAATTGTATAGTTCCTTGTCACAGAAATCTAGATTGAACATGATGCATGCAATTGTCATCCTCTTAGCATTTAATCTATGTTTCTTAAACTAAAGTAGAGTGTTGAGATGTACATGAGCTCAATAACACATATAGACTCACATGAGCATGGCCATGTATTTCTTAGTCTCACTTGTCAAGTGGCCATGATATCACTCAGATAGGAGGGATAGATCCCATCTACATAACTCACAAAAATCCCCATGTCTCATAATGTACCCAAGCACCACATGTATGGAAACCATTATTCAAGGTCACATTAGATGGTGTTATAATCCATCAAATTGCTTGTGATCATTGTAGTGACTTTAGGTCTAAGAACCACTATCAGCACTATCACTTTGAGAGATGATTCTAACTACCATTCAATGGTTTGATGTATCACTCTCAAGATGGGTCTCTCTGGTACACTCATTCTCTAACAAGTACATATGTGTTTGACTTGATATCCAACATCATGACTAATGAGATTCAACCATCAGTCAACACACAATATACTCTTAAGTAATATTATTGTCTATGTAGCTTCCATAGTAATAACCGAATAGGCACATAACAAGAATGTATATACTCTTATCATACATATGATCCCATGTTTAGGTCCTCAACCCAAACCATATGTCATTGAGTAAAATCATTCTATATACATCTATTATATTATATCATCATCTCATAATTGAACAAACTTGATAAATGGAATTGACTTTATTATTAATCAAATCAAGGGCATATTGTCCCAATACAATCATCATACGACTGACCCTCTGGGCACATAATGTCCCAATACAATCATCAAATGACTGGATCTCTGGCATACATACCAACCAAAATGCCCTAGAATCATGCATCACTCCCACCCATTTAGCCCCTACAAACAAAATTTTGGTATGGTTCCTCACCAATTCCCAAAAGAGTTAGATGGTATATGTCATGGCCCTAGTATGGTCCAAAATAAGGTATTGCATTAGAGGTCCCTAACAAGGGACAAAAATCACATGTTCTAATAAAGAAACATATGGGGTCGATGAGACTATGAAAACACCTCTGATTAAATTGATTGAAGGAAAAATAGTGGAAATATTCAATTTGAAGTAGACATGAAGGAATATGTGGATTTTGGTTTGTGACATCTAAGTATGAAGGTAGAGAGGGGAGAATGAGGAGCTTTGGAGTATTTTAATCTAGTTACATATAGGTAACATATTGGGGATCAAAAGATGAAAATACAAATCACAAAGACATGACATGAAAATATCAAGAATTCATGAATAATAGAGAGACATAATGTATGGATTGTGGTTATTATGAAATAACTTTCTAGTCTCCTACCATAGGAAGGATATGATGTGTTTGTATCGAGATCCCCTCAAGTCCATTGAACTAAAATAAATACAAAATAAATCATAGAAAGTATTAGAGATCACCCCAATACTCTGTATAACCTATATAAAACAAGTGAGAGAACCATAAACCATATACATAAAGTTGTATAATGGAATCCAACCCTGTAATGTACCATTACACTATATACAACTCGTCAAATAAATTAGTAAGGTAAAATAATATAGTTAATTTTAATCAAGATTTAGGTAATAATGATAACTTTGTCAATCAACATAGTAATCTAAGTTAAAATCAAGATAAATATGAGATATTTCACTATGAATGCCAAAATTGGATAAATCAGTAAAATTGGATCTCTCAAAAAAGATTCAAGAAACACAACTTCAATATCAGGATATTAGCCTCATCAATGAGGATATAGGTTTTTAGTCACAAGATGATTGACATATTAAATAGAAGTTAGCAACATATCTTATGATTGAGGATATAGTTTTATAGTCAAAAGATGATTGACCTATTAAATAGAAGTTAGAAACATACCTTATGATGAACCTAATGGCCAACTAAAAGACCTAAGTCATGATTTCATAGCCTCAAAGACCTACCAAAGTAATATGGGTGAACTTTAGGATTAAGTTTAATTTAGTACAATTGTGCTGGTGCTTCATTTTGTCTCGGTCAATTTTATTGATCTTGGACGTATGGTCAAGCTAGATGTGGAAAATGTTGATCAGAATACTAATTGGAGGCAGACTACCTATCACCGTTACAAACTCATGTGGAAGGAATCCTCATTGAAAAGATGCTTTAGTCCGCATCGGTGTAGGAGGATCAAGGCAAAAGCATTTTACTCTCTTTCCAATTTGATTCTTGGTGTTTGGGTAGCACTGGTTCTGATTGTTGTATGTTCGGTTAGTGTTCTTCTTCACTCTTGCAGATATTGTATGGCTTATTATTAATGAAGTTGATCTGTTTGTTTCAAAAAACATCAGACTGTAAAATCTATATCAAATGGTAGATATCAATTTCCTAGTTTTGAAACACATTTACTTTTATAGTTATAATTAATTTCACGACTTTTAAAAAATAAAAATATTGATATTCAGATAAAAAAATGAGAAAAAAGACCATCAAGTCTCTACATCATGCATCAACATATTGATGCTTGATAGGTTAATCTTGTAAATTTCCAACTTAAATAACCTTCAATAAAACTTCAAAATGAATCAAAAAGATACACAAAAACCAAGTTGTGTGTGATGCAATTAATCCTTTACAAGGATAAACTCGTGAAACTACAAGAGAACATCTTATTCCTTCATTGAGAAACTTGCGAGAAGGAAAGGGATCTGCATGCTGAAAATCTCATACTAAAACACTTCACAGCCAATATCTTTCTACATTATAGATTCTCCACTAAGGTTGACCACGTATCATGATGAAAAGATCTATAATGGAGGTATATAGGTGCATTAGGACTCCCCATCACCTTATTCCATTATAACTTAAGGAAAAGCACATTAGGTCTAACTCAGGGATAAAACATCACATAATAACCAAGCTTACAAACTCTTCATGCCAAACTAGCGCGAAAGGCAAGAAACTAAAGGAAAAAGTAGACAAACTATAGTATATCTAGGAATACACAAATTTTGAGAACCCGTTACACTAAACAAGATTACTCAAAATATAAAACACAGTCAATCACTAATTAATCACATACCCAAAAATATGGGTAAATTAAAATTGATTTCAACGTCAACACCAGCTCAGAAACATTTGCATAAGAGACCAACATCTTTCTTATATCCATACTATGCCAAGAATTTGATACAAATTGTTCTATCGTCTTAGGCACCACATATATACATAGGATAACAATATTCATATATGCCACACAAACAAGTATTAATATGCTAACAAAAGTCTGATTCGTGCGAAAAACCATATACAAACTTTTTCTCACACGGACCTGAGAGTACAAGGATGACTCTAGGACACACTAGACATCTAATCAAATTTATCAAAGATTCATTACTATAGCTCCTCTTTGCTTCCACATGTTTTTTTTTGTCACTTCTGATTACCTAAAAAAATGTGGCGAACCACAAGGCTGAGACCTAGTCCCAGCAAGAGATATAACTTCCAACATCATTTATTGATTACAACATTTTTAAGTAATTAAACAGTTAAGAAAATTAATTAGATATGTCAAATAAGCTCAGAAGCACTGATGATTATCAAAATACACAAGCGAGCAGATAATAACTATCATCATTAGCCAGACTATCATCCTTTATCTTGTTGATAACATAAGTAATTCAGTAGCATATGTATATTTAACATTATGAGCAAGTCTAGTAACATAGAATATCTATCATTATGAATAAGTCTAGCCACATAAGCATAGATAACAACATTATCATGTCTAATAGGTTGAACATATCAACATCATAAAAAGACCTAACACCATAAGCACAACTGTCTGGATAAGCATGATCAACAGTATATGCATCTCTAGTTACAAAGGCATGGCTAGAATGCTAAACATAAATAACAACATGAGATAGCTAGCATCACGATTATAATGAACAATAGTAGTATAGCTATCAACATAATCATGGCTACTGTATGTACGCATCTACAATCTTAAGCATATCCAAAATATAAGTATATCTACTATCTCTTAATTACACTAAGCATCATCTTTATGTAAAGAGAACAAACAAGGGTTATCATCCAATGTGAAGCATCGTGTATAACCCTAAACAGATATGCTATATGGTTGTATTACATCTTTTATTACGCCCTTAGGAATTTGAGGATACCACTCAAAATCCAACTGACCACTGCTAAGTCAAAATTAGTGCCATGCAAGATCTAGGAAGAACGAGACTCCTAAGATCTTCTCTGCTCCCGGTCAGTACGGGTCTCCCACAGCGACACATAAGGTCAAGCTGCTAACAGCCTAGTCCGTCCTTGGTACAGGTCATGACACTAGTGAAAGGAGGTGGGTACGCATACCCTACCATCCGAGGTACAACCGCATTTGTCCTCAAATATCGTCGCATATATAATCACTGAGACACGACTATAGCCATTCTCAATCACATCATATGTATGAGGCATGACCATAGCCAACCTCCACAATCTGCATTGTGGATGACAAGGATATATCCTCAACTTTCCACCCCCACATACTCAACAGTATGTGCTCCAAGATTCCCCTTAGGAATACTCGTTTCACCATCTGGCAAATTCTGACACTCAGATGGATCTATGGCACAGGGCGCTACATGATTAGAGTTTTACTTGATTAGTTATGCCAATTGGGTGAATTAAGGCTACATCAAACAAGTGGACATACAAACCCTAATTCACTTCTAGCAAGCATATAAATAACACAACTTTGAAAAGATATAAAACGTTTGAAACATAATTTCTCATCTCATCATCACATGGTATTATTCACTTTCCATTCATGAGACCACACTAGTCATCATACTATCACAAGATAATAATCTTTTTCACAATATCACAGGGTATCAACCCTTATCAACATAAGAGGATTACACCTCATTCAGGGCTCAACCACGCCCAAAGGTCATTAAGACCATCATACTATCACAGGATATAAATCATTTTCACAATATCATAGGGTATTAACCCTTATCAACACAATAGGATTACACCTCATCCAGGGCTCAACCATGCCCAAAGGTCATTAAGACCATCATATTATTCCCTGCAAGATCATCAGTATCTTTGCATGCCTTATAACAAGGCTCAACAACATCACTTATATACAATACACAAGATCAACACAATATTGCATTAATGAACAAGGTTATATTCATAAACAATCATAGTAGGGTTATATTAACATTAAGAACATTCCTTTATTACATCAACATGCAATGAATCTAGATATGATTAACTCTCATCATATTCATAATGCACATGTTTAGCATAAGAAAGTATCAACCATGTGGCTATGATAACCACCAATTAACATACCAAGGTTATGACCATGTTAAGGAGGTTATTCCACCATCATTCCATCATATAAGAATGTTAAACATGAATACTCATCTTTATCTTTTTTCATTAGAGTTAGGTTCAACATGATAAATTATATCAATGTTACTAAATAGCACTCATACCCAAACCCTAACTCACAACATCCCCATTGGATCATGGATGCATAAGGTGAAGCATCACCATCACATTCCATACCATTTTCAAGTATGAACCCACACAGAAATCAAGGTATAACGATTGGATTATAGCATACTATGATTTCAAAAATAGTAATAGAGTACTTCATGATTGCATTAGTCATTCAAGGACTACTCATACCCGATTTCCATCATTTAGTTATATTAAAGCTAGGTATAACAAGCTATACCTCATTAGGGTTACATATCAACACAATATGGTTATCATCCCTTCTATTCATATGAGTGAATAGGTAATACTACCTTATTAAGGGTAACCCTCCATTTGTTACATCATCATTCAACCCATATCACCATACCACAATGTCACCCAGAACCATTGGATGTTTAAAAGGTAAGACCTTTGGTTGTTTACATAAGTATACACCTTAGATAAACCACCTATGAAGTCCTTTATTTGTTCTCTAGAAAGAGTCACCATATAACCCTAGACATCCCTTGATTCACAACACAAAAATTTCCATTGAGAGTAAGGTAAAACCCACAATCGACTGTTCAGTTAAAACAAGCCATTCATTGTCAACAAGTAAGCTCCTTAAGTTGATCATATAAAGGAAACCATATAAATCCCATTATTAGGACCAACATATTACATTATCCATCATTCAACTTTATTGTAGGAATAAACATTATATCTTGACCATTGGGTCAAGTTTATATATTAAAACCATCAATTACAGTATAGGTTCGACCATTGCATCAAATGACCCAAGAAACCATTGGTCTAAGGCTTGATTGATCATACAACTACAATGCTTGACTCCAACATAGGTTTTATAGACCTGGTCCACCATCATTAGTGACCATGAAATAACCATAGGTTGTTAGATTCAACACTATATTCATTAATCAACATCAAATATTAAGCTAATGTCGTCATTGATTGATAACATCAGTAGGGTACTTAATGGTTGATCATTAAACTTCTAATTGGTCCAAAACCTGACTTAAGGGGGTGACCATAGGTTTTCACTATCATTTGACACCCTTGGTAATGACCATCAGTTTTTATGAAGACAACACCATAGGGTTGTTGCAATGGTACCATCATCGGGTCATGGTTTATAGAAGAAATCAGCTTTAAACCCTAAAATTGACCATTGTTTGATAGGTGCTTAGCACCATTGGTTGTCAAACAAACCTGATACAAGTCATATTATACCTTAGGAATAACGTAAAAATGATCACATGTTCATCTAGAACTGAAATCAGAACAGGGAACATTATAAAAATCAAAATCCAAGTCAAGCATAGCTTTTTAGTGCATAAATCATCATTTTCAAGCAAGAACATGAGCTAGTAAGCTTATGGTAATCAATAAACGTGGAGCAATTTATAAAACTTGCCTATAATGAGAAGATGAAACCCCAAACAGAAGAAATCTTAAGCAGGTAGGGTAGAAAATCCAAGAATAAACTATGAATTCGTCCATCTAGCACCTTTCTTCATCAAATGAGCAAACCCTAAGCATAAGGAGCAAGAAAGGTAGGCTTTTAGAGCTTTACAGCAATTTCTACCATGGAACAGCAAGGTTCCGACCTGGAGAAAGATAGGAGGAAGGATAAAAAATAAATAGACAGAGGAAAGAAGGGAATTCTTACACTTTTACATCAAGATCACTAGAAGGAAGCTTTTTTAATCCTAAAATGAAGTCAATTTCAACCTTAGAGCCTTTCTCCAAGAAGATCCCCACTTTATTCTTCCTTGGGCAGCAAAATTAGCATATGAACATAGGGATAACGAGGTTGGTAGAAGTAGGGAGGTGGAGGAGAGAAAATGGCTCGTTTTCATGCTTGGGGATAAGTATATGACACTTTAAGGTAAAGAAAAAGAAAAGGTTGAAGTTCTAGTATCTATCCAAGTGTCCATGGCCTTAATATATTAAGGATATACAAGAACACACACAAGCAGCTCCCCCATCATGTGTATAGACTTGTTTAGCTTTTCTTTGTCGAATTTCCCAGCCAATAAAATAATTCATTAGTTGATAGCTACTAAAGGTAGCTCATCCATGAAGGGGAAAACCCTAAAATACCCTTAGAGAAAACACCTTCAAACCAAGGTTTAAATAGGCACCCCATGGATTAAAAAGGTCAAGAATGATGATATAATATCCAAGGAACATAATTCAAGTGATAAATTGCAAAGAAAACCTCTCAATTGGGTAAATTGCATAAAAGTCCAAAATGTGCATAACTTGCTCAAACAGTGTACAAATTGGACCAAATTTGAAACTTAAGCTTGTCTTATGATTTAAAAGCATATCACAAGGTTA
Organism: Alisma plantago-aquatica; assembly: GCA_963693085.1. Lineage (NCBI taxonomy): Eukaryota > Viridiplantae > Streptophyta > Magnoliopsida > Alismatales > Alismataceae > Alisma > Alisma plantago-aquatica. Next base: position 156,186,026 of record OY856413.1, read on the forward strand.
TATTAGGGTTATAAGAATCGATTATGATAATTAATCTCATCAAACTCATTAAGTAAGTTTAGGGGCCTTACAACTATAAACCCCTAACAAGGATTTCACCCCTAAAATCTAAGGTAAACAAAGATGGGTACTTCCTCTGCACCTAATCCTATTACCTTCACATGGTTACTTACATATCATGGTGATTTCACATCATTCATACATATCTCATCTTGGGTCAACACAAAAAACCCCACATAAGAATACATTTGCAAATATGGAACATTGAATCTTGTTGTGCCACCTAAACAAATCTAATAGTAACTTTCAACTCTTTGACTCGATTGTCATTTTTAATTCTATATGTTGTATCACACATCACTCAGAGGCCACACTCATTGGATCTTACCAAACATAAAACATCAAGTATCTAATATCATATGCAACTTTACAAGGTTTCATCTCTATGCTCCTTTAATGGTTGTTGTAATCAACAACTCAATCAACCATGTAGGCACCCCCTAGTTTTCAAGAAATTATGAGGAATATGTTTTTATAGGATTGTCCAATCATATCAATGGTGGACTGACCATCTATTTGGTTGAAGAATCATACACTTGTATATAACTATTAACAAACATAACTTCCTGATTGACCTTGTTAGGGGTGGAGCAATGACATTGTCTTCATCTTATTAGGACTCACATAACATACTTAATAGAGGTATCATAACTCTTAGAGGATACCCTAGTCAACTCCCAACTCACTCTTGTTCAACTTGTCTCATAGCTATTGCTACTTCGGCAACCCTAAGGTTTTTGAAGAAATATTGATCATATTTTTGACCATATTTAAAATAGTTTGACATGTCGTCATTCAAAGCTTGATATAACTTGTATGACATGTTTGGAACACTTTGTTCCTCATATTCATAAATTCTATTTGTACATTGGTTAGTCTATAGGACATAACTCTAAACTCATCATGGTCATGTGAATTATGTCATCCAATCTAAATCTTGTGCATTGATATTTGATCATATGTTTATCTTAAAGGAACATGGTATCGCATATCTATTGACTAATAAACCTTCTATCCTTGATAGTGGTCTTGTTCAACTATCACTAAACCATACACAACATTATAGAATCACTTTTGTTTTTCCTTCCTAACAACATTTAAAGGGTCATCATCAACTCTCTCTCTCTCTAAGGGAGAGGAATACTTATAATGTTCATTTAATAAACATCTCCAATGTTCACATAGTTGCCATACTATTGACACTCCTTAGATACTAGGATTCATTACCTTGGTATCCACATCATGTGCTATAAGGAAATCACATCCTTATCTCATCTACTTTTACCAACATAATAAATTTCAAAACATATAAGAGGAGTCTCCCAAATTATTGGAAGGCTCAAAAGCAAACTCATCACAAACTTTATGATCTTGGAACCATAGTCCAAGCAACCTCATGCTATAATAAGTGATCCACCTTCATGTTTGCAGTGAATCCACACGTACCAAGTGGCAATGTTCCACTTGAAATTTGTACCCTAGAAAAGAAAGACACAAAGGGAAACACACTTCCCATACCATAGTAGTATTTTTCAAGGGTAACTAGAAAAAAGGTAACCAATTCTATTTTCATTATGCAGGTTACAACTTCTTATGTATCATTTTACCTTTTTTATTTTGTGTTCCTTGCCATTAGCATAGGAATCATCATGATCAACATATCTCATTACTCCTTCCTTGATGACTATTTAACATACTTGGGTATGTTCTCTTATTTTATTATATTTTTCAACCACTTATCAACAAGTAAACCATCATATTGTTCATTTTCTTCATTAAACAAGGATCATCTCTTAATTTCTTTCACATGCCATGTTGATTTTTCATTAATGCTTTCTTACACACTTAGGTTGGTCTAAGGTTAACTCAAGTTCCACCTTATTTCTTTGTCATTGTTCTCATTTATCTTCTCATTTTATACTTATCATTGGAGTTATCTCCATCTTATGTGGATTTCATACCTTGAATCACTTTATAAGAATAGACTTATCTGCCTTTTACTTTATGATCTTCATGAATCACATCTTCAAGAACTCCTCTTTTTATTATTTGTACTCAGATTTAGATACCATGGTGTTGTATCTTTCTCTTATAGTTACCAAACATTCAAATTGTGATAGATAATGATGCAATTCTCATCTTATTTAAGGTAGGATTGAGATACTCACACCATGATTTCTTATTCGTTATGCTCCTTAGATTGTCTCAAAATGACAATTTGATCAGAGTAATTAGAAAGATTACAATCTAAGAGTTCCATACTTACCTTCCTTCAATAATTAAATACCTTTCCAGGGCACCCAAATACTGACATTAAGCATTATGCACCATATTTTTGTGTCATATTCTTAACTTAGATGTCATCCTAGTCTTAAGTCCTAGTGTCCCTGTAGACTCAGTGAACCTAAAGCTATGATACCAACCTATGAGAACCCATTACACTAAACTATATTACTCAAAATATAAAACACAATCAATCACTAATTAATCACATACCCAAAAATATGGGTAAATTAAAACCGATTTCAACGTCAACACCCGCTCAGAAACATTTGTATAAGAGCCTAACATCTTTCTTATATCCATACTATGCCAAGAATTTGATATAAATTGTTTTATCATCTTAGCCACCACATTTATACACAAGAGAACAATATTCATATATGCCACACAAACAAGTATTAATATGCTAACAAAAGTCTGATTCATGTGAAACACCATATACAACCTTTTTCTAACCCGAACCTGAGAGTAAAAGGATGACTCTAGGACACACTAGAAATCTAATAAACTTTATCAAAGATTCATTACTATAGCTCCTCTTTGCTTCCACATGTTTGTTTTTGTCACTTCCGATTACCTAAAAAAATGTGGCGAACCACAAGGGTGAGACCCAGTCCCAGCAAGAGATATAGCCTCCAACAATGTTTATTGATTACAACATTTTAAAGTAATTAAATAGTTAAGCAAATTAATTAGATATAATAAATAAGCTCAGTAGCACTCATGATTATCAAAATATACAAGGGAGCAGATAATAACTATCATCATTATCCAGACTATCATCCTTTATCTTGTTGATAACATAAGAAATTTAGTAGCATATGCATATCTAGCATCATGAGCAAGTCTAGTAACATAGCATCTCTATCATTATGAATAAGTCTAGCCACATAAGCATAGATAACAATATTAGCATGTCTAATAGGTTGAACATATCAACATCATAAAAAGACCTAACACCATAAGCACAACTATCGGGATAAGCATGATCAATAGTATATGCATCTCTAGTTACAAAGGCATGGCTAGCATGCTAAACATAACTAACAACATGAGATAGCTAGCATCACAATTATAATCAATAGTATCAATATAGTTATCAACATAATCATGGCTACTGTATGTACGCATCTACAATCTTAAGCATATCCACAACATAAGTATATCTACTATCTCTTAATTGCACTAAGTGTCATCTTTATGTAAAGAGAACAAACAAGGGTTATCATCCAATGTGAAGCATCGTGTATAACCCTAAACAGATATGTTATACGACTATATTACATCTTTTATTATGCCCTAAGGAATTTGAGGATACCACTCAAAATCCAACTGACCACTGCTAAGTCAAAATCAGTGCCATACAAGATCTAGGAAGAGTCCAACTCCTAAGATCTTCTTTGCCCCCGGTTAGTATGGGTCCACCACAGTGACACATAAGGTCAAGCTGCTAACCGCCTAGTCCTTCCTTGGTACAGGTCATGACACTAGTGAAAGGAGGTGGGTACGCATACCCTACCATCTGAGGTACAACCGTAGTTGTCCTCCAATCTTGCCACATATATAATCACTGAGACACGACCATAGCCGTTCTCAATCACATCAGATGTATGAGGCATGACCATAGACAACCTCCACAATCTGCATTGTGGATGACAAGGATATATCATCAACTTGCCACCCCCACATACTCAATAGTATGAACTCTGAGTTTCCCTTAGGAATACTTGTTTCACCATCTGGCAAATTCTGACACTCAGATGGATCTATGGCATAGGGCGCTACATGATTAGAGTTTCACTTGATTAGTTATGCCAATTGGGTGAATTAAGGTTGCATCAAACAAGTGGACATACAAACCCTAATTCACTTCTAGCAAGCATATAAATATCACAACTTTGAAAAGATATAAAATGTGTGAAACATAATTTCTCATCTCATCATCACATGGTACTATTCACTTTCCATTCACGAGACCGCACCAATCATCATATTATCACAAGATGCTGGTTTTTGTTACTTTACAACATTTACTGATGGATTTTCTAGAACCAATTGGTTCTTCTTACTTAAATACATGGAACATGTTCTTCATACTAATACTGCTTTCTTTGTTGAGATTTAAACTTAATTCAATAAGCCCATCAAAATATTTAGGACAGACAATGCTCTTGAATTTATGCAACAATCTGTCACTTATTTCTATAAATGCCTTGATATCATTCATCAAACATCTTGTTCAACACTCCTCAATAGAATGGCATTGTTGAGCGTAAGAATCAACATCTACTTGAAGTTTCTAGAACCCTTATGTTTCACTATAATGTACCTAAACCCTTTCGGGCTGATGTTGTCTCCATTGCCTATTTTTTGACTAAGAGAATGCCCTCCTCTATCTCGAATAACCAACTCATTCAATGTATACCCCAAAGCTCTCCTGTTTTATATGCCACCTAGGATTTTTGGTAGCACATGTTTTGTAAATAATCTCTGGTTTGAGTAGAATTGATACCAATCTACAAAGTGCATCTTTCGGAGGTACCGACACTCAAAAAGGGTACTAACGTTATGATCCAAATTCCAAGAAATGGTTGGTTAGTGAGGATGCGGTCTTTTTGAAGATACTCCATATTTTTTTGTTATGGGTGTGACTTTGTCAACGGATCTTCCTGCCACTCCTCTTCTTATTCCTATTGCACTAGCATCTTCAGAATCTATTGCTCTTTTTTAGGTACCTCTCCAATTGTACCAAATACACTAGCACTACAAAACCACAACTCCCTCTATGGCCCCTCCCTCAACATCCTTCATCTTTGTCTGCAGATCGAGATACTCAGGTATATTCTGACTTAGATACTCCAATTAACGTTAGAAAAGGGGTGCACTCTTGTACTTTCCATCCTATCAACAATTATTGTTCTGATGCTAATCTTAATTCAAGTTTGGAAAACTTTACTATTTCTCTTTCTTCTGTCTGGGTTCCTAAAAATGTGGTTGAGGCCCTTACACATCCTGAAAGTCGAGATGGAAGCCCTCCATACTCGAAAGACTTGGGAGTTACTCCTGTTGCTCATGTTTCACCTATAGGTTGCCACCGGATCTATACTGTAAAGTATCAACCAGACGACACATTTGAATGCCTTAAAGCCCGTTTTGTTGCTAAGGGCTACACTCAAACCTATGGTGTGGATTATTTTGAAAATTTCTTGCATGTTGCACGACTTTACTCTATTTGGATTCTTATTTATGTTGTTGTCAATAAGAGGTGGCCCCTGTTCCAGTTGGATGTTGAAAATGCTTTCTTATATGATGACCTACATGAGGAAGTATATATGTAGCAACCTCCCGGATATGTTGTTCAGAGGAAGTGTGCCAAACTCTATCGTCTTAAGAAAGTTGTTTATGGATTGAAACAGAGTCTAAGAGCATGGTTTGACAAATTAAGTCAAATTCTTGTCAGATTCTTACCAAATTTAACTTCAGTCATTCACATTCTAATCATCCTATCTTTGTTAACAAATCTTCTAAAGGTATTCCTATTTTGATTGTGTATGTGGATGATATCATCCTATCTAGGAGTGACCGTCGGGGTATTTAGGATACCAAGGAATATTTATAAAAACACTTCAATACTAAAGATCATGGAAAACTCATTTCTAGAAATTGAAGTATCTCATTCTGCTTCTGGAGTCTGTTTATCTCAATGCAAGTATGTACTTGATCTTCTATAATGGACTACTACATTGGGTGCCAAGACATTCAATAGTCCTCTGGATCCCATTACCAATTGGGATGATGATTCTTCTCCTTCTTACCCTGACAACAAACAATATAGAAGACTCATGGGCAAACTCATCTATCTGACAGTTACACAAGTAGACATCACTTCCACAGTTGGACTTGTCAACATGTGTCTTGATAAACCTCAATGATGTCATTATGATGTTGTGTGCCACATGCTTAAATACTTAAAAAGCTCACAGGGAAAGGTTCTTCTATATAGGAACAATGGGCACTGTAAAACTTTTGGTTTTTCTGACTCGGACTATGCTAGTGGTCAGGCTGAGCATTAATTGGGTTATTGCACCTTTGTAGGTGGTAACCTTGTCACTTGAAGAACCAAATAAAAGCACACCATCGTGGATAGATCTAGTACTGAAGTAGGTTCAAGGGCTATTAAAGGAAGTCAGAGTCTATGATTTTGCCCCTATTCCTATGTACTGCGACAATAAAGCAGCTACCTCCATTGCAAGTAATCCAACTTTTCACGAGCGCACCAAAGATATTGAGGTAGAATGTCACTTTGTCAGAGGCCCATTTCATCCAAGTGCATAGCCACTATAGACATCAAGACTGAGCATCAGCTTGCCGACATCTTTACAAAATCATTGCCATAAGAAGGACTTTGATCTACGGTGGACCAGCTGGGCACACATGATATCCATGCTCCAACTTGAGGGGGAGTATTAATATATTTATTTAAATTTATTCCTTTATTTTGTGCTCTCTTTAGTGTCTTGTCTTTTATCCCATATTGGTGAACTCTGTAATGAGGGACTCCTCCTTTCATATATAATGAGGGCACCTATGCTTGTATTTGTTAACCAATTACTAGAATGCTAATCTTACAACATGTTTATTAACACAACGAGGGTATGACATCCTACGATGTTTACCCAATTGACATGAATGACACTCAATAGTAGACACATGCGATAAGGTCAGTTCTAGTTTGCACAAACTCTCAAGAGAAGGATGTCCATATCTACAGTGCCAGAGTAGGGAAGAGCCACTCAAAAAGGCAGAAGCTCCAAGATAAGGTAGATTGTCTTCGTAAAATAAGTAGATGTCACCTTTCCTAGGGCCCCCACCAATCATCTTCAAACTCCTGAGATCTCGTAAAAGAAAGGAAGATGGACCAAATTTCACTTAACAATTAAGAGAATCAACCAACTTAGCAACAAATAGCAAATTAAATGGAAAATCAGGTTCATAATGCAATATTTCAATTTATTACCAGAATGAAGAGAAATTGGTCTGCTTGCTTGCACTCTCCTCATGATCCATCTGCCAAAGTGATAGAATTATGAGGGATATGTGAATCAATAGTGTGTAGTAGCGACCTCATACCAGTCAAATACTGAGATGCTCCAGAGTCAACCACCCAAGAGTTAGAAGAATGTGAAGCATATAAGGATGATGTCAGATTACCCACTGAAGATGCCATGTGTGCAGAAGGATTGGTTGTTGTGGTAGGAGTTCCTACATTCAGATATTGTGTCGTAGCATGAATAGACAGTCATATTCCTCCTTGGTGAGAGTGATTCCAGAAGAAGGAACTATTGTCATTGAGGTGTCTGAACCGCTCATAAAGTGGGCTGATCCAACAAGAGGGGTTGCAGGGCAACCATTCTTCTTCCATTACTACTCAACTAGGTGAGCAAAGCTTTCAACAAAAAGTGCACTTAGGCCGAGTAGAAGAACCTCGACCAGGTGAGAAAACCTCAACTAGGTGAGCAAACCTTGTCTAGTATTGATGTGTTCGCCTCTAGTAACTACAACAATAGAAGCATGAGACTCCCTTATTGAGGGTGCAAGAGATACATACTCAAAGGAGGATAGTCGAATATGGGCATATACCTCTTCCAGGTTAGGGAGTTTGTGTGCAGCCAGAATAACACTACGTGCAGAGCTAAAATAGAATTAAGCTCAGATAGGAATTTTGTTATCACCATGTCATCCTTGTCTTTGATCTGTTCTGCGGATTGCACCGGATGACTGTAATGAAGGTCTTGAGCTATAGACTGGAGAACACCAAAATATTCCTCAAGTGATCTATCACCTTGTTTTTCAAAAAAGAACCGATCATACACCATGAAGAGACAAAGAGCATCGTTCTCCTGTGAAAAATGCTTTTTGACAACATTCCAAATTTCCTTTGCATTCTGTAGAACATAGATCTTACAGCAATATCTGGTTCCATACTATTCCATACCCAGGTCTTTACTAAACTGTTATGACATTTCCACCCAAAATATCCCTTATCAGTTTAATAGGAGGATCCTGGTCCACATATTTCCCTTTGTCACGGGATTCCAATACAATATACACAACATTCATCCAAAGCATATAATAATATTGTTTAACTTGATGGAAGTGATTTGTGACTGATCATTATATACCACAGTAGTAATGGTGTTCTTTGTGTCTTCCATGATAGACCAACAATATGGAGAAGATACACATCACTTGGTGGAAGGAAGAACTTGGTGAAGAAGATACACACCAAAGAAGTGGAAACCTATGACAAATCGATACACGTCACGTGGAAAAATCAATAATGCATAATTGACACATCAACAACCCCTACATCTAATCCACTTAACCACACTTAGGGGGTTGTGTGGAGGAAGACTAACTAGAAATAAGGGTTTTAGCCTAGAGCAACGAAAGACGATAGAGCTAGCCGAGAGATGAATTCAATTCAGCAAGTAGCAATCAGTTTGTTGTTGCACCATATTGTTCACCGCTATAGTCTTCGTGTGTTACTGTTCACCACTACAGTACTCACACGTTATTGTTCACTCCGCCACCCCAGTGTGCGACATCCATGAGCGATTAGTCGCTCTGATACCATGATACTGTGAAACATCTAGGGTCACTTAGCGTTGTCCCTTCCATTTATATTAATGGGAACAATTACAAGTAAGACCTACATAAATATGGAATAAAATAAAGATATATTGAGAATAAGAAATAGGAAATTAGCATATATCAATACGGAGAAACCACCTTTGGCTCAAGGGGAGTTAAATCTAGTACACCATCTTTACAAGTATCTCTATGGACTAAAGCAGGTACCTCGTGCCTGGTTTCATAGATTCAATAATGCTCTGTCTTAGTTCAGACTCCAGAGATGTACGGTACCATGGATCATTTAGTCTTTTGCATAGGATAAAGTCCGGGGAACATTTTCTTGGTGGTATAGGTTGATGCTATTGTGAGTGTTGGTGATGACTAGCATGGCATTGCAGACTTACATACCTTTTTGAAAGGCCAGATTCAAACAAAGGACTTGGGCAATCTTAAATATTCTCTAGGGATTGAAGTTGCCAAATCAAGTTTGAGGTAGTTATCATGTCTTGGATCTTCTCACTGAGTCTGGGATGTTCAGGACCAGACCTGCTAACACTCCAATGGGTTCTAAAGTCAGAATGTCCATGGAGCATGGGGAGTTACTTGATAATATATGGAGATATAGATGACTTGTTGAGAATTGGATTTATCAGACTGTCACTCAGCTTGACATTTCCTTTGCTAGTAGGGTTGTTAGTCAGATTGTATATAAGTCATGCACATGTCATATGGAGGTTGTGATGAACATCATGGAAAGGGAATTCTATATCAGAATCATGGCCATCTACAAGTGTAAGGTTTCTCATAAGTTAATTAGGTTGGATCCAATATTGACAGAAGGTCTATTTTTGGCAACTGTGTATTTGCGGGAGGAAACTTGATGTCTAGGAAAAGCAAAAAGTAGATTGTAGTAGCAAGATCAAATGGTGAATTAGAGAATAGGTCTATGGCCTTAGCAACATGTGAGCTACTATGGATGTGCCACTTGTTAGAAGAGCTTGGCTTTATGTAGAAAGCTCCCTGCACTTGAAGTTTGACAATTAAGCCCATCCACATTGCTCGGAATCATGTTATTCATGAGAGATCCAAACATATTGAAGTTGTTTGTCATATTTCCACGAGAGAAGATTCCAGATAAGTTGATTCAGCTATCATCAGTCGGATCAGAAGATTATTTAGTTGATTTATTAACAAACTCCCTAAATGGCCATTGTTGGGTCCAATACTTAGGTAACAAGCTAGGAACATATGATATATATATGTTCTAGTTAGCTTGGGGGGTGCTAACATATATGTATAGGGACCTATGTGCAAGTGTGAGAAAAGGTCAAAGACCTATGTGTAAAGTTTTTAAAATCTCTTTTATATAAATATACAAATGCCCCAATCTTGAAAGACAAGTTGAGTGTTTCTTATGTTATTTTCTCTTTTACAATCTTAACACCTCTGAAGTGTGTGCAACTCCCAATGTCCTTGTAAATGAGTACAATGGTCACGTTTCTCCATTAACCTAGAATGTCACACATGTTCTTGCAATATTACTCAAGGGGATCATTAACCACATAACTCCATCTCCAATACTCTTCAATACATCAATAGGGTTACAAGTGCCTTTCACATTTTAATTTTTCAATGCATCTTAAACCTCAAATTAAATTATTTTCTTATTTCATAGTATAGAAGTCTTCAAATTATTCAAGGAGTATACATTAAAAAGTTTGTGCATGTGGCATTTCCATTGGTTCTTGATATCATAGTTCTTTACCAATACTACCATCTTCATTCTTAATGCATTTACTTGGTTCAAATTTATTCCTTTTCTTTCTCTTATCAATCAATTTTAAATTATACGGTTTCCCCCTTCTTTAGTATATGTCTCTTCCACAAATCTAGATTTTCCTTGCTCATTGATTTCTTAGCTTTAACCTTTGCTCACTTATTTCTAAGGAAAAGTCTTAAATTTTAAAGAAGGGTTTGTAGGTGTGCCTCTAAGGTGCTTCGCTTTCTTCCTTCTCACCTTGGCAGGATATGTTACTGTTCAATGCCAAATATATCTTAATCATCATCATCATCTTGATTGATTTTAATACATGTGAGGTTTGTGAAGATTGTGTCTTGTTCCTCTAGCATTATAGTGAGTTGCTGGTCTCCTGTTTGGCTCAAAGTAATGTAGACAAGAAATCTATCTACAATCCCATAAGATCCTACCTTATTAGAGCTTCTTTATCAAGTATGAATAATCAGATAGTAGTCACTTCCCTTGTTCAGTTTCTTATAGCATGCTATTAATTATGTTTCAACTTGGCCTAAACTAGAAAAATGTTTTCAAATATATTGCTAAAAAGGATGTTTAAAGGCTAACCTCAAGCATAAGTGGAATTCGTAACTAATTTGCAGTTACAAAAGGTGAGTGAATCCAAGTTAATAGAAATCCTATTAAAAGACGTGTTTGTAGGGGCATCTAGTCACCAAAGTTTACTCTTTAGTTCTTGATCTAAAGCTTCCAGTTCGTGCACTGATTACGGATATCAATATATACTCAGATATCATCTCTTTACGATGGTTCTGAATAATCTCTTGCATAAAATATTTTTTGAGTTAGAGACAATCAAAGCATCTAAGAACTAGGAGAAGGCCCTTGAGATCCCCCTTCCCAATTCTTTTCGTACAACCTTTATATCACAGTCTGACCATTTATGTTTTTATTTTATTTACGCTATTCGTTAATGACTTGCTGTGAACATTTCAGGGTAACCTGATTGGTAGAGGGATTCTTGAATATTGTGATGAAGCTCCTCTTGTAAGATACTTTCTACCTTACACCTCTTCCAGTTCTTTTGTTGTGGTTTCTTAAATATAACCAAGTAGCTCCTGTATAGTCTGTAGATTTGGCTGCTTAAGTTTGCAATAGTTCTTTAAATGGAGTCATCACTAAATCAGAGTGTGTTGTTATTTCATTTCGTGGAGCCAATCTCTAATACTAAAATGCATCTGCCCTAAGATATTTTGTTTTGTACAGTTATAAGGATTATACAGCCATGTTGAGAGCCTTTGGTTCATACAAAAAATGACATGTTGAATTTTTACTGCAAGCCTACTTGTTCATGTTATGCAGGTAAAAAACTTTATTTCACTTGGTGGTCCTCATGCTGGCACAGCTTCTGTACCCCTTTGCGGAGTAAGTTCTTGTGTAAGATATGACAACTTTTATTCCTGAGCACATTAATCTACTTGGAGACATGTTTCCTCCATTTTATTCTTGACCTTACTGTACTATTTCACAAATCAGTTTCATAGCTAAGTGTTGATTGTACAGTTCTCGATTTCTAGCTATCTCATTAGCATAGCCTATCCAAAGTTCCTCAATTTCTATGAATTTTCTTTCTCTATTTGTAGTTCTAAATTAGGGTTGTAAAGAAAATTTGGAATGTGATATACTGACTTGTATTCTTGTTTGAACTTCTAAAAACTATTTGAAATTAAAAAAATTAAATGATATTTTAGAAATCCATATCTGAATTCATTTGGATTAATATAAGTATTGCTATATATATTTTATACAAATAAACTGAGTTAAGCAATATAGACTTACTACTACAAAATAATTTTCTTAGAAAAACAACTTTAAATCTCTAATTAAGGGATTTTATAGTTTTGATATATGATTTTTTGATTTTATATAAGTTAATTTTCAGTTTGAATTAGATAATATCCACATCAACGAAACTTGGTATTGGGGGAGGGAAGATGGAAGGAAGGAGGGGTAAGCTAGAAATAAACGAAGGTCATATGGGAGGCGAGGGGAAATTTTGGATTTTTCATGAAAATCGATAATGGAAGCAGAATATCACACCTTCGACCAATTTCTATCTTGTTCTTTTGGCCATCATGGTTACTGGATGCGGGATGTTTCATTCCCAATGGGGTCATTAGTAGTTCCAAACATGGACCTTGAAGCATCTTGCTTTATGAGCATGTCATTAGGTCCTCAACGTCCTCTGCTCCAAATGGATAAGGAGATATGCACATGTGGTGAGCCCTAGGGTCATTGTTCCCATTGTGAAGAAGACCAAATGTGCAAATATATGCATTTAAGGCTGCAACTAAGGTTGTAAAGTGTGTGAGGCATAACAAGGCATTTTTGTCTCAATGAGGCAAGGAGTAAGCTTTGAGGAGTAAGCCTCAAAATATGTATGAGGTGGTCATAGGAAATAAATTTATAGATGTATTTACACAACCCCCCCAACACACACACACACATATAATGTATGTATGTATGTATGCATGGATATGCATGTGTTGATAACATAAATAGGTATACACTAGCACAACCAAATGAAATAGAAATTAATTGAAAAACTTAATAAAGGATAATAGAGACTAAATATCCACCACAATACTAAAATAAATATCTAGAAAAATAATGAGATGACAATTCTTTATACTATTAGAATAAAAGATGTCATTGAAAAAAAAACTATAAAAAGGGAATCTTTTGTTACAATAGAACCATAAGTGATGCAGATTCTTGAAGGAGAAAAAATTTCAAATTAGTAGGAACAAGGAACCAAAATTAGTTAACAATGATATGAAATTCACCAACACAGTGAATAAGACGGTAGCTTACAATGATAAATTTAATAATGAAGATGAAAGATGTCATTTAGAAAATGATGATTAAGTGTTCATTAATAAAAAATAACAATGAACTACAAGCACTATGTTTTTTTTGAAGAAAGTGTTTGTAATAATCTTAAAAATAGGTAATTTGGTGGTTAACATACGGCATTATCATCTAGAATTGAGGCATGCACCTTAGATAATCCTCAAAGCATTAGTTCTTTAAGACGGGCCTCAAACATTATGAGGTGTAAGCCTCAATATAGGACATCGAGGCATAGGCTTAGAGGGGCATTTGGGATAGCCTCGCTTAGAGGTGTAAGCCTCGAGAGCCTCAAGGTGGGTTTTGTATTACCATGGACACAACCACATAGTGAAATGACAAGCTTTATCAGAATATTACTTTTTAGTGATGTCGTGTGGATTTTGGGAGTCATCTCAAGAGATTATTGCCATTACTTTTTGTGAAGTCAGGTGGATTTTGGGAGTCATCTCGAGAGATTATTGCCGAAGCAAAACTTTGCCTAACTCCTACTTTATTATCTTGGAGATAACGGTACCATTGCTATGATGAGGGAAGGAAGGGGATTAAACTTGGGAATGTTATATTAGAAGAGTAAAGACTTATGATGAAAGCATGGTTCCCACAAGGAAGGTTCGACCTTACCTACCAATTATTACATGTGCTCAAGCTTATGACGTAGTTTCAGCTATTGCATGGACCCAAAATGGGTTTGCAATTACACAAAAGGTATGTTGTCCTATATCTTCTAGTGGAGACAACTTGAGAGTGCCTTCTAGTGGAGACAACAAATGACGATCCTTGGTTGTTTCATGCTTGAGGCCCAACATTCTATTCTTTGTCAATACATAATAAGTTTATGGGTTGAGTGTTGATGAGATGGAGGCTGGAGGTTGGGTATCCTATTTTCATCCCTAATAATGTCTTCTATAGTGACTGTTATATCATGGTGGTGCCTTATAGAGTCCTTGTTGGTAGAGGACCTATTGTTAGAAGTCCCAGGTGTGAGCTCAAAATCTATTTTATGCTACTCAATGCAAAGGGGATATGGCAGATACATCATTTACAATGATCTCAATGAAGCTTCAATGGAGCTGATGACTATGTCATCAATAATGGCATACCACTCTCTTGCCAACACATGTTGTATCACTTTATGGTAGACGACATTCTCCTTTAAATAAGATATTGAGAAGTATCTTAATGGTATATACAATTTACTGTAATTTCCTTCATATTTTACCTCCCATTAAAAAATAAGGAGAATCTGAATGTAAAGCCCAAGCCCGAAATCTTTAACTTTTGATGAAGGAGAATTTTAGAATACAAATAGTGAACTTGAACTACTAATTCTTGAGGGCTCCTAGAACTTCCCTTTTCTTGGTGGTTCTATCTATTCTTGGGATTGAGCTGTTGAAGGGAGATGGTACTGTTGAGGGGAGGAAACGACAGTGACATTTTAGGGAGATAAGGAGATGGAAGCTCTATCTGATGGACCTTGGGAAACACATTTTTCAAAGGGAAGAGATCTAACAAGGATGTGGGGAAGGGGCCATCTGGTATATGATTTTGGTCATGGGAGTTGCAGTATGTGAGTATCTTCAAGAATGGCATGGTAGTTTGGGATGGAAAACAAATGTATCAATGTGATTTTTATCTTGGAACATAAGGCGCCTGGGAAATGAAGATAAGGGTTAGGAAAGAACAGAGACTTTCATTAGAGAGAGGATTGATGTCATATGCTTGCAAGAAACAAGAGATGGGATCTTGGAATGAAGAATGTTGCATGAGAATTATAAATACTATGGAGGATGAGTTCCATAAAGGCTCAACATGCGATTTTAGTGGTAGAATATTCTTTTGATAATATGAGGATTGATGGAAGAGTTTTGGGAGTTGGGAAGAACTTTGTTAATTTATTACGACGAGCTCATCATGTAAGGCTAAGATGGAAACATCTCTCTTATTTGGCATATATGGCCACCAACATTTTTATGCAAAGAATTTTCTAGTAGATGATTTGCAAATTGTTGAGTAAGGGAGTGTCATTCTCTTGTCGCATCAACAAATTTTTATCATGATGCAGACACAGAGGAATACATTGCACAAATTGATGATGTAGATGATATTTTGTTGTGCCATTCTTACGTAGAAGAGATATTGTCTCAGGTAAGAATATATACTTGGTTGAAGAAATTCTCCTCTCATGTAACCTTCAGTCTTGGCTAAAGGCATGGGTTTTGTAGAATGCATTGTCTTATTATTCTACAAAGTTTGCTTTTGACTGTGCTCTCATTATGATGGATATCTTCCCAAAGTAGAGAAGACAACATTTACAAGCATGAGGTCTTGACAATACCTACTAAAAGAGGATAAAAATAGTTGTCTTTGACATCGTTTGCTCGGTTGCCCTTGTCTGAAGCTATTTTTAGATTAACTTCAACTAGATTGTTTGGGGATATACTCATTCTGAGTTGGATGATGGCCTATGATTTTGTATGTCGTCAAAGATGCATTAAAATATTTGAACCAAATAGAAAATAAAGTAAAAGCAAGGAATGAGGTATCCGATACCGATGCCATTTTGACAGCCTGGAAATAGGTTTACCAGTATGAGCTTAGCTCCCAGCATGTACGTTTCTTCAAGAAGGTTAAGGGTATACTTTCTCTGAGGAATTACATTACATCTTTTGATGTGGCCACTTCAATACCAAAGAAGTATGTTATGTGCCCCAAACCCTTAGTCTGGAATTCTCTTCAAAGAAACACACTTTAATTTTGTAATGCCTTCTTGATTATCCTTAAAGATGACAATATTTTCTTAATATATGTTTAGAAGAATGCATCTAAACGATCGAGGTTATCTCCAAAGACCAAGTTCATAAGTAACTTGTTAGACTTTCCCTAGCCATGCATGGGAAACTGCTTGAGACCATAGAGAGATGTATTGGAGTATGTAGACTAGAAGAGATTCCCCTTAAGAAATAAGCCCATAAGGTTGCTCCATGTGTGTTTGTTCTGATAAATCATTGTGCAAGAAAGTATTCTTGATATCTAACTGATGCAAAGGCCATGAGAATTGAGTTTCCATAGAATAAATATCTCGAGAGATGTCATTTTGGCCACAAGAGAGGTCTCTAGGCAATTATCCTCATATGCATGATTATAACCCTTGGCAACTAGACATTCCTTCACCTGATTTACGAAGGCCCCTTGATAGTAAAAATTCACTTTCATCCCTCAATAAGCTTGTGTTGGGAATAAGAATAGTTAACCATGTGATGCAAAGATGTCCCAAACAAAACTCATTCATATAATTCAACTTTGCCAGGAAATATCCCCGAGCGTAGGCTTATATAGAGAACTTGTGGGAAGCCTGATTCATTGCCTTATTTTTGCTAATTACCCTAATGAACTAACAACTGAAGCTAATTAATTAAGAACTTACAAGTAAGTCCCTAATATCACACTTGCATCCTAAAATTGAAACAGTTTCTTAATAAATCCAGAAATACAAAACATAATGAAAGAACTAAATCGCCTAACAAGATATGATATAGGGGTCTTGGGGAGTGGGACTTGTCCTGTATCACCATGTCTTATTCCGTTGAAGAGCATTTATGTTGTCCTCCATAGCATGTTGCCAAGTAAAATGATCCAAAGCAACAAATATAGAACCATGCATACAAATAGGTGATAAAAAGGGATAAAAAACAAAGTATAACTAACATAGACATCATATAAATAAACTTAAAAATGGGATGGGAGGTGCATGACCACTTGCCTTTCTGGATAGCAATGGAAAAGTCCTACAAATTGTTTGTTTCCCTTGGATTACCTAATTTGGAAATGGTTATACTAGCAGTGAGACTTGTCTTATTGTTGGAGTTGTCTCTGTATGTGTGTAGACTCTGTGCTGGATGGACGACCATACAACTGTAATCTTGAGGCAGGTACTAGTGTTTGAGACTAAGCCTCCATAGGTTGAGGTGACAGAGTCAGAAGAGACTCAATTATCATAGGGAGAGGTAGAGACTCTTTGGCTTATCCTAAAAAGGATGTAGCAACAATAGATACAAAGAAATGTCATTTAGACGGGTTGTAGAAATGATACCCATTTTGAGTCTGAGAGATTCTCAAAAATTTATATCTATTTTCTTTGGGACTCAAGCTGTCACGATCACCACCGAGACTATGAACAAAGCTAACATACCCAAAAAAATCTTTGGAGATACACTCTACAATGGTTTTCTTTGATGAATGATTTTAAAGGGAATTTTGTAAGGTGGAGGATGTCATTCGGTTGATGAGACAGGTTGCTGTTAGGATTAGGAATGCATTGCCACAGTATTCTTTAGTGACTGACATGCATGCAAAGGAGAAGGGTTATGTATGACAAATTCTCAAATGTGTTGATTTTTCCTTTGCACCACTCCATTCTGTTGGTTTGTATTCAAACTAGAAGTTTGGTAGATGAAATCTTGTGATGGATAAAATTGGGTGAACCTATGTTTGAAATCTAGGAAGCACAGACACGGACATGGGATACGGCATGGACACAGACACAAACACGGGGCATGACAATTTTCAAAAATATAGGACACAGACACGGCGTTGGATATGACATACACACATACATATACATATACATATACATATACATATACATATACATACATACATACATAAATATATATATATATAATTATATATATACATATACTTTAATATATATATATATAAGTATGTATAAATATAGTTGTATACATATATAGACAAATATATACGTATACATATACATGTACACAAATATACATATACATACACATAACATGGAGTTAAGTTAATACATATAATTTTCGTCTATCCAAATCTGTAAAGCAACTGATTACATGACATTTAAAGAAATAAACTTAAAAGAAATATAAATTAAACCCAAAATTCACTTACGATATGAATGTAGACTTTATAAGAAAGCACTAGTATGTTTCCATTATATAGATAATAAATGATCAATGTAGATTAATCTAGAATACATTTACAATATGAAACCAAGTCTGAATGAAGAATGATGAATATAATGAATCCGTATGTCAAATTTCTAGAACACTCGTTATATAATGATGATTTATATATATAAGTATGATGTATAATAGATAAATATGTAATAATCATTAGGACAAGGATGGGGAGGAGACATATGGTAGTGTGTTGGAATAAGATGAGGGAGAGAGAATATATACAATTTATATTTATTTTATATAGGGAACTAGTTTGAGCCTGCCATGTCCATGGCTTTTTCAAGCCATGTCCATGGTGTCCATGTCGTGTCCATGACATGTCTGAGCTTTAAACAAAAGTGGACACTTCTGAGCCATGTCCACCGCATTACTTTGGAGTTCTTAGTAAATGGATGAGGGATATTTGACCTCTAGGACTCTTGCATACGTGGAGAATATCAAGGAGCCATTGAAGCCAAATCTAGTCTATATCAAGTCTCCAAGGAGTCAATAAAGCAAGGAACTCCAAATTTCAAGCAAGAAACCATCACATTGCAATAATGCCCACAAATGGATTGAGTTGCAACAAGAGCAATAATTGAAACATAAAGCAAGTGCTAAGAAATCCACAATTTCCCTCCAAATTCCAAATACCACTTCCAAATTTAGAAGATTTCACTAAAAAGTCAACTTCGCCTCATCCAAGCCCTAGAATGGTCATTTTAGTCACATAATGGTCGTGCTAGAATGGCCATTTTGTGAAATCCTTGTCTAATCCAACCAATTACAAAAAATAGTTTATCCCTTGCCCAGAGAGGAAGATCTAACATGAATGGCCATGCCACTTCACACCCAGCATGGTCGTTCGTCTTAGAACTACCACCCAACAAAAAAAATGATTGTTGTACTTTGGATTAGCTGGTCCACTAGACTATCCCTACAACTCCCAGGGCCAACATGTTTGTTCTACCTCCATAATGACATTTCTACCCTAGATACCTACTGCTTCCTATAGTCTATTTACTAAAATACCCCCACATAATCCTAGCCACACAGCCCCATATATATACATTTGTTGTGGCCAAGAGACAAAGGTTACCACCTTCTGGCATTGATGGTTGGATAGGGTTTAATAGAGACTAGTCCCTCTATCTACACCCTATACCACCCATGGCCAACTAGTAAAATAGGACAATTCACCATCACCCATCTATGTTATTTGATTTGATATAATGATTTAATTGAATATGTTGCATAATATGACCATAACTAGGTTCACAATCACAGTTTAGTAGCCCTCTCTCTTATTTAATCTATTACAATTATAATTGATCTTTTCTCTAGTTAGTGTTAACTTAGTTAGCTTCCTTTCTTATTTAATTAGTCAAATTCTTAGTTTAGTAGTTACTTGTTTAGTTAGTGTAATTGTTAGATTGGTGTAACTTGTTATTTTATTTTTCCTCAATTAGTTATCTTCTCTTTTGACTTGTTAGGTAGGATTTTCTTTGATTAAGTGTAGTTCACTTTAATCCATTTTTCATTATTCTCTTCTTTTCCCATTCTTTGCTTAAGAATTGGATTATGATTATGAATTCACGACTCTAGTTATATCATTTGGCTTTTTTCTATTTTTGATTAGTATATCTAATATTAGTAGATTTGTTTTTCCAATTTCAATTATTTTCATTGAAATGGGTCTCTGATACATAATATCAAATAAAAAGACCAAATTTGATTAGTAGCCTAAACTAGTGTAGTTGTCTTTGTTGTTTAATTATATAGCATTGTTTGTGTAGGGTTAATTTGGGTTTTATTCTTGCTCTTTTAGGTTGATTATTCACTTTGTGTATTTCAAACTCCAAAGCTTAACCCTAAAAACCTCACACTCCGCAATAGGTTCCTAGTAAACCAAACCTAGCTCTATTGTCCCCATCTATCCTTGTGGATTAACCCCTAAATTGATTTTTCTATACTATATTCCAAATCAGTGTGGTTATAGGAAAACTACTTTATTTATTTTACTATGTCAAATAGGGTCTTACTAATATTTTTTAACCATGGTTTGTGCAAATACATAATAGGGCTATTGGAAAAAATCAAAATGAAACAACTAGCTAGGTCTTGAAGGCCACTCCAAAAAATTGATGCCATAAAGCTTGATTGCAATGTGTGGGGTTGCACACTTGGTATAACAAAATTTGTAGACCCTATTCAACACTCTCCTAATACATAACATAGTTTGCAAGTGCACGGGATCAAGATGCAGTGTAGAGAAGACAAGTTAGGGGTTGAATCCACGGGGAGCGGGGTAGGATGATATGTCAAGATAGGGTTGCTTCTTTAGGATTCTAGAGTGTGGAGTAGGGTTTCTAGGTTAGATTGGAGGTTTGAATTACACTAGTTCATACATGCAAGAAAGAGGAAAGTTAAGAATCAAACTTAAGTTAACCCTACACAAGCAATGATAAATAACAAACTACAAGAGCAATAAAACTAAGTTACACCAATCACTAACAAGAGAGAAAGAGCACATGATTAAGATAGACTAGAAAATACATTGGGAGACAAGAAAAGACTACATTAGGCAATTAACTAATAAAAACTATAAGAAGCAACTAAGAAAGAACTAGTTACCTATATAGAATAAACTATCAACAAACAAATGCATTAAACAAACAGGAATCAACTAGATAGAAAGAGAACAAATTATGGTTTTATCAAGTAAATGGAGTGGGTGATATGTAACAATAAACCTTTTTATAAGGTCCTAATTGTTTACAAACATCCAACAAGTATCTATCAAACCAAACAACAAGGTTTAATGTAGAACATGCATTCTATTATATTAGCTTTTGTGGGTGACATGGTGGTGTATAGAGGAACTAGTCCCTATTTGTAAGTCCTAATGATCAAACCTTAATTGACCAATAGGATAAATCATTAACCAAAATCCAACTTAAATCTAATATCCATCAAAAATTGATTTGAAAAATCCAAAAAAGGTTACCCACCTAAAGATTTGACTACAAACAACCATCACAAAACTTCACATGTCATCTTATGTAAATGTATATCATCACATTGAGACATTCCAGGAGAGTACATGATAAGCATAGAAACTAAAATCCCTTTATTAAATTTGTCAAAGTAAAATTACAACATGAGATATATCCATGCAACTACAACATCATAAAAGCACTAGATAAACTCACAACTCGTGTTCACAAGAAAACATCAAGTAAATCAACCTATCATGTAGTTCACCAACTACCCAACCATCACTCAAACAGTGAGGGTAAAGGGACATTGTATACTTAACTATATTCTTTCTTGTTACACCATGATACACTTCCTTTCCACTTCTTCAGCATACCTAAAAATATTTGGAAAGCCATGATGAGACCCTTGATCCATGTGATATGACATTTAAAAAACTAACATCTTATTTCTTATAATCACATTACTTATAGGTATATTAATCAACGGTTAAATATCTCTACACAAGATATAAACATCAAGTACTTATTCTCTTCACATGAATGTATACTTAACAAGTAGAAAAAAGGGCTAAACTTGTAACCATACCTGATCCATATACTTACCTGTACAAAGTAGGAAACATATACAATACTTGCAATAAGTAAAGAAATACAACTACACATTCATGTAATTCACAAATTAGACCTAAATAAATATACTACGTAAAGGAGTTACAGAGGTTTATTATTGACCTGGGTAGTTTATGACGTACCACTCAAACTACTAGTTGACAATGGCAAAGTCACAATCAATCCTATATTAGTTCTCAGGATTTCTAGACTCCTAAATGTCTCCAACACCTCGATCAGAGTGAGGCCAAACAAAGTAGTGTCAACAACTCATGGTGATCTCAAAGAAAAGTCCACAACAAACTAGGTTCATCTTGGGCACACATACCATGACACCTATAACTAAGGTATGGAAACCCTTATAAATCATATATCATATATTACTTTTCACTTATCAAAAGCCACATATCACATATTACCAGAGCTACAACCTTGATCGTATCCATATAACCTTGTAATTAGGATGACAGAGATGTACACTCCATGTATACATGTCAAATGGGTGGGTGGGTTGGGTTTGGTTTGGGTTGGGTCATTATGCGTTTGGCTTTTGTGGGTGGAGGCCAAAAATATGCAGTTCAAATCATGTCAAAGAAAGACAAATCCAAACCCGACCCGATGGGTGCTCATATAATATGAATTAAATAAATAATTATTTTGTAAGTTGCTACTATAATGGTAAATAACCATCCTCTAGTATTTTTACATGAAATATAGCATAAGAACAACCAACTACTATATAGCGTAACTATCAAATAAAAAAGTATGTTATATTTTTACAACCATTCAAGCACATACATATTTTCAGGTAAAACTCACTAATTTGTAGTAAAGATCTTCTAATGTATGATTGTGATCAATAAACTAGAGTTAGCAATTTATACTATGACTCCATATTAAGTTTGATATAACAATTAGAATGTTAAGTCGGCGTGGATTTGTTTTTTTTCCAATATCTTTCTCTGATATCAGATCTAGTTGGGTAAGTTTGAATTTGGACTGGAACCCCTTAGCAACTAATTATTAGTAGTAGATCATCTTATTTATTCTAAGTACTAGTGCATCATTATATTTATTTTATATAAGTAATTTAGTTAAGTGGATTATTTTGGGTGCATGTGGGTCACCCATGAAACTCTCTAAATAAATGGGTGGGTATGGGTTTGGGTAATTTCCAGTGGGTAGAAAATTCCATCCCCCAAACCGGGCATAAATGGGTGGACCCATGGGTGTCCACGGATTTTGACCTAGTTTGACAGGTCTAACTCCATGCACCCGCATATACTCAATGATATACAACTCCGAGCACCTTCTCACAACCTCACATTTATATAAGGATACTCATATCACTATTTTGGTCACTGACCTAAGGAAATAGGTATATGGACTTAGGGTACTACATGATTATGGTTACACTTGACTTATTAGTCCACTTAAATTATTTTAAAACTACAACAATTTATTTTTATAGATGACATCTAAGTGGATTAGAAAGTAAATTGAGCATAGAAACTTACAATAATATATAATTTATCCAAACATATCTTACACCACCAAATAAGGGTTCATGTATCATCCTTAACCTTAATGAGGCCCAAGACATCATTCTCAGCCATAAGAAAGCCCATAATGTAAATCATAACACATAAGCCTTAAACAAGGCATCAAATTCATTTCCAATTTTAATTAGAATCAATAAACACATGTCATTATCCCATACTCAATAAGGGTGTGTATTCATTGTTTGGAACAAGTAGAATCATGTAATGAGATTAATAATTACCGTTCTAGTGCAAGCATTATCATGGGTAACTATCACTTAATAACAAATTCTAGTTCAATCCAATATTCATTTAATACCTCAAACAATACTTAGTAATTATAAAGTATTCACCATTGTTTGGAGGTAAGGTTATGAAATTCATAAGGCCAAATAACTCATCTGCTCTTAACAATGCCATCATTTATTTCCCATATTATACTTTAATAATATCCATACATGGTTTGTATTTAACCATTGGATCCATCCATCATCCCAATGATGGCACATATGCCATTGTACTTGAGGGATCAACCTCAAGGCACCAAGTCTAATGTATATACATTTATCCCATATCCAAAATATACTTTTAATGCCATGTTTTGTATATCATTTATCATTTTTAAGAGGATGTATATAACACATAATAATCATGTGAGGTAGAGAATCACCTTACTAAATCTATCATAGAAAACTCTTTGTTACAATTCACAAAAAAAATTGAAATCCCAAAGCTATTTTGTGGTTTATTTGATAATTGCTTTTATGATACATATCCTCCTCATTAATATAATTACATTTTTTTATTATGATATTACTTTTACCTTCATCAAGGATATAAATGAGCAAGATCATCTTCAGGTAGTATGATATGATTCATAACGTATCTTATGTACTCATTAGGGCATGCAGTCCCAAAACTAGACATACAAACGGTAATTTCACCATATAAGTCCATGTTAGGTTTAATACCATGTACAAACATAATACCATTTTGAGGTTATATATTAAATTTCATTCTATATCTACACACCACCACACAAAATTTTAGTTTAAAATTAGAAGTATGTGGGAGTTACATTGGAAACATTGTTTTACATAAAAGTGTCACTTCCATGTATAGATGTCCTACTTTGGTATTTTAAATCTAATTTAAAGGTAATTCCAGATGTAAAAAAGTTATATTAAGGCCTTATAAAAGTTTTATATCTATTCCTAATCATTATGAATAGCATTCATATACATTTTCATTTCATGTGTGATACTAATACAACACTAGGATGACATATTTAGTAACAATTTCACTTGTATTTCAAAGTTCAACTAGTACATGATTAATTAGTCATAGAAATGTCATTAGGGAGTAACTCTAGAAGGTTATAAAACCACAAAATTTCTTGAATATATTCCACTTATCTAAAATATTTATCAAGGTTTCATCTTTTACCACATTAGGGGGTCACATAATAAGATTTAGAACAAAATAAACTATTGATGTCCAAATATTGGGTTTCAGACCTTAAACCAAAGTGAATAGGTTCATTCCATAAAGGATTAAAGATAAAGATTTAGCATATGATATAAATTTCAAAATCATATCACATGACACCAAAAGAATCCACAAAGATTCAATCTTTAGGCAAGTTATTCAAGCTTAGAACAAATTATAGGGATTTGCATGACCAAAGAGGTAAATGAATGCTAAGATTATTATGTAACTCACCTATTATAGTTATAATAATGAGTTTCATTCGAAAAAGGACACAAAAAGGCTTCCAGACCCTAGATCAACCCTCCAAAATCCCCAAAATCCATGCTCCAAGTAAGATTTAGCTCCCCTTAGATTAAAGAGAGGAAAAAGGGAGGTTCTTTAGATAGATTGAGTAGGTTCCACCATATAAGTTCATGAATAACCATCAAGGGAGAAATTTGAGATGAGTAACAACAATAGAAGAGACTCTATAATATGAATCATACATTATTAGGGCTGTAAAAAACACTTGGAAAGCTTGGAAGCATTTTGGAGAAGCTAGATCTACATGCATCCACATGCATCAACATGAAATGCTCCATCCATATTCATCCCTTCCTTGGAGCTTGATTCGTCCTCCATGGCTCCCTACATGATTCTAGCATCTCACAGGGTGCTAAAAGATCCTCTAGGCTGAAGTGGGGTGGATTTTATAAAATGTAGTAGGTACAAAAGTACCAAGTTGCCCATAGCTAGTGTCTATAATTATCCTTTCCCAAAGGATACCATACATTGAGTGAAAAATCATTCGCATCAACCCTATATAGTAATATTATGTGTTTGGTAATTGTTCTCAGCATCCTATATAATAGTTTATTGGTCTATAATTTCCATAATATAAAAACTCCATAAGTTGAGCACAAGAAACTCATCGACCACCATCAACCACCACCACAATACTAGTTAGGGTTGAAACCCTAATCCAACCAAGGTCGAAAGCATCAAAACAAGGAAATATATCAAGATAACAATACTATCATGAATTAAGATACCATGTACTCAATATTTCCCTTAGGTTATCAGTTAAGGTGAAATTGCACACTAGTCCACAGTTGTGCAGGAAATTGCATTTCAAGGGAAAAATTATGATGGAATATAGATAGATTCATCTCTTAAGAAATTGATACTAAAACTTAATAAATAATGGAATACATAAGTAAAAATGTTTTTAAACACTTTTCAATTAAGTCCTTAAGTTATGGTGATTTCTCAATTAAGTCCACAACTTATACGAAAACTTGAAACTAAGGCATCCAAAGTGCAAATTAACTTCAAATAGGATCTCAACTTATTCAATTGAACAAAAGTTCTTTTCAAATAATCTAATTATGTTAACAAAGCAAGATTAGAGAGAAAATTAAGATTAATATAGGTTCATGGTCTCACACTATCACTTGTCATCTACTCTTATGAGGCTCTATTAACTAAGAAATAGGTAGGAAAAGATCTTGATTATCCAAGTCTAGGATTTTGGATGGACTACTTGTGTGTTTTCCACATCATCTTTTCACATGATATCACACACAAATTTGGTTCATTTTGATCTCACTTAGACTCCTTTCATATTAATCTTGCCATCTTTTTGTTATTTTACTTATCGCATGATGTGCATTGAAGAGAAGCTCTAAAAAGACCGATTTGGGGATTGCCCGACTCAAATTTCACATCATTGGGACTTCCCCACGTACAGCCAGCTATTCGGAGTTGATTTCTACTGAAACCTGCATCTCGCATGGTGTGTCTGATAAAGACACGATGTGCGAGATTCCAGAAGGCCATGCGTTCAGCCAGAGTGACAAACGCACGTGTTCTTCCTTGGGCACGATGTGCGAGTTTCCAGAAAGTACAAAATGAAACAAAGACACAACGTGTTTTTGCCAACACGTCGTGCACCTGGGAGCGTCTAGCAGACTAAAAGTTTCTGGAAACTTGCACGGCATGCATTAATTCAGCACACGTCGTGCAAAGTGCATCCTGGAGCAACTGATGAAGGCTTTACATGCCGTGCACGAGGGATGCACGTTGTGTCGTTGTCAATTTCAAAAATTCAAAAAATATGATCTCTCAATTTAAAACAAGGAGGGAACTTATGAGGCGGTTATATCCGGTCATTATTCGAAGTTCTCTCATCTCAGATCAAGTCCAGAGTAAAGGAGGGTGATTTTGAGTAGAAAAGAGGTGGTTTCTTGCCAAAGGACCCCCAATCTTTTTCTATTCTTCTCCATTCTCTTCTCCAAAGGTGCAGCAGAGCTTGCCCACTCCACGCAGCTTCTCGGGAGAGGAGCTAGTCTGGTTTGTAGCAGCTAGAGAAGTAGAATTTCGTCCCAAAGATGGAATTCTACCTTCTTGTGGTTACATTTGTGGTTCTTCTTATTTTTCTTTGCTTAGACCATGCTAGAACCTAAAAATTCTGTAACATTTTTGCAATACATGATTATGGATGAGTAAACTACCTTTATTGGGCATGGGAGAGTAGCTCCCATGTCATAGCATGTATGGAACATGTTAATTTCATACTAAATACTATGTTGCTTGTTTTTCTACCTTGTGAGTACTGGTTTTGTCATTTCTTGCATGTATGGTTGGCCACTTTATATGCTTGTGTTATTCTTTCTTGCTTGATCTGAGAAGATAGGTAGGAATGTATGGAGGTACTCATCTAGGTAACTCCTCTTCTACCACAAGAGTGGAGATTATGGAGTTGAGGAGTAGGTTATGATCTAAAATGAAAATTATGCATGAGAATGTGGGTTTGAGTTGAGATCATTGCACTTGCACCGGGAGGTGAAGTGCAACATACACTCTTTTTTAAAACAAGTACTTAGTATGTTTAAATTATATGTTCCTATGAGATGCTATGATGTGTGGGTGAAATCTTAATATCCAAGATCCACTCATTTTTGAATTTCAATATCTTTTAGTAAGCCTTTTACTGTTTGCTTAATTCTGAAATTTTCTAGTTTAATCAACAAAATCACTTTTAAAATGGTCTACATTGTTGAACCTTAGCACTACTGTGTTTATTGATTGCTTAATGTCACGGGTTAACAACCTAACTCCACTCTACACCTCAGGCGTCAATATAAGGTGTACAATGGGGTTAAAGTTTCTCGTCCCTGAATGGATCAAACACATGAATATATAAATGCACCAAATAAAAGCTTCCATACATAGACCAAGTGTTAATTACATAGGGGCCCGATGGCATAGGAGTTCTACAGAATAAAACTTAATACATGAGAAACTAATTTCAGAAGAAAAAGAACATAATCTAAGAGTCCCATTTAGCTTTAGCATCCCCATGATAGATCTGATTTTGTTGAGCCAGCATATAGAGTGCAATATCATCTTCATCATCATAAGCCTCATAAGAAAAAAGTACCTATAAAACATATACAAGTGGTACATGTCAGCACAATATATAAATATATTGTACTGAGTACGCCTACGTGTCTTTAAATCTTACCGCACAATAAAACTTGGCAAAAGAATAAAACTATATCTTGATAGAAACAAAAGATCAAAAACTCATATAATTGAACAAAATGTTTGTTTACAAAACATAAAAGCACATTTTAAACATATTTCCCATTATATCATCCATGCATTGACCGCCAAAGGTTGAATGCATTAAGGCCTTTATGATCTACTACCAAGGAGTTGGATCATATCTCATTGTGATCAGACTACCATAGAGTTGGATCACCATTAAGTACTAGACTACCAAAGAGTTGAAGTATTTTATTTTCTAGCACTTGACTACCAAAGAGTTGAAGTGCTTAAATATAATGGAACAAATATATTATGTTTCAGGTATATATATATATATATAAATACAGATTCAGAAATCAAGCAGCATAGTATTTAAGTACCACCAAACCATACATCAGTACATGTTAGGTACATTACTACACATATAATACAAGCACAAGTAATATAGCCAAGTGGGAGGTAATGGCATACCTTCTACTAAGAAGTGGGGAGTCCAGAGATGCTCCTCACTGGTACCTTTGATTTCCTAAAATTATTGGAGATTTGGTATTTATTAGATATATTGTTTAAATCACTATTTATTCTAAAGACTATAAAGGCCCTTTTTCTTATATGGAGTTATGAGGGTTGAGTATGAGTCTTAGAGTATGGACTAGAGTCTGAGATTAATAATGTCACATCAGAGTAGGTCTATAAGGTCAAAGTCATGGTCTTTAGATCATATTGACTGATTATGCACATTTTGGTAGATCAAAATAGAGAAAAGAGTGATAATTAGGTTTGATTGATAATTGAGTCACAATATTTGGATATGATCATTCCATAATTATATAGATGCAAAAAGATGATGATCACAGGTTTTTGGTGATTTAATCAGGTTCGAGTATTTTCTAAATAATTAAACAAGATATGAAGATATTTGGGCAAGATCCTTTATTCCAGTCAGATTTAGGGTCAACAGATGTCATATTAATGATCCTCGTATTCTTATGATAAACAAAGAGTACTTGTTCATATTTTTCTGACACTCCTATGATTTATTACGATTTTCCTAAGATATAGGTATTTTCTGACAAATCTTGAAAATCGAAGATTAATAATGAGAAGGGAATAAAGGTGGGTCGTTGGATGCTTGGATCCAACGGTCAGGCTTTTATCGTACAATCTAAGAAGTAAGAATAGTCAGTTGAGGTGGATTTACCTCAGTGGTCCAACTGGACTCGAGCGGGTCCCACCTTCTCTTTGCTCAACTTTGCACAGCAGTTGGACGATCGATCTCCGGCGAGCTCTTTCCGGAGGCTGGGGCCTCTTCGTGCATGGGTGGAGGTCGGGCTAGCTTCGTGGGAGCTTCCCACAGTTGGACGGCTTGGAGTCGGGGAGTGGCTCCTCCTAAGACGCCGAGTCGACTAGATGACCGACGAGTTGCACAGCTCGCAGCGGAGGAGGATTGGAGGGGGAGCAGCAGGCGATCGGGCTTGGCGTTGAGGTGTCGTTAGGGTGGAAGGGACTACTTTGGAGCTCGGGGAGCAGTCGATGGTGGATGAGGAGGCCGGAAGAAGCCTGGTGAGGATCTAGGCGGCGAGGGCAGGAAAGAAATGGGCGATCTTGAAGTTGGAGTTATGTGAGCTTGCCTCAGATGAATTGAAGGCTCAGGAAAGCTAAAGGGGTCTAGGTAAAGCTCAAGGGTGATATATATAGGTAGGAGAGGTGGTAGTTTGTAGACACCCAATCTGATTCAGTTGTGTTTGGGGAGGGTCCTCGTCGGTGGTGGTCGTGGAGCACTTCCGGTCGTCTTCAGGGGATGTGTGAATGCTCATCCGGTTTATGGGGATGAGGTGGAGTCATTGCTTCGGTTGGTTCCGCACGAAGTGGGTCAGAACGGGGAGGAGTGGTTGGGGTTGTGGACTCATGGTTGTGGCCATGACATCCCGAGTTGAGTGGAGGTTAGAGATGACTCTCTGGCCATCATATCTGTCTCGGATGCCATCAGATGGTCGGAATGACTCCATGGGATCAGTCCACGGATCACTGACTTAGGCTCCACGTAACAGGGTAAAAATACCCTTGAATTGATCAAAACCATTGGGTTGCATAATGATGCGATTTAAAAAGGAATGAAACATTAAAAAAACTTTGAAAATTCGTAGAGAGGCCTAAGAATGTCCAATTGACATGAAATTTGGACCATAGCTTCACCATAGCATACCCCTCATGTTGGTAAAGTTTGGGCTCGAAATTCCAATCTTTGAGTGGTCAATTAATCTTTAGGAGAATTAGGGTTTTGAATTAAATTCAAGTGAAGAAGTCAATGTCACAAATGAAAGAGAAAAACCACATTATCACATCCTACTAACCTTAAAAGAAATTTTGTCCTCAAAATTAAACTGGATGAAAGAGGTGAGAAAAACGTTGCTCCATATCTGCTCGTAGTTCCCAGGTTGCATCTTCTACACCATGATGGTTCCAATGCACCTTCACCATCGGGATCTGCTTATTCCTGAGCTCTTTGACTTTGGAATCGAGAATCTTGGTAGGTTGTTCCGGATAAGATAGATTCTCTCACAGCTCAAGAGGTTCGTGATTCAGAACATGACTATCATCCTTCACATACTACTTCAAGTTGGATACATGAAAGACATTGTGCATCATGTTGTACTGTGGAGGAAGGGTGAGTCGATAAGCACATTCACCAATGCGCTCCAAATCCTCAAAGGGGCCCACATATCTCGGACTAAGCTTCCCTTTATTCTTGGCTATGGCACGAATAGGTCTGATCTTTAGGAAAGTATAGTCACTAGCCTTAAATTGTCTATCGGACCTGTGTGCATCGGCATATGATTTTTGACGATCATGGGCCCATTTCAACCTTTGCTTGATCAAGGGCACCTTATCATCATAGAGTTGCAACTCCTCAAACTTTAGCATCTTCCTTTCTCTGACTTCATCCTAATGGAGAGGGGATCTACATGGCCTACCATAGAGAGCTCCATAGGGTGGCATATCAATACTGGACTGATAGCTATTATTGTAAGTGAACTCTACTAATGGAAGGTAGTAATCCCAAGATCCTCCCCAATCTAAAACACATGCTCTGAGAAGGTCCTATAAGATTTGGATAGTGTGCTCTGATTGGCCATCAGTTTGGGGATGATATGTCATGCTGAAATTCAACTGTGTACCCAGCTCATTCTGCACCTGCTTCCATAGATGTGATGTGAACTTTGGATCCCGATTTGAAACAATAGATATTGGTACTCCATGTAGCTGTACAATCTCCTTAATATACAACTCAGCAAGCTCAGGAATATTGGTCATAGTCCACATAGGTAAGAAATGTGCAGACTTGGTCAACTGGTCTACTATGACCCAAACCGCATCATAACCCTTCCTGGTCCTGAGTAGTCCCACCACGAAATCCATGGTGATATTTTCCCATTTCCATTTGGGAATTGGTAAGGGTTGCAATAGACCACCGGAACGTTGGTGCTCGGCCTTAATCTGCTGGCAAGTGAAACACTTAGAGATAAACTCAGCTATATCATTCTTCATACTTCTCCACCAAAAGTGTCTTTGCAGATCCTTGTACATCTTAGTAAATCTAGGATGTATGGAATACTTAGACCCATGTGCCTCTTGCAGAATATGCTTCTTAATCTCTGACTCTTCAGATACCCACATCATATGCTTGTACCTTAGTCCACCGTCCATACCAACAGATAGATGTATCTGGGGCTTAGCCACGAGAGCTATCATCTCCTCCAAGCTAGCGTTGTTCTTTTGGGACGTCAAGAGTTTAGAAAGAAGACTAGGAATAATTTTGATATTTTCCAGAATAATAGATCCATATTTTACTTGAGATGACCCAGAAGATGAAGGTTCCAGATGCATTGATGCACAAATTGACTTCTTACGACTAAGAGCATCAGCTACAAGATTGGTCTTGCGTGGATGATATGCAATTGTGAAATCATAATCTTTGAGATACTCCAACCATCTCCTTTGTCAAAGATTGAGGTCCTTCTGATTCAAGAGGTATTTGAGACTTTTTGGTCCATGAATATATCAAAAGTAGCACCATATAGATAATGTCTCCAGATTTTGAGAGCATAGACAATGGCAGCTAATTCCAAATCGTGAGTTGGATAATTGACTTCATTAGGTTTCAATTGTCTATAGGCATAGGCAACAACTTTACCATCTTGCATTAGGACACAACCCAAACCCATTTTAGAAGCATCAGAAAATTTTACAAAGCCATCATTACCAGAAGGTAAGGTCAAAACAGGAGCAGAAGTCAAGAGAGATTTCAATTCTTGGAAACTAGCTTCACACTCAGGAGTCCAAATGAATTTGGCATCTTTTCTGGTAAGTTTAGTCATGGGTAGGGTTATTTTGCTAAAATTAAGGATGAAATGATGGTAATAGCATGCTAGGCCAAGGAAGCTATGAATTTCAGAAGCATTGGTAGGGGATTTCCAATCAAGGACAGCTAAAACTTTAGCAGTGTCAATAGAAATTTTCCCACCCGAAATGACATGGCCAAGAAACATGACTTGGTCAATCCAAAACTCACATTTAGATAATTTAGCATACAATTTCTGGTCCCTCAAAACATCAAGGACTTTCTGGAGATGCTCGCAATGTTAATCAACAGAATTTGAATATATAAGAATATCATCAATGAAGACCACAACAAAGCTGTCAAGGAATGGCTGGAAGACAGTATTCATCAAATTCATAAACACTCCAGGAGCATTAGTCAAGTCGAACGGCATCACCATGAATTCATAATGTCCATATCTAGTTCTGAAAGTTGTCTTTAGAATATCACAATCTTTTACTCGTAATTGATGACAACCTGATCTAAGGTCAATCTTTGAGAACACAGTGGCAGTACGAAGCTGGTCAAATAAGTCATCAATTCTTGGGAGGGGATATTTATTTTTAATGGTGGCTTGGTTGATCATGCGATAATCAATACACATTCGCATTGACCCATCTTTCTTTTTAACAAAAAGGACAGGAGCACCCCAAGGAGAAGTACTAGGATGGATGGAGCCTTTATCAAGAAGTTCCTCTAGTTGTTTCTTGAGCTCTGTAAGCTCGGCAGGTGCCATTCTATAAGGTACCTTAGAGACTGGTGCGGTGCCTGGTGCTAACTCAATTGAGAACTCAATCTCACGAACTGGAGGTAGCCCTGGAAGCTCCTCAGGAAAAATATTCGGGTAATCCCTCACCACATCCAAGCTTTCTAAAGGTCTCACCTTAGAATCAGGCATGGATACAATAGCAAGATAGGCTCTACATCCTTTGTCTATCAAAGTTTCGGCTTTAAGAGAAGAAATAATCATATTTCGGTTTCTTTCTTTTCTCCTGGAAATAGTCAAAGGTTTAAAATTGGGTGCACAAAAGACTACTTTCTTGCCTTGGCAATCAAGCATAGCAAAGTTGGAAAAGAGCCAATCCATCCCCAAAATTAAATCAAAATCATCCATATCAAGAAGAATGAAATCAGATTGAAATTTATGACCACCAAAAGAAAAAGGCAAGGTTTTGGTTTTCTGAAGAGAAATATAAATTTTGCCACTGGGAGTTGTTACATCCAAGATATAACCTAGATCTTTTATCTCTAACTTGAGCATGGAAGCAAGATTTCTAGATATGAAGGTATGTGTTGATCCTGAATCGAATAGGGCCACAACAAGATGATCTTGGAGACATATCATACCTACATTATGATTTTATACGAGATCATGGTTTTCAAAGATTTATTATAATAAATAACTATTAATATTATTACCTTCAATCATATGGTTGTCATTAGCTTTAGCTTCCTCTGCATCAATTGCAAAAACTCGGCCCTGATG
This sequence comes from Alisma plantago-aquatica, assembly GCA_963693085.1. Classification (NCBI taxonomy): domain Eukaryota; kingdom Viridiplantae; phylum Streptophyta; class Magnoliopsida; order Alismatales; family Alismataceae; genus Alisma; species Alisma plantago-aquatica. The sequence goes on from OY856413.1 coordinate 156,220,685, forward strand.
ATGTTCTGGCTGAGCCTGAGCTATAGGGATAGCTGGCTGGGCAGGTGGAGCTCTAGGCTGAGGTAATGGGGTAGGACGGTTTTGAGTTTCCCCATGGGCCAGATTTGGGTAATTGTGCCTCATATGCCCTTCATTCTTGCAGTAGTAACATATAGGTTTCTCAAACTTGCATTTTCCCTAATGGAACCCCCCACAGATCTTACACTTGTTTGTCTCTGCTGGCGGCCCTCGATGTGGCCCACCTCGGCCTCGGCCTCCTCGACTTGGTCTGCCTCGGTATGATTGACCTCAATGGTGATTTCCTCCTCCTCTTCCCATGACATGGCTATTAGCTTCTTCTTATCCTTTTCCTTCTCCTTCTCCTTGCCCTTGGTGATGAATGCATCGGTTAGACCTAGGTATCCCAAGCTTGGTGTTTTGTTATTCCCTAAGGTTCTTTCTTGGGTAAGGGCATTGTTGACGGCAGCTTCAATGGTAGAATAAGTGGAGGTGCAAAGGTAAACTTTGATTTCTTGGTTAAGGTCATCTATGAAGGGTTCAATGTTTTCATCTTCATCAAGGTTGTGAGCATGACGCTCTAGGAGTCTAAAGGCCCTAACATAGTCAGCAACGGATAGGTTTCCTTGGGAGAGGTTATTGAACTATTTCTTCTTCTCCTTCCTAGAGGATATGGGCATGAAACGATTGGTAAAGATCCCCTTAAACTCCTCCCAACCTATGGGGGCATCTGGAAGTGCTCACATATGGTAATAATTTTCCCACCACAACTTCGCAGACCCCCTAAGTTGGTAGGTAGCAAAGGTGACCTTATCTTCCTTAGGACACTTAAGGGCTCTAAAGGCATTTTCAACAGATAGGATCCATGCATCAACTTTATCTAGGACTTCACCTAAGTCTTCTCCGTGAAAGGTTTTGGGTTTGACCTTAAGGAAGTCACTAATGGTGGTTTCAGGGTTGGTCCTAGAGGATGAGGCACTATTGTTGGTTTCTTTTAGGGCTAGGGCATGCATGCATTCCAACATCACCTTCTTTTGTTCCTCCCATTCACCAGTAGCCATGGACTTATTTGAGTTAGATTCATCACCAGAGTCATCATTAGTTCTCCTTCTCTTGGATCTAGTTTTTGGAGGCATCTACAAGTTTTTATAAAAGATAGTTTAGAGATTTATTTGAGATAGATCATAATGCAACCAATAAAGATTTAGCAATCAGGGCATATATTTTTCCATTTTTTTATATCTTTTAGTTATTCCCATTTCTCCTAGTCTACCCACATAATAGAGAGAGTATATCATTGATCATGGTCATGAGAGAGAAAGTAGATGAGAAGCCTAGTGTGTATCATTCACTAAATAGGTTGGTTGGGGGTAGTCCTTAATTGGAAAAAGATGAGAGGAAAGATTTTCTAAGGTAAGGGTGCCCACTTTAACAATAATTGTGTTAGCCAGGCAGATAACTTGCGGTGGGAACCCTCACACTGTGAAAACGGATGGGGAGAGTGATTATGTCAGAACCTTCCACAAGGTACCCTTCTAGACACCTCGGCAATTTACTGCTAAATGTGGGTTACCCCAGGTCTAGGTAAGGTTACTAATTATTTGGTACACCTATATTGATTCATGTGCCTGCTCTGATACCATCTTTCACGGGTTAACAACCTAACTCCACCCTACACCTCAGGTGCCAATATAAGTGTACAGTGGGGTTAAAGTTGCCCGTCCCTGAGTGGATCAAACACATGAATATATAAATGCACCAAATAAAAGCTTACATACATAGACCAAGTGTTAATTACATAGGGGCCCGAAGGCGTAGGAGTTCTATAGAAGAAAACTTAATACATGAGAAACTAATTTCAGAAGAAAAAGAACATAATCTAAGAGTTCCATTTAGCTTTAGCATCCCCATGATAGATCTTATTTTGTTGAGCCAGCATATAGAGTGCAATATCATCTTCATCGTCATAAGACTCATAAGCAAAAGGTACCTATAAAACATTTTCAAGTGGTACACGTCAGCACAATATAAAAATATATTGTACTAAGTACGCCTACGTGTCTTTAAATCTTACCTCACAATAAAACTTGGCAAAAGAATAAAACTATATCTTGATAGAAACAAAACATCAAAAATTCATATACTTGAACAAAATGTTTATTTACAAAAGATAAAAGCACATTTTAAACATATTTCCCATTATATCATCCATGCATTGACCTCCGAAGGTTAAATGCATTAAGGCCTTTATGATCTACTACCAAGGAGTTGGATCATATCTCATTGTGATCAGACTACCATAGAGTTGGATCACCCTTAAGTACTTGACTGCCAAAGAGTTGAAGTACTTTATTTTATAGCACTTGACTACCAAAGAGTTGAACTGCTTAAATATAATGGAACAAATATATTATGTTTCAGGTATATATATATATATATATATATATATAAATACATATTCAGAAATCAAGCAACATAGTATTCAAGTACCACCAAACCATACATCAGTACATGCTAGGTACATTACTACACATATAATACAAGCACAAGTAATATAGCCAAGTGGGAGTTAATTTCATACCTTCTACTCAGAAGTGGGGAGTCCAGAGATGCTCCTCACAGCTGGTACCTTTGATTTCCTGAAATTATTGGAGATTTGGTATTTATTAGATATATTGTTCAAATCACTATTTATTCTAAAGAGTATAAAAGGCCTTTTTTCTTATATGGAGTTATGAGGGTTGAGTATGAGTCTTAGAGTATGGAATAGAGTCTGAGATTAATAATGTCACATCAGAGTAGGTCTATAAGCTCAAAGTCATGGTCTTTAGATCATATTGACTGATTATGCACATTTTGGTAGATCAAAATATGGAAAAGAGTGATAATTAGGTTTGATTGATAATTGAGTCACAATATTTGGATCTGATCATTCCATAATTATATAGATGCAAAAAGATGATGATCACAGGTTTTTTGGTGATTTAATCAGTTTCAAGTATTTTCTAAATAATTAAACATGATATGAACATATTTGGGAAAGATCCTTTATTTGATTCATATTTAGGGTCAACAGATGTCATATTAATGATCCTCGTATTTTTCTGATAAAAAAAGAGTACTTGTTCATATTTTTCTGACACTCCTACGATTTGTTACGATTTTCCTAAGATATAGGTATTTTCTGACAAATCTTGAAAATCAAAGATTAATAACGAGAAGGGAATAAAGGTGGGTCGTTGGATGCTTAGATCCAATGGTCAAGCTTTTATCTCACAATCTAAGAAGGAAGAATAGTCAGCTGAGGTGGATTTACCTCAGTGGTCCAACTGGACTCGAGCGGGTCCCACCTTCTCTTTGCTCAACTTTGCTAAATAGTTGGACGATTGATCTTCGGCGAGCTCTTGCTGAAGGCAGTGGCCTCTTCGTGCATGGGTGGAGGTCGGGCTAGCTTTGTGGGAGCTTCCCACAGTTGGATGTCTTAGAGTCGGGGTGTGGCTCCTCCTGAGACGCCGGGTCGACTAGATGACTGGCGAGCTGCACAGTTCATGGCGGAGGAGGATTGGAGGGGGAGCAGCAGGCAATCAGGCTTGGTGTTAAGGTGTCGCTAGGGTGGAAAGGACTACTTCAGAGCTCATGGAGTAGTCGATGGTGGATGAGGAGACCAGAAGCATCTTGGTCAGGAGCTAGGTTGCGGCGTGTAGGAAAGAAAGGGGCGAGCTTGAAGTTGGAGTTATCTGAGCTTGCCTTGGATGAATTGAAGGCTCAAGAAAGCTAAAGGGGTCTAGGCAAAGCTCAAGGGTGATATATATAGGTAGGAGATGTGGTAGTTTATAGACGCCCAATCCGAGTCAGTTGTGTTTGGGGAGGGTCCTCGTCGGTGGTGGTCATGGAGCACTTCCGATCGTCTTCAAAGGACGTGTGAATGCTCATATGATTCGTGGGTATGAGGTGGAGTCATTGCTTCGGTTGGTTCCTCACGGAGTGGGTCTGAATGAGGAGGAGTGGATGGGGTTTTGGACTTGTGGTTGTGGCCACGACATCCTGATTTGAGCGGAGGTTAGAGACGACTCTCTGGCCATATGATCTATCTCAGATGCCATCGGATGGTCGGGATGACTCCATGAGATCAGTTTGTGGATCGCTGACTTAGGCTCCGCGTGACAGGGTAAAAATACCCTTGAATTGATCAAAACCATTGGGTTCTATAATTATGTGATTTAAAAGGAATGAAACATTAAAAAAAACTTTGAAAATTCATAGAGAGGGCTAGGAATGTCCAATTGACATGAAATTTGGACCATAGCTTCACCATAGCATACCCCTCATGTTGGTAAAGTTTGGGCTCGAAATTCAAATCTTTGAGTGGTCAATTAATCTTTATGAGAATTAGGGTTTTGAATTAAATTCAAGTGAAGAAGTCAATGTCATAAATGAAAGAGAAAAACCACATTATCACACTTAAGCTCCTCATGTTCAATCTCGACTACAACTACTCTCGAATACTTGCAGGAAATAGCTAGTTGAGTAAAAGATCATTCTTAATGATTGAAACTCATTAGTGTAATAAACCAACAAGTTTTTTGCGTCATTGTTAGGGAGATACGGTAATCTAATTAGAGTAACAAGTACTAACTAGTATTTGAGACTAGATCACCATTTCCATTTTCAAATTTCTATATATACCTTTTAGTTGTGTTCTCAATTCCTCTTGTTATTTTTTAGGTTGTTTGTGTTGCGCACAAAGGGGTCTTCAAACATCAGTGTTGTTAGACCTTGAAATCGAGTGTACTCTTTCAAGCTTAAGAAGAGCAAGGAGAGTAGAGACACCACTGCTAGGAGCTACTCCACCATCATCACCATCTCCATCTTTTTCACCCTTTGAGGAAGATACACCAAGTGATTCAACCATGGAGGATGACCGTTCTTTGAATAATTTCACAATGTCGGTTGCCACAAACATTTGTGGGGCCATTGATCTTCCTACAGTTGAAGCAAACAATTTTTCTATTACTCCTTCCATGATGTAGATGATACAACAGAACTGCTTTGGAGGTACAGCCAATGAAGATTCAAGTCTTCATGTAGTTGAGTTCTTGGAATATTTGAATACTTTCTGAATCAACAGGGTATCTATCAAAGGAGTGAGACTAATGATATTTCCTTTCACCCTAAGAGATAGAGACAAGGCATGGATTTTGTCTCTTCCAAAGAAGTCAATCAAAATCTGGGACCAACACCTAAATGCTTTCCTTGCAAAGTATTTCCCATCAAACAAGATAGCCCAACTAAGGAATCAGTTCACCAATTTCTCTCAAAATGATGGAGAAACTCTATATGATACATGGAAAAGTTTAAGGATCTTCAACGCCTTTGCCCTCACCATGGTTTGACCAACTGGCTTCTACTTCAAACATTCTATAGTGGATTGTTCTACAACACCCAGTTGACACTGGATGTCGTAGCTAGTAGCTCATTGATGACTAAGTCTTATAGGGAGGCTTATGACATTATTGAAGACATAGCGCTTAATCATTACCAATGGGGATCAGATAGGGGAGCACAATCAACCTCTACAGCTAGTTCGTCAACTAGGAAGTAAGGAGGGAAGCATACGGTTGATGTCGTTGATCTTATTGTTGTCAAACTTGATGTTCTTACACAGAAGTTCAAGAAGATGACTACTTTGCAAATCCAATCAGCTGAAGTGATATGTGAAGCTTGTGGTAATGCAGGACATACTTCTTCTTCATGCTTTGCTCCTAATGCAAATGAAGGGAGATTTGAACAAGTCAATTATGTTGGAATGCAAGGGAACAAACAGTACAATCCCTATTCCCACACCTAAAATCCGGGATGGAGAGATCATCATAATTTCTCCTATCATAACACAAGCAATGCTCATAACTTCCAACAAGGACAGTAGCAACTGCAGCAACAACAACATTTCAACTGACAAGGGAATCCACCGAGTTTCAACAATAGGGGTTATCAACAGCCACAACAACCCCAAAGCTCTTCTTTGGAGGCCATGATGGAGAAATTTGTTTCTACAAAAATGCAGAAAAATGAAGAGTTTCGGGGGAATGATAAGTTATTGAAAGATGCTATTGCCCAACTTTCCGCTAAAGTGGATGGCATTTCCACTCATACCAAGATGTTGAAGAATCAAATAGCACAGCAAAGGAGTCCACAATCTGGTTCTCTTCCAAGCCAACTGGAAGTGAACCCAAGACAACAAGCAAACGACATAACTTTGAGGAGTGGAGCTGAAATTCAGAGACCTTCTCCACCCAAGGAGAAGAACACTGAGGTGGCTGATGAGGAGGAATCTGACACTCCTATTTGTAGCAAGGATAAAGGTATGGCTGAAATACCACCTTCTTACAAGGCTAATGCACCATTTCCACAAAGTCTTGCAAACGAGAAGGAGGATTTAAAGTTTAGGAAGTTTATGGACATTCTAAACAAGCTCCATGTCAACCTTCCTCTAGCTGAAGTTATTTCTGAGATGCCATCATATGCTAAGTTCTTAAAGGATATCTTAACTAAAAGAAGAAAGGTGGATCAATTTGAAACAGTAATGCTTTTGGAAAGAATGAGTTCTATTATTCAAAATAGACTTCTATAAAAGTTAGATGATTTGGGAGCCTTCACACTGCCATGCAAGACCAGCAACACCACTTTTGACAAGGGTCTAGTAGACCTTGGAGCTAGCATCAGTCTCATTCCATCTACCTTGTGGCATGAGCTAGATCTTGGAGATATAAAACTGACAAATATGGCTATTAAACTAGCGGATCATTCCATCAAGTACCCGAAATGTACTATGGAAGATGTGTTAGTGCAGATTGGCAAGTTCTATATCCCTTGTGATTTTGTTGTTTTAGATATGGTGGAAATTTCTTCCAATCCCGTTCTTTTTGGAAGACCCTTCTTAAGAACTACCAGATGTCTTGTTGACGTTCGGGAAGGCAAACTCACACTCCGGGTTGGTGAGGAAGCCATGGAATTCTCTATTTATAATGATATGAAAGCACCTTCACATGTTGAAGAAATTTGTTTATTGGATATTATTGATTCAATTGTGGAGAATGATGAAGGTATTACTGATTTGATATGAAACCTTTGTGATGACGATGACGATGCAATCAAAAAGTTTGAAAATTCTAGAGTACTTCCCATTGCTAAAGCACATATTACCAACGAACACACTCCACTTGTTGATGATAAAGTTGAAGGAAGTACAGTCGGGAGAAAGGTATAACTTAAAGACGTTCCACCTGGGCTGAGGTATGCATTTCTTGACTCTAATTCTACTTCCCCTGTTATAATAAATGATGAGTTAACTAATGACCAAGAAAATAAGATGCTTGCCAAATTGTGTTTGCATAAAGATATCATAGGTTATTCTATTGATGATTTGAAAGGCATTCATCCCTCCATCTGCATGCATAGAATAAACATGGAGGATGATGTTAAACCAAATATTGAACCACCTAGGCGTTTAAATCAAAACATGCTTGAAGTGGTTAAGAAATAAATTTTCAAATTGATTGATGTCGGAATCATTTATCCAATAAGTGACAGCCATTGGGTTAGTACCATTCATGTGGTATCTAAGAAGGGGGGGTGCAACTGTCATAAAAGGAGACAATGATGAGTTGTTACAAACATGTATAGTCACAGGGTGGCGTATGTGTATTGATTATCGGCACTTGAATAAGGTGACTTGCAAGGATCATTTTCCATTGCCTTTTATTGATTTAATGCTTGAACACCTTGCAAAACATTCTTATTTTTGTTACTTGGACGGGTATTCTAGGTTTTTTTAGATTCACCCTCCCGACCAAGAGAAAACCACATTTACTTGCACCTATGGAACCTACACCTATTTTCACATGCCATTCGGTCTTTGAAACGCTCCTTCAACTTTTCGGTGGTGTATGATGGCCATTTTCTCATATTTCATTGAAAACATAATGGAAATTTTCATGGATGACTTTAGTGTATATGGAGATTCTTTTGATCAATGCTTATGTAACCTGTCATTAGTCTTAGCCCACTGTAAAAAGGTTAACCTAGTGTTGAACTGGGAGAAGTTCCATTTCATGGTACAATCCGGTGTAGTACTAGGCCATGTTGTATCAAACAAGGATATTGAAGTTGACAGGCCAAAAGTTAAAGCCATTGAGAAGATGTCTACTCCATCTTCAGTTAAAGACATCCACAGATTTCTTAGTCATGCAGGTTTCTATAGAAGATTTATTAAGGACTTCTCAAAAATTACAAAGTCATTGTGTTTCTTACTTGCAAAAGATGTCAAATTTGTATTTGATGATGACTGCCACACAACTTTTTCCATTCTCAAGGAGGCCCTCTTTTCGGCCCCAATTATTCAACCACTGGATTGGGATGCCCCTTTTGAATTAATGTGTGATGCAAGTGATTATGCAGTAGGGGTTGTTCTAGGATAGTGGAAGAACAAGAAACTCCATGCCATATACTATGCAAGCAAGACCATTGATAAAGCACAAATCAACTATACAACTACCAAGAAGGAGATGCTTTCCATAGTGTACGCATTTAACAAATTATGACAATACTTGGTGGGGTCTAAGGTGATTGTATACACTGATCATGATGCCATTAAATATCTGCAGAACAAGAACGATGCCAAACCTCATCTTATTCACTGGATTCTACTTTTACAAGAATTTGATCTTAAAATCTAGGATAAGAAAGGCACGGAAAACAATGTTGTTAATCATCTTTCTAGGTTGACTATGGAGGCTGAAAATCCATTACCTATTGAAGATCATTTATATATTGAAAAGCTTTATGTGTTATCATCTACACAAGCACCATGGTTTGCAGATATAGCTAACTTTCTTGCTACCGGACAACTCCCACCTAATTTGACATATCAGCAGAAGAAGAAATTCTTTCATGATGTGAAATTCTACTATTGGGATCATCCACTATTATTCAAGCATGGAAGTGATGGGATGATCTGTCGATGTGTTGCTGAAGAAGAAATCCCTACTATTATTGTTGAATGGCATGCCTCTCCTTATGGAGGACACTTTGGAGGAGAAAAGATCGCTGCAAAGAAACTCCAGGCCGGTTTCTATTGGCCCACATTATTCAAGGACGTCAATCTATTTTTCAAATCTTATGATAGATGTCAAAGAACTGGAGGTATATCTCTCCATGATGACATACCCCTCAACTCTATCTTATAGGTTGAAGTATTTGATGTATGAGGAGTTGATTACATGGGACTATTCCCATCCTCTTACAGCTATCAATATATTATTATGGCTTGTGAATATGTCACCAAATGGGTTGAGGCCATCCCCACCCAAGCGCTGGATGCCAAATCTATAGTAAAACTTTTTCAAAATATCATTTTTCTTCAGTTTGGAGTTCCCAGAGCTGTAATTTCTGATGGAGGCACACATTTTGCTGAAAAACAATTCAATAATCTTCTTTCTAGATATGGGGTAACTCATAAGATCTCTATGCCCTATCATCCTCAAACTTCTGAGCAGGTAGAGGTTTCCAACCAGCAGCTGAAAAACATTCTTGAAAAGACAGTCTCTAGTTCGAGAAAAGATTGGGCTTTAAAGATAGATGCACTATGGGCATACCGTACAGCTTACAAAACAATCATAGGAACAACTCCATTTAAGTTGGTCTATGGTAAATCTTGTCACCTTCCACTGGAGTTATAACACCTTGCTTTGTGGGCTATCAAATTCTTGAATTTCGACATGAAGGAGACAGGTGAGAAGCGCCTTTTGTAGCTACAAGAACTTGAGTAACTTTGCCTTGATGCTTATGAAAACGCAAAGCTATACAAAGAGAGAACAAAGGCTTGGCATGACAAAAGGATCCATAGGAAAGACTTCAAAGAAGGAGATAAAGTCTTGCTTTTTAACTCTAGATTAAAGTTGTATCCCGGAAAGCTGAAGTCTAAGTCGTCAGGCCCTTTTCTTGTATTAAAGATTTTTCCATATGGGACTGTGGAACTCCAAGGAAAGGATAGCACGTTCAAAGTGAATGGACAATGTTGCAAGCTATATACTTATGGAGATGAAGTAGACAAGGGAGCCTCTTACTCCCTCCAAGATGCATGAATGAAGAATTAGGGAGTCTCACCTTGGACTCTAAACAGAGGACCTCGTGGGAGTCGAATCCACATTAGGATAGATTTATTTTCCATTATTTGAGTCAACAACACTCTTTCATTTCATCAATAAGCTTGTCATGGATGATTGTAATAATTTAGACATAGATGTCACCACATCTATCATTACTTTTGTACTGACTAAATTCTATTTTTGTAGAAATTCCATACTACACAGTGTGTCTTTATCTGACACGACGTGTAATCCTTCAGAAAGACACTGAAATCAAACTACATCTCCAGGTAAACATCGTGATTCACACAAACATGTCGTGTTCAGTTCACGAAAGATGTTTCTAGAATGTTACATGGCATGCTTTAATTCAACACACACCATGTTACTCATCACTTGACTTAGCGGCAACCTCCTTCCTTCCTCGAGCTCGCACCGCCTCCGCACCACCAGCAATTGCTTCCGCCAATGCAACCAGAAGCCGCCTCCACGCAACCAGTAGCTGCCTCCACCAACGCCACCAGTCGTCCAGTCGTGCCACTTCCTTCTTCCCCACGCATGATGATCGCCGCTTCCCCCTTTCTCCAACTAGCTCACAGAAGTGGCGGTCTCGATACCAAGGATCCAACTGAGCAGCTCCACCAACCACCGTCCAGCCATGCACACCGTCCAACAGCTCCTTCTTCGAGCTCGCATCGTCTCCGCACAAGCCCAGCACTGCCAACACCGCCTAGCTCATCGAGCTCCCTATTTTTCCCCTCCATTTTCATCTCTCGGCACTGAATTTAGAGTGCTTCTCATCTCCAGGTGCACGACGTTCCCCCAGAATACACATCGTGCATTCCCATTTCAGGACGAGGAATCCATTCTAGGTGCACGATGTGGCCATCATCTACACATTGTGCTTTCTTCCAGAACATCCATGGCTCCAGTCAAGTAGGGTTCGGGCAAATGTCGTGGTGGTTCCAGCTCTTCATCCACACCTTCTGAGGCAGAGCATGTCCCCTCCACCCAATTCTAGATTACACCCGACGAGGATGTCGGTTACCAGTTCCTGATTACTAGGCGGGTGTTACCTTCCCGCTATGCATGTGAAGAAACTTTGAACAAACTGGGCATCAAGAATGAGGCAATGGGTCACCTGAGGTTTTAGGGTCTACATTTCTTCTGCACAAGGGTTACCAAAACCTACCCATGACTCATTTATGAGTTTCTGAAAACTTTTAAAGCAGAGCAGGATCCACAACATTGTTATGATCTATACTTGAAGATCAGCTTTCGTTTGTTTAACAAACCTTTTAACATGGATCTTCATCATTTTTGTGATTTACTTGGGTGAAACTATGGTGGTTACATTAATTATCCGGGGACTTTCAATAGTGATACCTTTTGGTCTGAGATTTCTAGTGATTCGGTACACAGGGCTAGAGAGGCAAGAGCATCAGCTATTCATAACCCCATTTTCCTCTATGTACATTGCCTCCTCTGTATAGGAATATTTGCGAAAATGGAAACTCAAGGGGTTGTGGGAAAAATAGACCTTTTCTTCTTGTGGTGTATGGTAAACAATGAGGAAATTAGTTCAGGCTACTATATTATCAACAAACTTTTAGAAACAAAGAAGAAGAACAAGAAGCGAGAGTTGAGCGATATCATGTGTGGTGGGGTCATCTCACTTCTTGCAATGAAGCTTGGGTTGGATTTGGCTATTTTGGACCCTGTACCAGGAAAAAACCTTGTGGATATCAATTACCTTCTCTCTTCTGGTCTTATATCAAAGTATGGTGATATTACTACAAAGTTCAAGATTTTTCTCACCAAGACACAATATATTGAAGTCCCCGACGCATCCCACAACGATCTCAGCAACAAGGCCAATTGGAAGGTTGATTTAGATCCTGAAGATGAAGCAGCGACCCAGGGAGCGAGCAACCCTAGAGAACCACTAGCAGTAGAGGTAGTAGCACCACCACCCTCCACTAGTACTCAGAATGAGTACACTTGGGCAATGCCAGATGTGAGGCATCTTTACAGATATGTTCAGTAGTGGTTTGACCACAACAACGGCTGTTTGGACCAGATGGGCACGCAATACACTGCGATGCACGACATGGTCCACCATATGGACTCATGGCATATCTCTCAAGGCCACTACTCCATCATGCCACCGTATCAGTCACCACCACCACAACAGTCTGAGTTTCCCCAGCAGCCAGACTCCACCGTCTAGCCGATGGACATTCTAGAGAACGTCAGTCAGTACTTCATTGATCAGGAGGGTGGTGGCCCTTCTTTTTGATATTGATCCATGAAAGGTATCCAATTGTGAACTCTGTGAGTTTGTTTGACACAGTGAGGACACTGCTGATTTCAAGATTGGGGGGCACAACTGGCCCATAATAGTAGTTTTCATTTTGCATTTCCTTTTGTTAGAGTCAGTTGTGTCAGTTTTTCATTCCATTTTGTTCTATGTTCTGTTTTCTATGATGGCAGTCTTAATATGAATTGAGGCTACCATGTTAGAATGAACTCCATGCTTGATCTATCTTGTCCTTTATATTTCTTGTAGCTATATGAAAAGATATTCAAGAGCATGCATGAATCAAATGAAAAACAAAAGTCCCCATGTACACAATCTTGTTTTGTGATTGTCGTTTGAAATCTCAAATTTTACATCTTTGATTTCTCAATACATGTAATGATTCCACATTTTTGTGAATAAATCAACTTTGCAACACTTACTAGAATACAGGATACTCTTGCCAAACTTTTAGTGCATTTACAATCAATTTTTTAGTGAAAATTTTTCAAAAGAATGATTGAAATCTTGCTAATCTTAACACTCTTATTGACTCTTTGGTGTTGTACCATACTTGCATTATCATTTGTTTACCCTTACCCAATAAAAGATGGCTTTTAGCCCACACATCATGCTAACCTAGTTTGAGTCTGATCTAGCTATGATGGTTAGGTGATGTGAGATCAAAAGAGGGTAAAAACAACACCCCAACTGGCATTCCACGTGAGCATAAGCCTAAATTAGCAACCGAGTGTTGGAAACCCAAAAATTTTCATCATCATATCCTTTTAGAGAAAGAGTACAACTAAGTTTGTAAATCTTAGCACTGATTTCATCATCTTGTATCCATACTAGCTGAAACAATTGTGATGTACATCCACTAATTGTTTGGCTTGATTATCCAAATTCTATTTAGTGTTGTCTAGTTGATTGTTTCGTTTGATTTGGAACCACCATTGCTGAACAAAATTTCTCTATCTTAGATGTCCAAATTGAGAAGATAACAATGAACACAAAAACAATGTACATGGTTGGTTGAGATGATTGCATATCTTCTTTTCATTTAATCTGTGCATGAGTTTGAATATTCTTTCACCTTGTATGTAGCCCTGTTCTTTTTGCTTGAGGACAAGCAATGGTTCAAGCTTATGGGGATTTGTTGTGTGTTTTCCACATCATCTTTTCACATGATATCACACACAAATTTGGTTCATTTTGATCTCACTTAGCCTCCTTTCATATTAATCTTGCCATCTTTTTGTTATTTTACTTTTCGCATGATGTTCATTGCAGAGATGTTCTAAAAAGGCCGATTTGGGGATTACCCGACTCAAATTTCACATCATTGGGACTTCCCCACGTACAGCTAACTATTTGGAGTTGATTTCAACTGAAACAGCATCTCGCATGGCATGTCTGATAAAGACATGACGTGCGAGATTCCAGAAGGCCATGTGTTCATCCAGAGTGACAAACACACGACGTGTTCTTCCTTGGGCACGACGTGTGAGTTTCTAGAAAGTACATAATGAAACAAAGAGATGACGTGTTTTCACCAACACGTCGTGCACTTGGGAGCATCGAGCAGATTGAAAGTTTCTAGAAAGTTGCACGGCATGCATTAATTCAGCACACGTCGTGCAAAATGCATCCTTGAGCAACTGACGAAGGCTTTACACGTCATGCACTAGGGATACACGTCGTGTCACTGTCAATTTTAGAAATTTGAAAAATATGATCCCTCAGTTTAAAATAAGGAGGGAACTTATAAGTCAGTTATCTTCGGTCATTATTCAAAGTTCTCTCATCTTAGAGCAAGTCTAGAGCAAAGGAGGGTGATTTTGAGGATAAGAGAGGTGGTTTCTTTCCAAAGGACCCCCAATCTTCTTCTCTTCTTCTCCATTCTCTTCTTCAAAGGTGCAGCAGAGCTTCCCCACTCCACACAGCTTCTCAGGAGAGGAGCTAGTCTGGTTTGCAGCAGCTGGAGAAGTAGAATTTCGTCCCAAAGCCATAATTCTACCTTCTTGTGGTTACATCTTTGGTTCTTCTTATTTTTCTTTGCTTAGACCAAGCCAGAACCTAAAAATTCTGTAGCATTTCTGCAATACATGATTATGGACAAGTAAAATACCTTTCTTGGGCATGGGAGAGTAGCTCCCATGCCATAGCATGTATGTAATATGTTAATTTCGTACTAAATACTATGTTACTTATTTTTCTACCTTGTGAGTATTGGTTTTGTCATTTCTTGCATGTATGGCTGGCCGCTTTATATGCTTGTGTTATGATTTCTTACTTGATCTGAGAAGATAGGTAGGAATGTATGGAGGTACTCATCTTGTCAACTCTTCTTCTACCACGAGAGTGGAGATTATGGAGTTGAGGAGTAGGTTGTGTTCTAAAATGAAAATTATGCATGAGAATGTGGGTTTGAGTTGAGATCGTTGCATTTGCACCGGGAGGTGAAGTGCAACATACACCTCTCTTTTAAAACAAGTACTTAGTATGTTTAAATTTCGTGTTCCTATGAGATGCTATGATGTGTGGGTGAAATCTTAATGTCCAAGATCCACTCATTTATGAATTTTAATCTCTTTTAGTATGCCTTTTACTGTTTGCTTAATTCTGAAATTTTCTAGTTTAATCAACCAAATCACTTTTAAAAGAGTCTAGATTGTTGAACCTTAGCACTGATGTGTTTAATTGATTGCTTAAGCTCCTTGTGTTCGATCTCGACTACAACTACTATCGTATACATGCAGGAAATGGCTATTGAGTAAAAGATCATTCTTAATGATTGAAACTCATTAGTGCAATAATTCAACACTACTCCTAGTACATTGAGGTGCAAGGAGGTGTCTAGAGTATCTTTGAAGGGAATGTCACCTCCCACTTTCTACATCTAACCATTAAGAAAGACCTTTTGCTAAGTACATATGGAGGAGTACATCTAGTAATTAAATCTCTCACCTAGGGCTAGAGGGATATAGAGAGATAAAGGGAAAGAAGGAGAAATTAGTTAAGGTTCCTCTAGGAAACTTAGGAGTTTTCCCATCAAAAAGCCCAAAATCACCCTTTTCTATATGACTTAGGTGATTCCATAGATAAATAATCCATAGAAAGAGGTAGGAAAGAAAAATAATACTAAAATAGCATTAGGTAACGAAATTAGAGTTAAGTGCACAAATATTCCCTAAAATGCTATCACAGTTATATATTTTTGTCCCCAAACATCCCACAAAGGGGACTTGTCTACTCACTCAAAGCAACAACTAAAGAAATAGGAGAAGAAGATAGAAACTCCATGAATATGGATGGAAGAGCTCCAATCTTCACCTCTAGTAGCTCTAATATCATCCTCCTCATACAAGTGGGTGAAAATGTCAAGACAATGGAAGGGATATGGTCAAAATTTTGGAAAACTAGGGTTTTGGAGTGGATAGTGGAAGGAAATGAAATGAATGTAGTGATAGGAGTAGGTAGAGTCTATGGGGACTAGGACAACCTAACCTCACACTCCCAACCACCACTAGTAGGATTAAGTGGGAGCAATGCGGTAAAATGATAGGTAGGAAGTATTAGGGTTAGGCAAGTAGCACAATTGTGGTGGTCACCACATTCCATGTGAGTAAGTCTAGGAATGGTCGTGGTGTTGGGGAATGGTCATTGTGGGAAATGAAAAATGTTAGATTAATTTTGGGGTTTTAGAAGTGAAGTGGCATGGACATGGTAGGCATCACGACCGTGTTATTTTGAGGGTAGCATGGCTGTGGTGGGTGCCTCGACCATGGTGAAGGAGGAACCTTGGAGTGTTGTTGGCATAGTTATATGGGTTGGCATGACTATCTAGTCTATGAGCACCATGGTTGTTCAGAGGAACGTATATGTGGTGTCTACTTTACTTTGAGCCTATGATTTTCACTCAAGTAGAACAGCAGTGGAGATGTACCACAACCATTTTGGGGGCTTTGTCTTTCACTTTGATCTTGTAAGTGTTCATCTATGGTGCTTCTTGCTTTAACTCATTTCTTGGTCACTTGAGGGTGAGTTGATGTGTCTTTAGGGCTCACTTTGGGATCTCTATTGATACATAAGTCCTATGATCAACCTTCTTCTCTCCCTTTCATCAATCAGTTCCAAAACACCTATGAAAACATGCAAAAGAAACCACAATTACATTTGCCATGAAATGATATTTATTGGACGATAGCATGCATCCTATAGATCTTGGTTTAAATTAGAGGCAAAATAACACAAGATGAAAATCCAAATAAGGCTCCATCAATATACATATGGTATTTTTCTCCTTGGGTGTTCAATTTGTTTGTCCTTTTGGTTTAATGTTTCTATGTAGTGGATATGGTTTTTAATTAGAACTGAGTGGATCCATTGTTGGGAACATAACAAACTAAAAGTTTCTCCTTCTACTCAGTCTAGGGCTTTGAGCATTATATAAGTACGTTTTGTAGGAGTAACCCATTACCTTCTAGGTGGATTTGCCACAACATGGGTATTCTTCTTATCAAGAGTTATTTCACTAGAATAACGGCTAAGAGGATTAAAAAATCAATATGGCATTGAGATTTCTAGTGCTTAGACAAATCTTATCTCAAGACTCCACTACTTCAATTCGTGATTATGTTTCATCTTTCTTTTCATTTTTATTGATTTTGAGAAATATGTTGAAAAAATCCATTTCTTTTTTGTATTGATTCTTTTCCAATCAAGATGTATGGAACCATGGACCTACGTGTCTATACATATATTTTTAATGGATTAATAAAGAATGTGAAAGTTAAATTTGCATCTGAAATTTTAATAGTCTCTTCCTTTTTTTGTATGGAAAGTAGGATATAATGGGCATATAGTCTATCATTGGACTAAAAAGTTCAGAAGCCTACGGAAATTTCACAAAGAAAAAACTACTCAGATAAGGGGGGAAATTAAAACATATACACATTTATCTAAAGATATTAGTGCAACAAATTTCTTAGCTTATAATCTTATTGGGTTTGTTTTATTTATATAGGGATAAAATGAGAGAGGGGTTAAAATTGTTATAACCTCAATTTCACTTGTCTTTTATATAATTGAAATGCAATTATTTTAGTTAAATAAACATGCTGGAAATTTGTGTGTTTTGCTTTTAAAGAATGGTTTTCTTTGTAAATTTCCCTTAGATGATTGATTTCGTGATTTCTACTGTATTATTAATCCAATAATAGGTAAAGGGCAAAAGGGAGAGAAGAAAATCCCATAATAAGTAAAAAGCAAAAGAAAATAGATAATAACTGTGTGTACTTTGTTTAATTCTAGATGGGTGATTGGATGCTCTAGAGTGGGGTGAATAGAGATGAATGCACTTAAATAAAATTCATTAGACCTTCAAGTTATATCACAAGATAAGGTTGCTAAATAGGAAATTTGAGTGCAACTAAAACATACATAGCAAGGGAGAGATTGAACAAGCACCAAGTGACAAGCTATGTAGAGTGGTTCCACACTCCAAACTAGGAGTATGTCAGTCCACTACTTAGAGAGGTCAACCTCTAGGATTTCTTAACCATTGCACTCTTATAATCATTCATAAGACTTACAATACATGACCCACTAAAGGACTTACCTATCCAATACAAATAGTCTTCAACCTTACCAAAGACTTACCCACTTTGCAACGAGTCTTTGGCCTTCTCCAAGGACTTATCCACTCTTTCACAAGTCTTCATCCTTCTAGGAATTACCCACTCTTCTTGGATCGTTAGGCTTTGACTTCATCTTCACTCGGAGAAGCTTCCACCAAGGACTTCCCACTTGAGCAAGGAGTCTTATGCCTTCACCAAGGACTTACCCACTCTTTCTCCAAGTCTTCAGCCTTGATCTTCACCAAGGGACTCCTTCCCTTGTTCTTCTTCACCTCTCTTAGCCAAGAGAGATAACCTTCATCTTCATGGTTGAATGAGAGATTGGGAGGTGGTGGAAGTGAGAGCCTCACAAGATATACATGTAGTACTAGCTCTCTTACAAATATCTTACTCACTCTAATGGATGCAGTAAGTGATTAAGCTTAGAGAGAGAGGAGGTTGTAGGAGGCACTCAACTATAGACTAGGAATGTCATATAGAGTTTTGCGTTGAATGCTCAACCTTGAAATGAAGCCGAAGGGGTCATATTTATAGTTGGGGATGCCTCTTAGCCTTTGGGAACACTTAAGAATAAAAACTAGCCATTTTTTGGCTTGCAATGGATATCTTTTCAATTGTTGCAACTCCACAATGGCTAGAAACACTTTTCTATACTTTTCTGTACAATGTTATCAATTGAGTTTCTCTAAAGATAACTCGACTGACCCCACTAAGTGACAAGGCCAATTTAGGCCATCGGTCGAGTTTGTCCTAGGGTAATTCAACCAATTCACTTAAATCAGTTTTGGTCTATAGAGGGATCAGTCGAGTTCTGTGAAATGAAAATTTGACCGATCAAAAGTCATTTTCAAGATCCAATCAGGATCGGTCGAGTTTGCAACTCGACAGATGAATAGCCTGATGTGAATTTTGAAAAATGGCTTTTGAGTGCTTAAATATTCGATCTAAGTGCTCCTGATTTTTTCTAAGCTTAATTACAAGTCATACAATCATTACAAGTGGTTTACAACATGGTTTTAATGGATTTACATCATTCCAAAAACATGCACTTGTATTGACTTGTACTTGTCTTTTCTCCAACTTGAGATGCGCAAGTTAGGGCATTTGGAGTGTGTTTATACCTAATGTAAAATCACTCAAGTGGAAGAATTAGACACAAAGAATTGGAATGGCTTAGTCATCATCAAAATAAGGGTTTAGTCAATTTAGACCTTGATTCAAAATTGGTGAAATTGACCTTGAGTCAACATTCTCACCCTTTTTGAAGATGAAAAACCATTCCATAAATGTATTGAAAGCATTAAAGTAAAGTCATACCTTTGTAGAAACCTAGGGGTTTCAATGTAATTGAATTCATATGCTCCCCCTCAATGTATGCTAGTGGAGTCCTCATACTCCCCATCAATTGATGCTATTTCTCCTACCCGGTTAGCTGTCATAACATTTAAAGGAAACTATGTCTTCTACTCATATATGTTTGAGACATATATGTCTTCTCCCCTTTACCTTCTCCCCTTTACATAGACACACTTCTCCTCTTCATGTAAGACATGTCTTCTCCCTCATTTGTCAAAAGAAGACATACCTTCTCCCCCTTTGTTATTTCAAAAAGTGGGGGTATGAAGAAATAAGAAACATCACTTGTTAAAAGAAAGGAGATAACAAAAGTTATAAAATGAGAGAAGAAGAGAACAACTAGGGGCTTGTCCAAGCATAGAAAGAAAAACAAGTTAAATAATGCACTTAAACAACCCATAATAAATGATGCAGAAAAATAATAAATCACACTTTTGGCCCTAAATATGACAGAATTTGCCCAAAAAGCATCACGACTCATGGCAAAGAGACGAGCCTTGATCGGAAGGTTGTTTATGCATAAAAAAACACTAGTCTTGCATCCAAAACTGACACTAGAGTAAAATCTACATGAAAATTTCAAGTATGTTCCAAAACCTACATATAATGTAGCTCTATATATCCTACATCACAATGTTATGCAAGAAACTTAAGATAGTAGATATGCAAGTTAAGGAGAAAGCTTGATCAAGTACGAAGCAAGATATAAGCATAGCATATAGTTAAATACCACTTGATAAACAAGGATACTAGTAGGATCTAGATCATAGCAAGAGATACCAAAAAATTCACAAGATAAAGCAATCTATGAGTAGATGTAGAGACATATCCAAATAAAGAGATATGCAATTTTAGAATCAAGAAAGTATATAACTCACTATTAAATGTGCATCATTGTCAGAAGATGATTACCACTAAGAAACTCAACATTGTATCAAAACATGATATACAACTATATAGATGTAGCAAGTTAAAGCACAACAGAAGCATTTTAAGACACAACTAGGAGATCTAAATAGATCACCATTAAAACCTACAAGACAACTCAAAACAAGTTACTACAATATATAGGAATACCACTAGTGGGTTACCAAATTATAGAAATTAGAAAGATAGAGTTGCAAGCAAGAAAGGCAATTTAAAGACATGGAAATGATCACATATAAAAGATACCAAAGGGAGTGCCAAACAATAAAACAATTGGTTGAGAAAATCTAGTTGAGAGGGAAATTTTCATCCAAAAAGCCAATTGTATATTTTGTGCACAGTGTTTTCGATCGAGTTATGTGTATTGACAACTCGACTGATGACAGTTGTTGGCAACACCCATTGGTTTTGGTCGGTCGAGTTTCTAACATGACAAACTCGATCGAACCTACTATCAGAAAGCACACACACACACACACATATATATATATAAAACATATATAGAACCTAGATAAAATTATAAGGCATATCCAAACATGTGTAGGAAAGTTAGTAATGGACTATGAAAGCATTAGAAGGCTTAAGATAGAAGACTTAAGAGAGGCACGAGTAGCATTAATGATAGAAATTAAAGGTTCTTTATCCAAAGAGCTTAAGTTTACCTCATTTGAGTCTTCACTTGTTGATGCCATAAGAGAAAAATGACATTCTCCTTCATCACTAGAGCTTGAGCTAGATCCACCACTTGATTCTTCACTTGAGTTTGATTTGAAGGAGACACTTGAGATCTTGTTCCATTTCTCTTTCTTCTTGCACTTCTCTTCTCTTTCCTTGTGATGATGGGTCTTCTCACCTTGTAGATAATCTATCTTGAAGTGACCCTTCTTTCAACACTTGAGGCACCGGATGGAGGAGGAATTGTTGCCTTTGTAGAATCTACTATTGGAGTACATGGAATCTTCTTCAACATGAAAGGATGGAGAGGCTTGTCCCAAATAGCTTTAGTTTGACCCTTGATTTCAGCCTTCTTCATTCTCTTTATCTCTTTCTCCTCTTATCTTCAACTTCTTCTCTTTTATCAAGTGTGACTTCATGCGCTTGTAGATTTCAATGAGCTCTTCAATGGGGATATCATCAAGAGACCTTACTTCTTCAATGGAAGTCACATTGGGTTCTCATCTCTTGGGGAGAGTTCTAAGGATCTTAGAGTTGATCTCTCCTCTACTCATAGGATGACCTAGGACAGAAAGGCCATTTACAATTGTGTTGAGTCTTGAGTACATGTTGGCTATCTTCTCCTCCTTTTCCATCTTGAAGTTCTAGAATAGCCCTTTGAGCATGTAGACTTTACTTTCCTTCACTTGATTTGTCCCCTCATAAGTGATGCATAGATTTCTTCATACCTGATTGATGTCTCACAAGAGGAAATCCAGTTGAACTCAGTGGGGCTCATGGTGGCATAGATTATGTTGATTGATCTTGCATTCAAGGTGGCTTTCTTCATGGTAGATTCATCCCATTCTTTTATCTTGGTCTCTGGTAGCTTGTATGAATGGTCCACCATTTTACATAGCTCAAGACTTGATCCTTGGATGTAGAATTGTAGTCTTCTTTTCCAGTAGAGGACATTGCTCCCATCAAAGATTGGAAGGTGGACCAAGTATCTCCCTCTTTGTTAGTCACCCATCTTTTCCTACTTGTTGAAGTATTGCTTGGAGAAGACCCTCTCTGATGCCAAATGTTGGATCCTAGATAGGTGATTAGATGATCTATAGGGGGGGTGAATAGAGTTGAATGCACTGAAACAAAATTCATTAGACCTTCAAGTTATATCATAAGATAAGGTTGCTAAATAGGAAATTTAAGTGCAATTAAAACATACATAGAAAGGGAGAGAGAGATTGGACAAGCACCAACTGACAAGCTATGTAGAGTGGTTCCACACTCCAAACTAGGAGTATGTCAGTTCACTATCTAGATAGGTCAACCTCTAGGATTTCTTAACCATTGCACTCTTATATCCATTCATAAGACTTACAATACATGACCCACCAAAGGATGTACCTATCCAATACAAAGAGTCTTCAACCTTACCAAGGACTTACCCACTTTGAAATGAGTCTTCGGCCTTCTCCAAGGACTTACCCACTCTTGCACAAGTCTTCAGCCTTCTAGGAATTACCCACTCTTCTTGGATCTTTAGTCTTTTACTTCACCTTCAGTCAGAGAAGTTTCCACCAAGTACTTACCCACTTGAGCAAGGAGACTTCTGCCTTCACCAAGGACTTACCCGCTCTTTCTCTAAGACTTCAGCCTTGATTTTCAACAAGGGACTCCTTCCCTTGTTCTTCTTCACCTCTCTTACCAAGAGAGAGAAACTTCATCTTCATGGTTGAATGAGAGATTGGGAAGTAGTGGAAGTGAGAGCCTCACAAGATATACATGTAGGACTAGCTCTCTTACAAATCTCCTACTCACTCTAATGGATGTAGAAAGTGATGAAGCTTAGAGAGAGAGGAGGTTGTAGGAGGCACTCAACTATAGACTAGGAACCTCATATAGGGGTTTTCATTGAATACTCAACCTTAGAATGAAGCAAAAGGGGTCCTATTTATAGATGGGGATGCCTATAGCCTTTGGGGACACTTAAGAAAAAAAACTAGCCGTTTTGTGGATTACAATGGATATATTTTTTATTGTTGCAACTCCACAGAAGATAGAAACACTTTTTTGCACTTTTGTGTATAGTGTTGGTCGAGTTTCTATAAAGATAACTCGACCCATCCCACTAAGTGACAAGACCAATTTAGGCCATCGGTCGAGTTTGTCCTGGGGTAACTCGACCAATTCACTTAAATTAGTTTTGATCTACAGATGGATCAGTTGAGTTCTATGAAATGAAAACTTAACTGATCAAAAGTCATTTTCAAGATTCAATCAAGATCGGTCGAGTTTGCAACTCGACCGATGAACAACCTGATATGAATTTTGGAAAATTGCTTTTGAGTGCTTAAATATTCGATCTAAGTGCTACTAATTTTTTCTAAGCTTAATTACAAGGCATACATTCATTACAAGTGGTTTACAACATGATTCTAATGGATTTACAACATATTCCAAAAACGTGCACTTGTATTGACTTTGACTTGTCTTTTCTCCAAGTTGAGATGTGCAAGTTAGGGCATTTGGAGTGTGTCTATACCTAATTTGAAATCACTCAAGTGGAAGCATTAGACACAAAGAATTGGAATGGTTTAGTCATCATCAAAACAAGGGTTTAGTCAATTTAGACCTTGAGTCAACATTGGCTAAATTGAACTTGAGCCAACATACTTGATAGAATTTTGTAGAATTCTCTAGAAGTGGTATGCATGGCCATTATTAATTAGTTTTCATTTGTACATGGTTCCTAATAAAAATAATAGTCAAAATAATGATAATAGAAAAGAAAGAAATAGAAAAGGAACTATTTTAATGCTTGAAATATGCCTTATAAAGGGAATACTTGCATGTTAACAAAAGGCATTTTTCTTTTTGAAATTTTCCCCAATCTTTGCCCACAACTAGATAAAGTCATTTAAGTCTTTCCTTCAAAATTTGGAATGAAAAAGATAAACAGAGAGAGATATGATTTTGAAAAGTTTTCATAAAGTGGAAGGATTTAGAAGGCAATGTATTTAATGTCACACTTATTTTCTAAATAAACCCAACCCTTTTTAGTTGTGCAAAATTTATGGACTATCAGATCTCAGATAAAATGAAGGATAGTTCATCCCCTAGCTCTCACTGAAATAGGAAAGAGGTGAAGTTCTATCAAGTTTTCCAAATTGAATTTCTCACAAAAGGATGGATGAGAAAATATCGAAGTTGGTTCTATGACTTCGGGAGCAAGAATCACACCTAGCCCTCCCCATTTTTGCCTAAAGAGGACTCTAGATAAATCACCCAATTTACAGGGGCGGCCATGCTCAACACCAAGGTGCAAACCTATATAAAGGGGTGAAATCACCCTTTGTGAGATCATCAATTCGTCTGCAACGCTTTTTCCAACTCTTTGACTACTTCCTTGCCTCCAATTCGGTCACACATCTTGCCTTCTTGATCCTCTTCGATTTCCTATACAATACTATGAAGTTGACCCCTTTCTTCCATGTTCTAGTGACTCCGATGAATCTAAGGACGTCGATGAGTTTGGCTAGGCTCCACGAAGGTGGTTGCATCCTTTCTCAGTTGTTTGTCACCATGAAGCGTAGAGTCAATGAGTTGGTTAACTCGCCTGGGAGTTTACTCAGATCTGTTGCAAGGAGGAAGATGACAAGAGGGAAAAATACCCTCTTGCCCCTAGTGCACAAGGCCCAGGCCCGATGGTGGGTGGGAAAAGTTGTAATTCCTTCATCATAGCACCCTACTTGTGTGGAGCAAGCCACATATGTGGCTTAAGTCTATAGGCCGATTCAAGATCCACGTGGAAGGGGGCAAGCAAATAAACCACTCACATGGAAGCCAATTATTGGTTCAAAGGTAATTAAGTTGAATAAATCATAACTAATTATTAGTAACTTCGATCGCAATAAGTTGTATATGGAAATTTACTAAAAACATAAGGATTACAACAAAATAGTTTCAAGGCCTAATTTTGTTTCAAGTTCAAAAAGTACTTAAAGTTACCAACTTTAAGGTGATTTTTGCATAAGAACCCTAATTTCTAGCTTTTGATGATGTTAGTGTGTTCAATTGATGTTCATGATTAAAGATTGATATTTTATGGATAAAAAGAGAAACTTGTAATTTGTGTGAACTTCACAACCCATATTTTGATGAATTAGGGTTTCCTGGAGAAGTGCAATTAATGATAAGATCATGAAAAGTGATAAATAGGGTTTAGGAAGCCAAAACCCTAACTTGAGACCCAAGTCAAACTTAGTGATAAATTTAGATAGAATAACGATACATGAGTGTTATGCTTTAACTTTTAGGATAATGTCTTGGTTTCCTGTTTGGTTATTCTTGATTGCTCTTTCTTGGACATTAACTACACCTGATCAAGGTATGTGGTTGCTCATATGACTAACCGCATTAGTTTCTTGGTGTTTTTTGAGGTTTTCTGAATTGCTTGAAATTAAATGCTTGCATGTTATTTATTTCCTGCAAACTATAAAGTCACTATGGCAATCACAATATATGCTTGTAACTTGCTCGAACCCCGCATACCAACTCTAGAAGTTTGAGAATGGAAAGAAATGAAAGAGTCATGATGATGACTAAAGACTAGGTCCCAGATTGGGAAGGTCAGACTAGGCCCTAGATTGGAAAGGTCATATGAGGTCATGCCCTAGATTGGGAATGCCAACATGGAACCTAGCTCCAGTTTGAGAGGTGGCGAAAATGGCACTTAGCTCCAGATTGAGAGGAGGCCTACAATCCATTACAGGGGGAAAAAATACTAAGATAGGGTATCCCAGAGCTTGAGTAAAAATGTGTTGAGAAGGTATTAAGAAAATGATAATTTTGATTATGTAACAATAATTGATGCAATTATGTTGTTACACTTAGATGCAATCTTCTCTGTCACCCACATACCAGTATAACTTGTTATACTAACTGATTTTTTATTTCTCAGCATTTTAGGATAATCTGCTATCATTTATGCATGTATGATGGAAAGTAGACACTCATGAAGAAGGAATCAAAAGAACAAGAAGTAATGTAATCTCTGGAGGATTTAGTTAGTTTTTATTTCATGTTGCAAAACTCTGGAAAATCATGTAACTCCTTTGTGGAAAGTCAATCTTGAACAAACTTATTCCTATTTAGTGAAAAATTATTAATGATTTTTGGCTATTTGATATACATCAATCCTATAATGAAGGTAATGTCCCTTGCCCTCTCGGTCTGCCTAAATAGGGGATAACATGGGGAGGGGGTAGTTACATTTGGTATCAGAGATGTTTACCATTTAGCCCTTATTAATTATTAAATCCTAAGAGTTTTGTAGAGACCCAAGGGAATTATTAGAGTGTTTTCTAAATGCAATGGTGTCTAGAAAGGACCACGGTCCAGGGGTTGGTAATATTCTCCTCCACACTGCTAGTTGGATTATGAGGACTCCTAGACTCGTGCATCCAACCTAGCTAAAGTCAGAGGAGTTCACTTGAAATAACATACCTCTATGATTTCTCATCTAATTTCATCACTTCTCTACCCCCTTTGCTCTGTAAACCCTAGGTACTTGTATCTTCTATCTTTATCTCTTCTGAGTACTAGGGTTATGGATATTAGGGATTAAGGCATCCTCCTCCAAATAATGTATAAAACTAGACATAATGATAAAGAGAAAATGATTTATGGGTAAACCTTATATGGAATTAGGGCCAATTTGGCAAACAACCTTAGCATGTCAAGAGAATCACAAAACCTAAGTGATAGGTGGTTGTCCCTAACCTCAACCCTAAAGCTTAATCCTAGGGTATGAGCAAAGCATGGGAAAAATATTAGTCCCACCCTAATAAACCTTAAGCAGTGGATAGAGAAAGACAAAACCCAATAATCTGGGATACCATAGCTTGTCCATGCATGTAAGTACGTAGGATAAGGCATATATGATACATTTGAATGACTTGGATATATATGTGAAACATAGACAATAAGTGCTTGTATAACCCTTAGCGTGACTTTTGGTGTCCCGGCCTAGGGTGGGTCAACCGAAGAGTGGAGTAAAAGATCTGTGAGGGAGTTAAACCCTAAGATCGGGCTATGAATAAAACTCCTTCTGGTAGGAACCACAGAAAGAAATACATCCCCACATCAGTACAAGCAAGTAGAAGTGAGGGGATTAAGAGGAGTTTTGTTTATGATTAGATGCCCACAACCTTGTTTGGATACATGATAGGTGGAATAGATGATACACGTTTTAGAAGATAAGTTAATATGGTTTATGATGACCTTAGAAAATTTGATCATTTGACTTTATTTTAGAAATTTAACAATAAGATTTGATAATACAAGTTTGTGTGTTCTCTCTGATAAGATAAGATATGTGAGGATAAGATGTGAATTGGTGGGATCCTTGAACTCTTCCACAAAAGGGGAACCCTAGTATTAGGACCAGTTATAGGGTTAACTCCAAGAGTGAGTGAGACCCAAAGGGAGCCAGGAACCTAGACTCTAAGACATGAGGAATTATGAGAAATATATGTATGACATGTCCTAAACTACACTACCCTGAGTGGATAAGTTGAGTTGCTACTTGCATGATCCCTAGAGGCTTGTTATATCATAGATGTCCCTCGAAGGACCAAACCCTAGAGAAGGAGAAAGAGGTTGCTTGCATATATGTGTATATGATATGAGTACCTATCATCTAGGTGCAGGAGAGGGAGTCCCAAGGTCTTGGAGATGTAAGGGATGGTAATATGTTGTGAAGCCTCATACTCGGGTTGGTAGTCCTTGTGTAGGGTCCTAAGGGATGTTTATATGAAATAGAGAGAGAGTTGAATAAGAACAATTCATGAGTAGTAGTCTAAGGAGAGAATGTCATATCGTGTTTTGAGTGGCTAGAGCTTGTAGCATAAATGACCAATGCTAAAGAGGTAAACCCAAAGTCCCTAGACTAAGGAGAGAAAATGGCGGTATATAGTGCATTTAAGCACATAGAGTTGATTGGACTCATCAAGGTTGAACCTGACACCTCCCTCAATCATTGGGTTAAGGGAAACCCCAGTAGGATTTTGATATCTTATGATGAGCCTCTCATACAAGTTGGTTTAGCACAACTATACTACCATATAGGAACATTAAGGGCCCCCGGCTTTCTCTCTCTAGTTACCACTCCCCCTTCTCTCTAGGGCTCTCAGCGGCTCTGCTGGGGAGAGGGGCGCCTCCCTGGCATTTTCCTCCCCCTGGCCTCCCCTGCAACGATGCTCTCTGATGGAATGGCGAGCGTACAACCTAGATAGAGATGATGATGCGGTCTCTTCCTGTTGTCAAGGACGAGTTGGCGAGGGGGTCGTCTTCCTCATTTGCTCATCTGGTTCGGGTGAGGTAAAGAAGGCTGAGATTGAGGTTGGTAGCGGACTGGATGGCCACAAGCTGGATCTGGATATGGTGGTAGAACGGCTGAGTCGATCCGATCGACACCCATCTAGCTGAATGGAGGTTAGGGGGAGTGGAGCCGTCCTCATCCAGAGTACAGTGATGATCCGAGTGAGTCCTTCAGGCCGTTACTGTAGGCTCAGTGTCGTCCTGCTCTGCTCTCGCCTTTCTTCTTCCTCTTCCCGTTTCTGAGTTGTCGAGTCGACCAGCGAACCATGATGTGGTTTGGCGGCTTGCCGTCAGGCTTGGTCTCGGACGCATCCCTCTCAACTAGGTGTTTCCCCCGGCGATGATTCCCAATTCGGGGACTTCAACCCCGACACCGCTTGACTGGAGTGTCTGTGGGAGGGTTAGCAATCTTCCTTGTCGTTTCACTCCTGTTGGGCATCATGTGCAGCTCTTCCAGAATCCGGACAGGTACCTTGCTGCTTCTTGTGCCAGATTGATGCTGCCCACAAAGTGCTCGTTGTGTTGCCTCTGTAAAAATAGGGGCAACGGACCTGCCACTCAGGCGGCTGGCCTGCTGTTGCTTCTTGGCGGAACCTTTAGACTTGGGAATCCAACAAGTAGAGGGTGCTTGGTGGAATACTGTTGCCCGTCTGCTGTTTCGTGATGGAACACTCCTAGAGTGTTTGAAGTTATGCCTCTGTGAAAATAGGGGTTGTTTGTGGTGTGGATGGATCCTTGGGGAGCTGAGCGCTCGTGCTCCTTTTCCCCCCTTGATCTCTCTGCCTTCAGGGCATGGCAACATCTTTCAGATGTTTGATGGGATGCCTCCTTGATCCTGTCTCTATCTTCTCGTCTAATTCACCAAGTCACTAATCAGTTCTTCTCGGTGCCTTTGTTCAAGCTTTGTATTTCTTCTGACCACT
The DNA here is from genome assembly GCA_963693085.1 of Alisma plantago-aquatica. NCBI lineage: Eukaryota > Viridiplantae > Streptophyta > Magnoliopsida > Alismatales > Alismataceae > Alisma > Alisma plantago-aquatica. Next base: position 156,250,014 of record OY856413.1, read on the forward strand.
AACTTCAGAAGATAATCATACCGCCATATGGGAAGGAGTTATATGATGGTCGATTGGAGCATTGTTTCTGCCTGTTCAGTTGTCTTTGGAGTATTCTTTGAGTAGATAGGTTGACAGGAGGTTCACCTTCGGGTGCATGTGGGGTGTAGCTGTGCAAACAGCAGCATTCGTTGCTTGGTCTCTGGTTCTTGCTTAAAGTAATAACCAGGTCCTCGTGACGGTTTCCTTTGCTCTCCAGAAACTCGATGACCTGGATGATAGTAGTGGAGGTTTCTTCTATGCTGCTCCTGAGTTTCCCAGGTTGCTGAAGTGATGTTCTCGACTGCCCATGTTGCCACAATTTCAGAGGATGAGTCTAGCGCCAGTATTGGCATGTGTAGTTTGGATGGTCATTTTAAGTTCTTTGGTATCTCTTGAGTTAGAGTATTGCGGGTCTAATTTCTTCTTTTATCTAGGTAGATGGCTACTGTGTAGCTTGTGTTTCGTTTGTTTATCTAGTTGTTTGGATGTCTTCATCCAGGGTTGTAATGGGGGTGCAAACTTTTTTGTACCCAAAATTTTGGTAATACAGTAACACGCTTTTTGGACCGACCAAAAAAAATATACTACCATATATCCAACCTTGTGAGGAGTTTCCTAGTGGTTCTTATATATTGATAGTATTCTTGAATGGTAGATTACAAGATATAATAATATAGCTCCTAGGTAGGAACTCCATGGATGGAATAGTAGGAAATATGCCTAAAGGACATGACCTCATCTAATGATATAAACTTGGTATGTTTTTTTATCATTGGTTCTGCCAAGTATTAGTTTTATCTTGTCTTGGGATAGGACCCCTCCTAAAAGGGTAACTTCACAAAGTAGTTTAAGAATTGAGGTAACATTAAAATGTCACTTAGAAACTTGAGAGATTAAGTGCATGAAGTGCAAAAGCGCATAGATTGAGTATGATTCTTTAGACCCATGTATGACCATCTATAAGGGACATGAAAAGTCACTATGGAGATGATCGGTAGAATGGGTCCAGGGCCAGATGGGTAGGTCGTCATGATTCCCGTGAAGGGACATAAGGAAAACTATGAGTGCCCTAAGAGATGAAGGAAATTCGGATGAGAATTCTAAAGGATACAATGTTCTTGGATATTATCAGAGGAACCATAAGAAAAATGTGTGGTGAAATAAAATAAAGTTATTATAGGACCCTAAGTCAATCCTAAGGTCAAGTAGGGATGATAACGGTGGGAGTAGGAGTTGATTGTTCCCTGAATGCACAAGACCATGTGGTCAGGAGGTAACAGCTATGTTTGCCTGAGGCCCATGAGTGAGGAGATTGGCCACCTTCATGAGTTCATGGGGACCAAATGGTAAATGTAAAGAGGCACTCCCTAGATGCATAAGGGTGAGGTCACCCCAAAAATATTGTCACCCTAGAGACCTTGAGGGAATGATTGAGGATCATAAATAGGAGTTCTGATAAGACTCAAAAGTTATGAGGAAGCTTTCCTACAGGTGTGCATAGAATTAAGGGAGTGGTGGTATGTGGATAATGATTCAACTAAAGTGGTAATGTGTGATGCTCCATCTCTACCCTTAGAATAGGATGAACTTTGCATTTGGACTATAGCCAAATGCTTATTTCATCTCAATATGGGTGTGAGATATTAGGTAGACACATGCCATATTAGAAATGGAAGTGATATGAGGTATAAATAGTTAAGTAGAAATCCTTTTAGGATAACTGATAATTTGAGGAATTACTACACCCTTAGGAGAGAATGTTGGATAAATGGTTCAAAGACCTAAGTGAGCAAGGTAACTGCCAAGTTAAAATGAAAATACAATTATCAAGTGGAATTTGAACTCTATAGGTATATGATTGAATTTGGTGATCAAAATAATGGATAAAAGAGTTGAAGTACTTAATAAAAGTAAATCAAACCTGACTTATCAACTGAGCTTGTAACAACCTAGTTAGATGATACGAAGTAGTTGAGATGTAGGGTTTGATGGAACATCCCTCGATGGGTATGAATGGAGGAATCTGACATGAAAGTCGTATTTGGGTTTCTGAGGATTTTCCCTTAAAGATTCATACCATGCAAGAGGATCATGGTTCTATGTATACAGTACACCATAGTACCATGAAGATGTTCAAAGACTTACAATGATATTTTTGGAGACCTAGAATGAAGGACATATTAGTATATGTAGCCAGTTGCCTCACATGCCAGATAGTGAAGGCCAAACACTAATAGCCCGGTGAGTTACTACAATCATTTAAAAGTCCTAAGTGGAAATAGGACCAAATTACTATGGATCTCATGATGGGTCTCCCCAAGACAAGGAAAGGTAATGATGCAATATGGGTTGTAGTAAACCGCCTAACCAAGTTAGTGCACTTTTTCATCTTAAAGATTATTTCCAAGGTAACATATCTAGTTGAACTATATATTAGAGAAATAGTTTGGCTGCATGGTGTTCCGAGTTCAATTATTTCTGATCGTAACCCTAAGTTCACCTCTAAGTCATGGAAGAAAGTTCATGAGGAACTCGATACAAGATTAAAATTTAGCACAGCCTATCACCTCCAGAATGATGGATAGTTAGAAAGAATGATCCAAACTTTAGAAGAATTGTTGAGAGCATGTGTGCTCAATTGGGGTGGATCATGGGAGCAGTACTTTCCCTTACATAAGTTTGCTTATAATACTAGTTACCAAGCCAGTATAGGGATTCCTCCGTATAAATCTCTTTATGGGAGGTTGCGTCGGTCATTGCTTCATTAGGATGATGTTGGTGAGAGAACCTTTCTGAGGTTATAACAACTACAGTTGCATGTGTATAAAGTTGCATTGATCAAGCAAAGGCTAAAGAGAGCCTAGGATCGATACAAGTCGTAAGTTGATGCGAAGAGGATTGACTTGTACTTCACTATGGGTGAACATGTGTTTCTGAAAATTCGACCCCTCTGAGCTATAGCTAAGAACTTAGGAAAACTGAGTCCTTGATATGTGGGTCTGTTTGAGATCCTAGAGAGGAATCGTGAAGGTGCTTATAGTTTAGCATTACCCCCCCCCAATATAGTATGATGCATGATGTGTTCCATGTGTCCTATCTAAAGCACTATGGGAAGGATCCAATTCATGTACTAAACATTGAACCTATTGAACTCTAAGGGAGGCTAACATACCCTGAGTCACCTGTGAGGATATTGGATACCAAGGTGAAAGAGTTTAGGAGTTAAAATATAGATGGTAAAGGTTCTTTGGAAGCACCATGGTGAGGATGAATCCAAATGGGAGCTAAAGACATACATGGAAAAGTCTTACCCTAAGTTGTTTGTTTGATTAGTCAAATTTTGAGGACAAAATTCCTATAAGAGGAGAAGGATGTAAGAACCTCAGTTTTACTTGTATTTTATATAATTGAAATGCAATTATTTTAGTAAAAGAGATATGCTGGAAATTTGGGTGATTTTCTTTTAAAGAATGGATTTCTTTGTAAATTTCCCTTGGATGATTGATTTCATGATTTCTACTATATTATTAATCCAATAATGGGTAAAAGGGAAAAGGGAGAGAAGCAAATCCCATAATAAACAAAAAGCAAAGGAAAATAGATAATAACTATGTGTACTTGAGAGAATTGTGTAGAATTCTCTAAAAAGTGGTATGGATAGCCACTATTAATTAGTTTTAATTTGCACATGGTTTATAATAATAAGAATAGTCAAAATAAAGACAATAGAAAAGAAAGAAAGAGAAAAGGATGTGTTTTAGTGCTTAAAATATGCCTTATAAAGGGAATACTTGCGTGTTAAGAAAAGGCATCTTCTTTTTTGAATTTTGATCCCAATCTTTGTCCACAATTGATAAAGTCATTTATGGATTTCCTTCAAAAGGAATTAAAAAGATAAACATAGATAGACATGATTTTGAAAAGTTTTCATAAAGTGAAAGGATTTAGAAGGCAATGTATTTAATGTCACATTTATTTTTAGAATAAACACGACCTTATTTAGTTGTGCAAATTTTATGGACCGCCGGATCCCAGATCCAATGGAGGATGGGTCATCCCCTAGATCTCACTGGAACAGGAAGGATGAGTAGTTAGATCAAGTTTTCTAAATTGGATTTCTCACAAAAGGACGGATGAGCATATCTAGATGTTGGTTTGTTGACTTCAGGAGCAAGAATCACACCTAACCATCCCTAGTTTTGCCTAAAGAGGAGGACTTTAGAGAAATCACCCAATTTACAGGGGTGTCCATGCTCAACCCTAAGGCACAAACCTATATAAAGGGGTGAAGTCACCCTCTGTGAGATCATCAATTCATCCACAAGGCTTTTCCCAACTCTCAGACTACTTCCTTGCCTCTAATTTGGTCCCACATATTTCCTTCTTGATCCTCTTCAGTTTCATGTACAATCCTACAGATTCGATCCCTTTCTTCCATGTCCTAATGACTCTGATGAATCCAAGGACGTCGATGAGTTTGACTGGGCTCCACGAAGGTGGTTGGATCCTTTCTTGGTTATCCTTGGCCATGAATCATGGAGTCAACGAGTTGGTTGACTCACCTGGGTGTCTACTCGGACCTGGCGTGAGGAGGAAGATGACAAGATGGAAAAATACCCTCTTGGCCCCAGGTGCACAAGGTCCAGACTAGATGGTGGGTGGTAAGAGTTGTAATTCCTTAGGCTTACCACCCTGCTTGTATGGAGTGAGTTGCCTATGTGGCTGAAGTCTATAGGCTGAGCCAAGATCCGCGTGGAGGGGGGGACCAACCGCTCACCTGGCAGCCAGCTATTGGTTCAAAGGTAATTAATTTGAATAAATCATAACTAATTATTTGTAACTCAATCGCAATATGTTTTATATGAACATTTATCTGAAGAATGAAAGGATTATAATAAAAATAGAGTGAAGACCTAATTTTGTCTCTAGTTCAAAAAGTACTTAAAGTTACCAACCTTAAGGTGATTAATGCATAAGAACCCTAATTTCTAGGTTTTTATGATCTTAATGTGTTTAACTGGTCTTCATGATTAAAGATTTATTATTTATGGATAAAAAGAGCAACTTGTGACTTGTGTACTTAAGAACCCATAATTTGATGAATTAGGGTTTCCTGGAGATTAAAGTTCAACTAATGATAAGATTAGGGTTTGTCAACCCAAAAGTCATGAAAAGTGATAAATAGGGTTTAGGAAGCCAAAACCCTAATAAAAACCTAACTTTAGACCCAAGGAAGTCTTAGTGATACATTTAGATAGAATAATGATACATGGGTGTTATGCTTTAACTTCTAGGATAATTGCTTGGTTGCTTATATGGTTATTCCTGATTGATCTTGTTTTGACATCAAGTATACCTGATCAAGGTATGTGGTTATGCCTATAACTAACCACATTAGTTTCCCAGTATTTTCCAAGGTTTTTTGGATTGCTTGAAATTAAATGCTTGCATGTTTTATTTCCTACAAACTATAAAGTCATTATGACTATCACAATATATGCTTGTAACTTGCTTGAACCATGCATACCAACTCTAGAAGTTTGAGAATGGAAAGAAATGAAAGAGTCATGATGATGACTAAAGACTAGGCCCCAGTTTGGGAAAGTCAGACCAGGTCCCAAATTAAGAAGGTCATATTAGGTCATGCCCCAGATTGGGAAGACCAACATGGAACCTAGTTCTAAATTGAGAGGTGGACAACATGGCACCTAGCTCTAGATTGAGAGGTGGCCTACAGTCCATTGTAGGGATAAAATCCTAAGAGAGGGTATCCCAAAGGATGAGTAATAATGAGTTGAGGAGTTATTTAGAAAATGATAATTTTGTTTTGTAACAATAATTGTTGTGGTTATGTCGTTACACTTAGATGCAATCTTTTATTTCCTCGACATTCCAGTATAACTTGTTATACTGACCGAGTTTAGATTTCTCGGCATTTGAGGATAATCTTATATCACTTTTGTAAGTATGATGGAAAGTGGACACTCATGAATAAGGCACCAAACAAACAAGAAGTAATGTAATCTTTGGAGGATTTAGTTAGTTTTTATTTCATGTTGCAAAATTCTACAAAATCATGTAATTACTTTGTGGGAAGTCAATCTTGTACAAAGTCATTCCTATTTAGTGAAAATTTATTAATTATTTTTGGTTATTTGATAAACCTCCATCCTATAATGAAGGTAATGGCCCTTGCACTCTCGATCCACCTGAATAGGGGATGACAGGGGGAGGGGGCAATGCAAAAACGTTCTCCTTATTTGTAAAATTCCTAAAGAAATCTTACATTTTCATTTGTAAATATAAGGAACTATACTTTATAAAATAACTTAATTAAATTCTATATAAGACTACCGAATTTGTTCAATTCAATATATATACATATATATTCCATGTAATAGAAATAAGAACTTCAATCAATAACTACTATAAACAGTGTGAACTAGATGATTAGAAATAACTATCTTCATATTATTATTAACTAAATACATTGTTATGTATTGTTTAACATGCAATTTATCTACTCTACATGTCTCTTTGGTTTTTGCAGGGCTCACCACTGTCAAACAATCCCATTTATAAGTTAGATCATGTTGGAAAATGGGGCATCAAACATAGTAGAAGCAAAAGAAAGATCCATTTCTTATCAACATATATCATACAATAACTGTGTATTGGGATAGAAGATCATGTGAGGTGTATTTTATTATAGAGCAAGTCCAACGACTTCCCTTGCATGATATGTGTGGTGCTCATGGCGGTGCATAGATAGTCATTGACAAAATCCTACTATGCAGTGACATAGTGGCTATGTCTCTATGTAGTCCATGTATATGACAAGAAGCTCCTCTCCACAATACTTGATTTGATGAGGAAGGAGTGGAATTTTTCTTGGAAACATTCTAGAATCATACACTATCTCCTTCTCTCTCCCCCTTGGGTTAATGACAAATAGGACTTATGTGTCAAAGTGTGTAACTGAAACCTTGACCTTTGTGTCCCTTCAAATAGGTGAGGGTAGATAACAAGGTTTCTAAAAGAAATTGAGAAACAAAAAGTGAGTGATTGTGTTTAAGTATCCTAGTCACAGACAACCAATTCATCGACTGACCAATCCATTAGATCAACCTAGTTGCATCAGAACTTTGTGAATTAAGTAATTGATTGATTGATCATATCTAGCTAATTAATTGGATTTTTGTCAATTGATTGATTTTGTCTTGTATAGTTAATTGAGTGGACTTTCCACTCTACCATCTAGATTGATCATATCCTGATGATTGACTCAACTTCCTAGTGATTTATTGGGCTTCTAGATAATGTATGGTTGTTATGATTGATTACCAAAATGTTTTAGTAACCAGTTTAACTTGTGTCAATGATACTACTTCTCTTCCATGTGCATCATATGTGTGTGACCATGTTGTCTCCATGTTATGTTGGTAGTGATCCCGGAAGGATGCCTTCTTTGCCTTCCACCTAAGCTGTGTAGGAAATGCCCAAAGCCAATCCAAAATGGATAATCTATTCCCTTTTGCAAAAAAATGATCTTGGAGGTTGTGTAATGCTAACTCTCAGAGAAGAAATCCTTACTAATCTGATATATTAAATGAGAAATTATTTTATTCGAAATTATTCAAATTTATTTTATATAGTCATATTACTACTTTACAAGCAATTAGCAATTCTAGTAGTACATTACTATCACATAAGTAACTGGACAAGTTGAAGAACAACTTCATCCTTATGTTTTGACCAATAGTACATTGAATACTATGATCCCTTTGTCTATGATATCTAGATTGAAGATGGGATATGGAAACATCATCCTCATATTGTCCAATATTCTTCCCTTGATCAAGAGAAAACTATTTGAGATACGTGTGAACTGAATATTAAATATAGACTTTCATGAACAAGGGCATGCATTTCATAGTCTCAGTCATCAAGTGATTGGAATATCAGGGAAAAATTCCATCAACATTACTCTCAATAATCCAGATGTGTCATAATGCACCCAAGCATTACATGTATGGAAACCCTCATTCATGGTCACATAATGATAAAGTACATTGAAAATCATGTGATTATTGTAGTGACTTCAAGTCTAGGACCACAATCACTACTTTCACATTGAGATATGATTTGATTGCCATCTTCAGCTTCCATGTATGGTACTCAAAGTGGGTCTTCTATGTACACTTATTTATTAACAAGTACATATGTATTTGACTTGATATCAAATATCATGACCAATGAGATGTAGTCATCAATCAAAAGACATGTTAGTATCATGTGTTATTGTGGTACTGGTATCCTAACTAATATCTGACTAGGGACTTATACAAGAATGAATATTCTTCACATAAACATGATCTCATGTCCAGGTGCTCAACCCAAACTCACATGTAGTTGAGTGATACATTCTTAGTACACTATTATGTCTAACAATTATCTCATATTAAAGTAAACATAACAAATGGAAATGCCATTATTTTTAATACAATGAAGAACAATTATCCCATTACAATCATCATATGGACGTCTCTCAGGGCATACAATGAACATATTGTGGTGCTTGATATTCTCCTCCTATGGTATGTCCAAGATCCTAAAGGCCTTCACCTACTCCATCAACCATAAATCCACATATTTTGGATCTATTGTACCACCATACAACATCTACCACTATCATCAACCTATCAAACATTTTCCCTAGAGCAAGGGGATTCAACATGTGATAATGATGTTTGATGTGATAGGCATCATGTTTGTGAGTGCACAAACCTTGGCATTAACTACACAAAAACAACTTGAATAGCCAGTTTAATTACTTGTTTTGGGTTTAGAAGAGGTGGTGGAGGTTGTGGAGGACCCACCTCGAGCAATATATGCTTTAATGTCTTCTATTTATCCTCATTTGTAGGCATCAAAAATCTACTCTATGCATGTTATTCACACTATTTATCCATATCTACATCATCATGAACAATGATTAGATATAGGCAATACATAAAAACATACATGACATAATATGTACCTTTAACTCTAGTAAACCTAGGATGTGATACTAATAAAATGTTACATCCAACCCTAGTATCAATTAATAAGCACGTCAAGGCCAAGTAAGACACAATGGAGAAATTTTAAAAAATCAAAATTTTGAAGGATTAAGACTAATATATGTGTAGTAGAAACTCAAAGAAGAGTTCCCAAATACATACATATACATAATCAGAATCAAAAGCCCATCTATTCAATATTTAACATGTAATTGCACATCATTCATTGTATGTGACCAATTCACAACTTGTTTGTGCGAAAGGTATCCATTACATTTACGTCATCAGTGCTAGAGAAAAGTCATATATCAGAAATTGAGTCATGGATACATCATTATATTAAACACCATGTACAAAATTTGAGTGTAAATGAACAACTCTAAGACATCACAAAGTCTAAAGTTCCAAATTTAGCTCACTAATTTTAAAATGAAGGAGACTCCTCACCATATAACCCCTAGGTACAATATTGACCATTATAGTGAGACAAAATCCTATCAAGAGATAAATCATGTGTATAGTAAGAAAAGTATGCAAGATCTACTTTATTCAATGAACCTAGCAATTCAATAGATGAAAGTTACACATGAAAGACATATCACAGCAATAATGTCAGTATCTGATGCATAAATTAAAGGTATTGTATAACTAAAACTACACTTCTTGATTACCAATTATTATTATTAAGCCTCGATTGAACTTAATGTGTCATAGAAAATACTGAATAGTATTTGCACAGTCACCTAACTGAATATAGAGAAAATTGAAGTATCCCTTCTCATTAATATCATATCACGCCTTAGTTGGCAAAAAGATAAAATTAGGGGCTCATTGGCATGCGACCTACATAGGCAAGACGTATGGTCTGGGTCTAGTCATGAAATGACATAGATATCATGTATCATGTCATGTTCACATATATTCAATCACAATTACATTCTTGGCATGTAATTACAAGAGCTACGCCCATGACTACTATATCATGTCATGTTCACATATTTTTGGTCACAATTACATGATTGGCATGTAATTATAAGAGCTACACCCATGACTACACTCATACAAATGGGTAAATTCCATGCACACAGAGGGCCATACATCATATAGATTCTTGCTAACCTACATATATTAGACAATATACTACTACATGTACCTTCTCACGACCCCTACATTGCTACTTAGATATCCTTTCACTTCCCCGACTTTTGAACATTGGGGAAGTTATATTGCCACATGGAAACTATATAATTAGGGCTCACTAATTGGTTAGTCTAGTTACTCATATTTCATGAAATAAGATGAAATATTTCCTAAATAGATATACACAACTATAGCATTAGAAGATGAAATACCTTGATTTAGACTTAGCATGTTGATTCACAGTAAGAACATCCCAATTTCAACCATATACATGCCATAATAAAAATTAGGCTCAAAAATTACTTCCGTAGCTATATTTTAATTTTAAATCAATAATATCCATTTCTAAAAAGTTTTATTTAAAGATTCCATTACATGAGTTCACTCTGGAAAATATGTATAAATCATCAAAAGTGTCAGTTTTGGGAAAGATGTAAAAAAATCCAATGGTTCAGCTATAAGATGGTCAAAGAATCATCTTTTTTGTTTGATAATATCATGTTCTACAGAGGAGAAATATCTTCATAAATTTTCAAGTTTTCACCCATAAGCAGAAAACAAATCCAATATTTATATCATTTTACATGCAATTAGCAAGATTAACAGTCCATTATAGGAATTCAATAATAAATATTGCTAAAGAGTGATTCAATTACTCTCCATGGGGAGCAATGTGTCTCTAGAAGGTAGGAGGATGAAACCCTAGACCAAATTGTCCATTTGCCAAGATCCAAACGTTCACTCCTACATGCACAAGCTCATACTAGGCTAGAGGAGAATAAAAGGAGACGTCTTGGATAGAGAAACAAGTTTTCTACCATGGATCATGGATAACTTCACCCAAGAAAGTAGAGAAGAGAGAAAACAATACAGGAGATAAGAAAAAAGTAAATACTTACATGCATTTGAGCTATATTAAATTTAGATGTTGATTCCAACATTTGATCTTGCAAAGGCTTTCTAAGTCATCAATATGTAGTATCTTTCTCTAAGAATTTTTTTCATACCTCCAAATACCATAATTATTACCTAGAATACTTGATTAGAGTTTAAGGTGAACAAGTTGGCTAACATAAAACATATCTGAAATTTTTCCATTTCTATCTTTGCTAGTTATGACAGGTATATGAGAATCTTTTCTCATTTACAATAAACTCATAATCAACACAATGACTATTACTATTAATCACTTAGAATTTCAACATATCAGTATACAGAAAGCAGATATTTACATATCATATTACAAGATGAGAAATTACAGTACTTTATCACTTGACAAATAAAACTCTTTCTTTCCAACCAAAAGGACCTAGAGTAGATAGTGAATAACAATCACCAATTCTAACTTAAAATATTGCTAACAATCTTACGTGACATGAATCTTTCTGAAACTATTGATATCTCTTTAATCAGTAGGTTACCTACAAAGTTGTTCAATAAAATGTGAGATACTAACTCAATGAATAGAAATTCACCAAGTAGACATAAGAATACAAAAAAAAAATTAGTTCATTAAAACATATATAAACAATCAAAGCCACTAAGCATAAAACTAGATGAATGATACTAAAAACCCATCAACAAGTTATAATACCAATCATAACTAAACAATAATATCTTAAATATGACTAGTTAATCTATTCATCATTTCAATAACGTCGTGTCAAATAAATTGTACCACAACATGTGAAATAGTAAGAAAAAGATATCATCTCATTGTATAAGACTTAGAGTTGATCTGACATTCTATGTCTACTAACTAGATATCCAGTTTGCAGCAAGCCTCGTCACGTCTAGCCTTAGTGTCTATATCAACTAATCAGATATAATGGATCCCTCCACTTAACTAGGGTACACATTAGGAGAGTGAAAGCACTTTGGCTTAACAACCTACATCAATGTTTCTATAAGGGATGACTCACTAAGTAGTAACTGAATTAATGTCTAGTACTAAACTATAATTGTATTAAAATTTCCTATCACCAAGATCTCTAATTGATGTTGGGTACCATTGAGTATCAATACAATATTTGGTTTGGATATACCCACTATTATCCAAGAGGTTGTCATGCTCGGATGAATCCCTCATGCTACAACAATTCAAAAGGTTGTTCATGATGGTCTTACTCCTCGTGTCCCATCAAAAAAGTCTAGATTCATCTTCTAGTAACTACTATAGGTTAATTTGCTTCCTATGTACCACATACCTATGCAAGGAGTTTAGGGTGTTTAGGGCATCTAATGTCAGATTGATTATTTCATTCTTGATCTACTAAAATTTTCTTAATTTAGCATATAGTTGGATCATTCCATTTTCTTTATGTATTTGGCACTCTACTTGTACCATTAGAATCATATTGAAATATATCTAAATATTTTTATATGAAAAAATGACATATATTGAGCTTCCAACTTTGAGCATAACCTACATTGAATAACATGTGTATATAGATTTAAACTGGAATGATTCATATTGTACATAAAGATTGAACTCCTCACTAAAAGCTACTCATGTTGAGCTAACTAAATATGTAATAAAATATTTGGAATATACATACTTCTTAGTCTATCTGAAAGGATCATATGATAATATACAATATATATATGCATTTATTGTCTTGAATTTATGGTTATAAGCCATTAAACCATTCAGTCACATTCTCTAGCAATTACTCTACTACTATAGGGTTTAGGCATATTCAGGTATACCAATAGTTATATAACTTATTGTCTATAAAACTCATAAAGAACATACACAAGTATTTTAGTACTAAAATCACTCACCATCTATCAATTTTCTAGCCATGTCAATCACTCATACATTAGGAATATGAATTAGGGCTTTTTGATACAAAGTATTAAAAAAACAATACTAGTCCATTGTAGTTTCCTAAGAAACGTGATGCCAATGAGAGAGGGTCGAGGAGCATGATGGGGTATCATGGTTTGCACAAGTTCCAGGTAGGGAATTGTACAAGGGGAGGGGAGAATTCTAGTGGCACATGTGAGCATGTACAACGTAGATATGACGGACCTCAAGCTTTTATTTAGTCATATAAATGATGGAATTAGGTTTAATGTTACAAGATTTGATGATGTCTCCTCAAAAGAAAAGAATTTAATGATTGTTCTTAATATGGAGGAAGATTTCCTAAGTTTAAATGATAAAAAGGAAGATGGTACGAAATTATGATAAAGGAGATCTAAACACGACTCCAGCAAAAAGGTTCAAAAACAAAGTGATAGGTTTTCATAGTGGCTCTGTACAAGATGCATCCCTAATGAGATAGATGAGTTTTCTTATTACTATTTCACACCATTTCATCAAGATTCAAAGGAAATAATAAATGGTAGATGTGTCATGGATTTGGAGGTTTTGTCAAAGTGACAAAGCCATGGAAGTTTGTAGTGGTCATATAGCATGTAGGGATCCAAATAGTATGCCTTATATTGTATGATGGACTTAGGAGTACATTGAAACCCTTTTACTTGATGAGGCTAATTGATTTGGAAGAGCACTACTATTTTGCACGATTAGTTCATCATAAGAACTTCATTAAAGCCATTACGAGAAGTCCTTAGGTGTTGTTTGGTCACTATTTTTTTGTAATCATGGCCTATTGAGTTTAATATATATGAAGAAGTCTCCATGAATCTCATTGCATGGGATACACACCCTAAACTCTTTTCTACACCTATATCGACAATATTTCATTTGTAAAACTGGAATGGAACCAAAATGTTTTCCAAAGCTGACATAAATACCACTAATGGTAATCATGATAGATATTCCATATATTATTTTTTAAATGTATACCTCACTACCATTAGTTTATGGTATCCATATGAATGGTATACTTATTAAACTTGAGTATGAAATATTTCTCATGTTGTATTATGGTTGTGACATGTTAGGCCATGTCTTCTCTACCTTCCCTTCTAGGATCAAGTATTTAGAATTCCTTGATGCAAATTAAAATTTTTAGGAAGTCACTACACAAGAAATGACCTTGGTTGGATATAGTGAAGTCAAGTATGTTGCTCCTAGACCCAGAAGAAGAAGATTGTAGGTAAGGTAATAAAGTAATGAAGTCAAAGTGACCAATAGTTCGAACATGTTATTAAACCAAAAGAATTAAAATACTAATGTAGAGAACACTCAAAGGCATACAACTAGAAATGAATGTGGAGACACAAGGGGACCCAAGATATGGAAGAAGAAAAAAGAACAAGCCAATTGCTAACCAAGTAAAATCATAAGGGAATGGTGTAATGAAAATATTTAAGAAGAAAGATGGTAATAAGAACAATACTAAGTATGACACTCCTTTTGTTGACAAACATGTTGTTGTGAGCCTAATGGAAGAATCAAGTGAAGAATCTCCTAATGTTCATATACCTACCACAATTGTTAGTGTCACGAAAGAAGCAAATCAAGTGGAGGATCCTCAGGCAAAGTCATGGGTGAAGTAGAGAACATAAATTGCTACATTTTTAAGCAAGAAGAAAGGAAAAAAATTAAGATAATGTGGAGGAAGAGAGCGACAAGGAAGTGCCACATGAGGAGAATTCACTACTCAATTAAGAGTGATTCTTGATGTTAAGCTATTTCTTCTCTCTTTCTTTATGACATTGACTATATGGAACATTAAAAGCATGTGTGATGATGATACATGTCATGTTTTTCCTTATGAGAGATCTTATTATGATAAAGAAACAAAACATTCATGTTATTCTAGAGCAAAGGTGTACTAATGAACATGCCGAATAGTTTATCAGTTCTTTGATCTTTAGTAATTCTTCTCGAGTTGAAGCTACTAGATATCTAGGTGGCATCTAGTTTATGTATAATTTGTGTATCACTAGTTTCAAATCATCAAATGTCACAAATTTTCATCCACGATCACATGCATGTGATTGGTTTCCTCATTTTTCTGCGTAAACATTTTCATGGTCCAAAGCATTGGATATGGGATCGCCAAAATATATATCTGATCTATGGTCCATAATGGGAGATTCCAAATCGATTTTGAATATATATGATAAGAAGGGTATTGAATCCAAAAACATGCCCATCACTTCATATATGAAATACTTTAAATATGTCATATGTTACCATGATATGTTTGACATGGGGTTCAAAGTCAACAAGTTTAATTTCATGAGAGGGATTATCTATGATATATAGTAAACCATGAATGTCGTCCCATCCTAACTATATTTCAAAGCATTTAAAATGGGTTGAATTATCTAGAAATCTTGATAAATATTGATTGTGTGTTAATGATATGATGATAATGTGATAATTACAAGAGAGACTCCTCTCCTTCATAGATGAGAGGGTAGACATGACTCTAGAGACTTCTAGATGTGACTTGACTCTATTTGGGCCTATATAATGTGACCCATATATGATATGACTATTACTTCTAACACTCTCTTGCAAGATGGATGGGAGAATCACATGCCCAATTAATGATAGGAAACAAGACATAGAAAGATAGTTTTGACTGAAACATGATATTCACTAAGATAGCAGGACATGTTCTCTCCCCTGTACTCTGGCAACTTTGACTTTAAAGCTTCCCTTGAGATTGATAAACAATCAATCTTTGGGAGAGATTGATAAAATACCAAATCTTTGAAACATGTACATCTTTGAAAATGTTGGAGCTTGTATCATGGAGTATGCTAAATAAAAATGCAAAGACTCTTTGAGTCATCAACTTAGCTTCTATTTTTGTTTAAGTTGTTTCTAGGATATGTTCCACATGAAGACTAGGTTGTAGTATACAATCAACATGTTGAATAAGGTACAAACAAACATCAACATGCTTGATGGGCATGATAGAACAAGGAGTAAACATTACCGATGTAGTTGACTGAATGATCTTTTACAAAAGCCAACTGTGTCGGACCGACACACAATCAAATGGTCAAATAATCCAAGATGCTCCTATGCTAGAAGATTTAAGTGTTTCTAGAGTATAATCACTAAGACAAGGATGATGAAGAAATGTATTTGCCTAATGTAGAGTGCCAATGACATCTAGTTGATATGAGAAGATAGATCAATGCTTAGAAAATTGGAATCTGGATGGTAAGGATTGTCATTGGCCTTGAATTAGACAATGATATCTAGACAACATGTTAACTACACAAGAATTCATATGTAGACAATGATCTTCTTCCCCTTTCCTCCTCTGAGCTATGAACTCTACAACTCAACTCAACTCCTTTCCTCATCTCCTCTTCTCATCTCCTCTACTCTCCCCCATAGACCAACCACAAAGAGATGAATAAAGTGGTTGGAGTGAACAAAGACAAAGAGAATCTCCCATGTGATATTAGGGGACATATAGTGAAGAGTGACGAAATAAATGGAGAAAGATTTTCTTGATATAGCTGGAGAAGATGTGTGTTGGGATCTCAACATGCTTGAGAGAATTAGGACCTCACACTTAAGAAAGATTGACTTTTTGCTTGAACAGATTGAATCATTGCGCGTGAGAGAGGTTGGTCTTATTTTTTAGAGAAAACTACATCACATGTGTGACTATGTGAGAATTTCATGATGATGCTTCAGAGAGGTTGACTTGGAAAGGAAGTTGTAGTGGATGAACCAATAACCATATTTGATGTAGTATGTGGCATGATTATAAGATTAAGAGACTAAAAGATAAATAGATCTTTGTGCGACCCAAAATGGAAGTATGGATTAGGTTGAACAACAAAATTGATTATCCTTTTTTGTTGGGGATCTTATGACCTACAACACACCATGTTGGATAGCTGATGGGATGTGTCTCCACTATTGTCATTGCTTGAAATGCAAACCCTAATGGTTACATGCCATGTTGGATGACGACACGGGATGTTGATTGTAGAAATTGATTATCGCAGATTTCAAACAAATTGATAGCTACGCACCATGTTGGTTAATGTCACGGCATGTTGGTCTGTTGACATTTTGTGTAACTTATTCACACGTTATGGTGACAGATGAATTTCATTGTGAATGGAGTTACAAGCTGTGTAACTGACTTACACGCCATCTAACATGTTGTAAGGTTTTGGACTTTTTATTTGTATATGCCACCAAGACTAATGCAAAAACATCATAAAACTTGCACCCTATATCAATGGATGAATTTCAAAGGTAGTGGCAGATCTTGGAGATGAAAGATTGAAGGATCTTTGAATCTATACATGCAGAGTATATAGAGATGATTGTTACATGGTGGAGATGACTACCATTGTGAACAAGATCGTCATGGGGTTACTAATGTTGGAGAGAACTTCCAAAAGTGTGTTGATCTAACCATCCTCATTTCTATGGGACTAGGGGTAAGTTAATAAATTATTTGAAGGCAGTCAGGATAAATGTCATTGCTTACTATGATTTTGACATAAAAGAGAGACTCGCAATTGGGTTGTTCTCAATGTTGGAGAAGCTCACTGTAATGACCTCGCCTCCCGGTAACCCCCAATCAAGGGAGACCAAAAGGTCAGAGACATTGTCCCAATAATTTAGGATCCATGGTTTGACATTTAATCAAAAATAATTATCAAATTCTACTATTTCTAAATTGAAAAGCTAGAATAAAAATAAATATTTTTGCACACCTTGAAAATTCGGATTTAGACTTCTATCCACCGAACAAGTCTATCTAACTAATCCTCCTTGAACAGATTCATTGTATCTTCACAATAATTCAATTTATTGTTTGTCCTTTTTCATAAATGTACCTAAAACACTGACAAACAAAATGTCGGTCAATATATTTCTATACTGGTATGTGGGGAACAATCACAATTTCACAAATAGTTTCTAACAACCTAATTATCACAAATAATTGATTAACAATCCAAATTACACTCTCAATGTGACTTCTCAACCGCTTTTGCCCTAAACCCTGGATTACCCTCTCTTAGGGTTTTGCCCTTGCAAGGGACATAAGGCCACCTTCTCCATCCTGAGCTTGGTGCCTGGGGTCACCTCTCGAGGTTCCCAATGGTCTTCCCTCTATATCTTGACCACATCATGCCTTCCCTCTGGGGCTTGGTCTTGCAACATACATCAGGGTGGCATGTAGGTTCGATAATACACATACATAATTAATTGGGATACTCATAGGGACTTTATAGGATTGCAGAATTGAACATCCAACAGTTTAGGTTGCAATCACTCGATAAAAACATCTAGGAAACACCGTGAAACTAAAGGCGATTATTCATAAGTAACCACATACATGTTCAGTCAAATCAGCAAGCTAATAGTAATCCAAGACAGAAAGTATCTAGGCAAGTAGTTCAATCCACACACAAAAGCAAGAATCCTGAAACAATCATATAATCTATTTACTATTCACTTTATCAGGATATATTCATTTGAACTCACTTCCTAGGGTTTCCTACTTCCTTTTAGGGTTTCATTAAGATTCATCATCAGTATTGACATCATAAACCCTAAAACAAGAAATATAATCTCAAACCCTAACTAGCTTGTTAATTCCTTCTTACCAGGCTTAGGTTTGACTCACAACAACATTATTCCAAAGAATTTTGGATTATTCAAGTTAATCACACTTTTTACCCTAGATTAGGGTTCCTACATGCATTATCATAGATTCTTGTTTAAAATCCTAAAGCAAGCCAAATTATTTAATATCAGGTTCAAAACTCACTTTATTTCTCAACAGATTACTAATACTTGAATTAACCCATTAAGAATCTTAGATCTGGTCTATAATCATCATTAGGGTTTTTAACCTAAGTTCAATGCATTATATGATCATCTTAAGGTACTTTTACAATTAAAAACAAAATCACATGATAAAATTATTTTTATCAGATTCCTCATATTTTTCTGATCATTTTTCATGTATAAAGTTTCTTCATCCTACCTTCCTATCATTTCCTATGATTTTTAGCATTTAAATTTCTTCTGGCCAAACAAGAAAGCCACGCGTCCCTTTGGGTCAGGCGTGAGCCAATCGGCTCGCGCCGCGTCAGCACCCAGACCCAGTGAGGCACTCGCCTCAACAGCGAAGAAAATGAAACAAAGGACGAGAATGCCCTTACCTGGACTGAAGGAGCGGGAGGGTAAGATGGTAATTCTGTGAGGGCTCGTCTTCAACCTCTCGCGCCATTCTGTGAAGCTTTGAGGGTCAGCACTCCATTGAGTCTGACCCTCCATCCACCTACAAGAAAACTAACTAGACTGAGAGCTTCGCCTTGCTCTCCTAAACTCGAGGGTGCCCTCAATTGCTCCCTTGCATTGCTCCTTCACCGCCAGCGAGCCTTGGCTATTCTGATGATGTCTGTTGCTAGATGAGGGGGAACAATAGGGGGTTCAGTTGAATTGAAGCCACCAACTAACTCATCTCGGTGCTTCGGTTATGAGGGTAGAAGATGTGGGATGGCTCGTGATGCCTAGAGTCGTCCGCTATATATATATATATATATATATATATATATATATATATATATATATATATATATATATATATATATATATATATATATATATATGGATGACCTCAGACATCCGGCAAGTTGGGGATTCTCTAGATCCTCAACGAAACACCAACAACCCAGGCTAGATAAGATCGGAACACAATCTCGAAGATGATGGACTCATCCTCAACTCTGTTTGTTGCCTCAAACTCAATCAAATCTCAATTAAACCTCTCACAACTTGGACTTCTGCATTCCCAGTTCTTGCGAGATCGCGACTCAACCCAAGTCGTGGATCGTTGATCCAATGGTCACGAGTGTGCGCCTAATAAACAAAATCGGGATTTTAATCCTAAATCAATCATGACACATTTTCTTAATCCAATTATCCTTATCACATTAGGATAACTTCAAAATTCCATATCTTGAAAATTGTGCATCCTTTTGCAACCAATTTGAGTCCCAAATTCCAAAGGAAAAAGGGCATTATCTTCATATGCAAGTTTTCCTTTAATAAGTTTATTTATTTGGTATTTTCTCTTTATTATTCCATTATCTTTGCAACTTGGACATCCTTGGGAACCAAGGAATCCCAAAGATGAGAAATCCACCTTAAAGGATAATTCTTAGCCTTCTAGATGCTTCTACATCTTTCTTTTCTCATGATCTTAGTTGTTCCTTTACACTTTAGGAAACTTACCAAAATTCAAATCTCCCGATCTGTTTATCCTTTTAATCTCAAATTTTAGGGAGAATTCCATGATGACTTAAACTTCATGTGTGCAAAGTTTGGGACTCAAACTCAAAAGTATGAGGGACTTTTCTTCATATGCAATTTATCTCTTAATAAGACATATCTTAAGCATATTCTCTCTCTCTCTTAATAAGACATATCTTAAGCATATTCTCTCTCTCTCTTAATCTTTTATTTTCTTTATTTCGATTTCTTTTACCATTGGAAACCATGTGGACTCGAAATATCATCTATGATGATTCCATTATCCATATTTCCGCATATTTCTCATATTTTTATCATTATCTCAAACTTACTTCTTAATATTGCATTATTTGATTTCTTCTTTTTCTTTTAATCTTGTTGAACTCATTAATATAATATGATTCATGAAATCACATGCAAAAAGGGAATATTGCAAAGAGAATCCGTTCAATACATATAATTCACACAATTCCCATAATCATACATTTATTGGGGAAATTGCATTTCCCACCATATGAACCCAAAAATTGGGGTTGTAACATCCTTCCCCTCTTATAGGAATTTTGTCCTCAAAATTCCACCAAACATACAAACAATCAGGATAAGATTTTCTCATGTCCATCATTGACTCCCATGTGGCCTCTTCCTCTCCATGGCGCTTCCAAAGAACCTTTATTATCTTATATTCTTACATCTGAGTTCCCTCTCACCTTGGTATCTCATACCCTCGTACGTGACTCAATATATCTCATCCTCCATAGAAGCTCAATAGGTTCATGGCTCAGCACACGGTTTGGGTACATCACATAGTGCTCTAGATCAGACTCATGGAACACATCATACATTATGTTATCTTGAGGGGTAATGCTAAACATAAGCATCTCCACCAATCAAATGGACCTATGTATCGGGGACTCAGCCTTCTCAGCTATAGCTCAGAGGGGTCGGGTTTTCATTACACATTCTCCCACAGTGAACTGCATGTCAGTCTGCTTCACATTAGCTCATGACTCATGTCGCCCCTGGGCTTTCTCAGCCATCGCACAATCAAAGCGACTTCATCTGCACACTATGGTCTCTCTGACCTTCACAAGTTTCTTTCACTGACATCATCCCAATGAAGCGGTGACCGACACGGACTCCCTTATAGATCTTCTTTCATCTTGATACTGGCTATGGTGGTTATCGTCACAAACAAACTCTCATAGGACAGGAACTACCCCCATGTATCACCCTGAATAAGCACACACGCTCTCATCATACCCTCTAGTCTGGATCATACTAACTAATAGTTAGGGGTGATAAGTTGTGCTAAACTTCAAACTGGTATCGAGTTCTTCATGTACCTACTTCCACCGCATGGAAGTGATCTTGAGGTCCAGCTCCAGATATTGAACTTGGATCATGGTGTAGTAGAACTATCTCTCTCATACATATAGTTCAAGCAGATCTGTCACTTTGACAGCGCTCTCTCTCTTAGGTAAGGGGTTAGGTCAACTTGGTAATGCGATCTACCATAACCCATATTGCATCCTGACCTTTCTTGGTCCAGGGGAGACTCACCACAACGTCCATGGTGATCCACTCCCATTCCCTCTCGGGGACTCTTCATTATCTGTAGCAACTCACCGGGTTACGAATGTTCATCCTTCACCTCCTCCCATGCATGGAGAGAAGCCACATGCAACTTTATATACTTCTTCATCTTAGGTATTCAAAGTACTACTGCAAACTTACTATCTTGGTAGTACTACGGTGTACTTAACATCATGAGCCTCTACTTGTCATGATTCCTCAAGGTTGAATTCTCTGAAACCCTAAAACGTTCTAGTTGTGGGTTCCGTCACCTTCCTTTCCTGAGAGGTGTATCTGAGGTTCTTACAACCATCCTTCTATCTCATCAAGCTCTAGGTTGGCTACCCAAACAACCCCTACTCGACCAACGGGTTGGGTTGTATCTTGGTGTTAGCCAAACATGTATCACAAACTTAGGGTTCACCCAACCACCTCTTCTAGCCTCTATACTAGCTAAACTAGATAGTTGTGTCTCAGCAAAGAGCATCCATTACCACCTTACGTCCTTATGTGCTAGGTAACGGTGAAGACATAAACCTTCATATACTCCACTTATCATCCTCATCTCAAATTTAGGTCTAACTGAGTCAAGAAAACTTCAAGCTCATCATCTTGGTTATCCAACTCAAGCTTATATAACTCATAAATTCCATGCTACTCTTGATAAAACATCCTCATGATGACTACCTTAGTTATCTTCATGTTTGTAAACCATCCATACATCATACTCTCCACAAAGGTACACTACTATCTCTATCCTCATACATCGTAGCAATGTTTCAAATCACATCATATTTATCCTTAGTGTATGGCATGCTTATTGCCCTATCTCTCACCCCTATAATGAGAGGAAATAATCATTTGCCTATAGTCCAAATACAGAGTTCTTCCCATTCTAAGAGTAGAGATGGTGCATCCCACATCACCAGTACACTTTTCCAAACTAAGTTGAAATGTGCATCACATGTCTCCACATCCTGAACATCTCGATATCAGGTTTACATCCATGGAAAACTATTCCCAAACACACTTGGGTCGTCACACAATCCTTACTCATCTCCTCTAGGTCTGTAGGGTGTCGGTACTTTTGGGGTCATCCCTCTTCCCTTATGCATCCAGGGAGTGCCCATCTCGTTTGCCCTTTGGGTCCCATGAGCTCATGAAGGTGATCAATCTCCTAACCCATGGTCCTCAGACAATGATAGTTGTTACCTCCTGACCCTATGGTCTTGTGCAACTAGGGAATTAGGCAACTCCTACTCCATCAGTCTTATCCCCACCTGACCTTAGTATAGACTTAGGATTCTATCATGGTACATATCAAACTTGAATCCCTACCCAAAAACTCCATCATCTCTCTGGGCATACGTGTCCAAACATACATCCTTTCATAGGGATCATGGCGACCTACCTACCTTGGTCTGGCCCCATACAGGTTCCCACCATGGAAACCTATCCTCATGCCCTTTAGAGATGGTCACACAAGGGTCTATAGATTCGTGATCATACCATATGTTCTCCACTTAGCTCATCAAACTCTTATAAGAGAGACCTCTATCGATTACCTCAAACCTAAACAAAAGTTGATACTCACCCTACAAAAGAGTCCCTCCCCAGGATGGGAGAAAACTATCTCTTGATAGCAACAAAGGTCACAAACGTCCTTACATCTAGGGTTTACACCATCATGTGCATGCTTAGCCCTATCATGCTACTTAGGCACGTAGCTAGCAAGAAGACAACCCACTAAACCACTATGGGTTCCTTAGTATGTCATGCTTGCTCCTATTCCTCAACATTCGACCACAATCATACATGTGTATGTCTCCAACACGGGTGAGAGGTTCAACAACATATACCTTAGTCCAAGAGGGGTTTCCTTTTCCTCTAATCTTGAGGGATGCCATGCTCGAATTTGTAGGAACTCAAACATCTTCAGGAGCATCAGGTGCACCAAGTACTACTACTTCCCCTCTTAGGTCTAGGAACCCTAGGTTCACTTCTTATGCATCAACTGTCCAACCACAAACCAAACATGCACAAGGTAGGGCATACACTTCCCACCATTCTTCCACATTAACAACACCTCAGAGCCCTACACAAGAACAACCAACTGGGTGTGAGGCCTCACAACTCGTCACCATACCTCCTCAGTCTAAGGAACTCTCTTCCTCTACCTAAGAAGTAGAAACCTATAACATCTATACATCGACTCCAGAAGCCTCTTCCTCTTTCTAGGGTTTGGTTCCTCTAAGTCAACCATGATACAACAGGCCCCCAAAGATCATGCATGATGAAATCATATATATCTACTTAGGGTCATCCATCTATTCCATATCATACCCAACTTCCCATGATGTCATAGAGTCTAGCTTCCAACCTTCTTTCTCGGGTCTTACTCTCTCTCAAGAGCTAACCCTACGACCGACCTTACCACTAGAGGTTCTAAGAAGGTGGATCAAGCTCCTACATGGGTGAAAAGTATGATCCAAACCTATGTTTGATCAAGATTATCCAAAGCTCAGCATGTTCATCTCCTAACATGTCAGGCATAACCCCTCAGACTTAAGTCTCAACCTACTGCCAATACTGCTGACGTTCTCTCCTACATAGGTGCATGCTCTTCTATGCTCGTATATGCCCATAAGGGTTTCTATATGGTCACCACTATCCTCTTCAAAGAAGTAGTTATCTTTCATCCTAACAGGCATGACCCTTCCAAGGTTGGGTCGCCAAAAGGCACTAGGTTAACCATCCTCACATAGCTCATTCTTCTCATGGGTACTCAAAACCAATATGCATGTCAACCCACGTACATGGTCGACTATGATATATAACTCATCATGTCATCTCTTCCTTAAACTCCACTTAGGGTTAGGGTTAGGGTTAGCATCATCCTCAGAGGATGTGTCAGATCTTTACCTCTTCCTAGAGGCCTCTGCCTTCAAGGCTAACTCTCTACTCATCCTTCTGACAAAAAGGCCTAACCTCAGTGCTCTCCTAAGGGCACGACAACACATGCCATGCAACCTAAGCATGTAACTAATCATTAGTTTCTCTTAAACTATTAAGGTTATGTCTATGACATCTTGTTTACATTGTTTCATTGACTTGGTGTATGATTCCTTAATCCTTATCATACTTACCCTGACCTCAAGAGGGTGGGGAAGAGAGAAAAACCCTAAATCCTAGAATCTTTAATTGAATTAGGGTTTAGAAGGGATGAATAGATGAGAGTTTCCTAAAGGTATATTATTTCGAGTCAAAACCTCAGACATTGGCCAGGTAGTCACACTGCATCCGGGATTCCTCATGACCGACTAGTGGGGCAGAGGAAAATATTGCCAACCCCCATATTGTGATCCTATTCTAGACACCTCCGTCTTTGGAAAATCCTCTAATAACTCCCTTGGTTCTACAGAGTTTGTAAAATTTAATAATTACCAAGGATTTAATGAGAAACCAAGGCTTTGATTCCAAATGTAATGACCTCGCCTCCCAGTAACCCCCAATCAAGGGAGACCAAAAGGTCAGAGATGCTATCCCAATAATTCAGGATCCATGGTTTGACATTTAATCAAATATAATTATCAAATTCTACTATTTCTAAACTGAAAAGCTGGAATAAAAATAAATATTTTTGCATACCTTGAAAATTAGGATTTAGACTTATATCCACTGAACAAGTCTATCTAACTAATCCTCCTTGAACAGATTAATTGTATCTTCACAATATTTCAACTTATTGTTTGTCCTTTTTTAGAAATCTACCTAAAACATCGAAAAACAAAATGTCGGTCAGTATATTTATATACAGGTATGTGAGGAACAATCACAATTTCACACATAGTTTCTAACAACCTAATTATCACAAATAATTGATTAACAATCCAAATTACACTTTCAATGTGACTTCTCAACCAATTTTTCCCTAAACCCTGGATTACCCTCTAATGCAGCCCTATTTTAGGGCTTCATCTTGGGTCTTTTTGCTCTTCAATCACATCTATACCTGTTAGATTACATGTCATTCCTCCCAATATGCTTATTTGTATAAAATGCACTTATGGACATTATTTGCGTGTTTTTAGGCATTTGGACCACACTTGATGGAAGAGAGAGATAAGGAGTGATCCTAGGGTTCCTCTATCCTTGGAGAGACCCAAAGTGAAGTCCAAGGCTCCCTCAACCTACCCCTAGTGGACAAAGATCATTTGAAACAAAGACGACCAAGAAAATCCAAAGAACAGAGTCACAAGTGTTGATCTAGGACCCAACACGGCCGTGGTACAATAGAACGGCCATGCTAGGTCACTTGCAAATCAACTCCAAGTCAAGCAAAGAGCACCATGGCCGTGCAGCCAAGAATGGTCGTGCTACCTAGCATGGCCATGCTACAGAAGATCACCATGACTATTTTACACCACCACAAATGCCATCCAACCCACCACGATCGTGGTACTCCACGACAGTCGTGCAACACCCTATCCACCACGGTCGTGGTGACCACCATGGCCGTGGCCATTTCAGACCAAAACCCTATAACTTGGCCTATTTTAATTCCCATGACTGTGCCCATACACCGCGGTCGTGGTCTACCCTACCCACCATGGCCATGCTACTCACAAAATCCACCCATTTTTCCACTGCTTTCCCCATTTTACCCCTAACTTAACCCTAGACCCCCTAGACACCTATATATACCTAGGTGGCAGTTGGGGCATGAGGCTAGCTACCTTCCACCACCTCCTAGCTCCCCAAATCACCATCCACTACATTCCACTCCATTTCACCATTTCCACCACCAAATCGCTAGTTTAGACTAGTTCCTACCCATAATCCCCTTCATTATTCACCCTTGCACCCTGGAGGAGGGAGGAGGATGACCTACAGCTGCTGGAGAAGGGTATTTCAGCCACTACTTCGAGCTCCATGGCCACCTCTATCTCTTTCTTCTCTCTTTTTGTATTTTCCATTTCTATGACTAGCTAGGCCCCTATGGGTGGGCTGTTTGGGGGAAATTATGTTACTTTGATACCATGTTGGGGGAAAATGACATGTAAATGTTGTAATTCCATTTGTTAATGATTATATTCTATTTCTATCTCATTCTCCATGGATTGCTTGTTGGTTTGTGTGTGAAATCACCTAGGAATTTAGGCAAATTGCTTGTATGTGTGAATTTTGGGATTTTCCCCTAGGTCCAATTCTTGGATCCCTAGGTTGCCTCCCATCTTCCTACATCCTAATCAATCTCCCTAAACCTAAGTGAGAGATCTAAGTATCTAGATTAGATAATTCTAGTGCAATTAGCATGGAGCCTTCTCAAGGCTAGAATGTGGGGGAATTGGGGTCCAATACCCTACCTCAGCCCCTAATTGCCCTAGGAATGCCTAATCTAGAAACCTGGACTTCATTAGACTCTAATTGAATTGAACCTAATCCCTAACCCAATTGAGCCTCGTAAGGGTAGTAGGAGGTGTTAGGGACTAGTTCCCCTATACACAACCTAGCATATCCATGGCCAGTTAGTAGCTTAGGTTAATTCATTAGACTCTAACTTGTTTTTTAGTTTGGATAATCTAAATGGAATCATAATGTTCATATGTCAACCCCCAACTTAAGTGATAAGTTCATACCCCTAAATAGCCCATACCTCTCTTTATTGCTTAAAACCCTAGTTTTGTGCTTGTTCAGCTTAGTTCGTTCATTCCTTGCTTAGTTAGCTTCTCACTTTGTTCTTGCCTTGTTCATGTTAGTTTAGCTCTTTAATTGCTCTTTTGCTTCTCTCTTGCTTTCCTTTGTCTAATTTGCATTTTCATACCTAGCTTAGTCCTTTCTTTCCTGCTTAGTCTTAATCTAGTCTAGGGTTAATATAGATTTCATTCTTGTCTTTAATTCCTCATTTGTTCATAGTTGTTTAACAATCAAAACAACCTTTAAACCCTTAACCCTAGTCTCCGCAGTAGGAACCCAGAAAAACTAACCTAGCTCTAGCGCCCCCTCTTTTCCCTATGGATCGACCCTATACTTGCCACCTTCCTATACTACAACACGACCCCGTGCGCTTGCAGGTGTAGTTGTTTTAGTAGAAGTAGGTGTGTTAGTTTAGGTCTTATAAATTTCGAAAGCAAAAACCCATCATGTGTGTTCCGACCTTGTGGGGTGCATCTAGTCGAGTCAAATCGGCTAGTGTGTTGCACCTCTAGCGGAATCGCACCAAGCTTTCTGGCGCTGTTGCTGGGGATTAGAGGCGTTCGGCCTAGCTAGTTAGTTTTGCTTTGACTTTTCCTATTGTCCTCATCATTGCTATTCTTTATTCATTTTTCTTTGCATTCTTTTTGTATATTGGTTTACTAACTTGCTTTCCTTTGTTTGATTGTGCTTTGTGCATGTGACAAGCCATTCGGGAGGAAACGAGATGGAAGACCAAAATGCACCTCGCAAGTCCTTGTAAGATTACTTCATGTTGAGCAACTACCAGTCACATATATCATCTAGAGTCACCCAAATGCAAGGGGAGCAATTTTCTATTCCTCTAGGTCTTCTTGGGCTCCTGCCCACCTTCTACGGCTCAAAGAGTGAAAACCCCTACAAGCATGTGGATGCCTTCCTAGAGATGTGTGCCACCTTCAGAACGTCAACAGCAAGTGATGACTCAATTCGGCTCACATTGTTCCCCTTTTCACTCAAGGATAGGGCCAAGGAATGGTATGATTCAAGGAGAGACATCATGAGTTGGGGTGAGATGAATATGGCATTCTTGAGGAAGTTATCCTCTATTGCAAGGATGACACAAATGCAGCAGTCAATAGTGAGTTTCAGCCAAATGGATAATGAAAAGTTCCATGATGCTTGGGATAGGTTGCAAAAGCTGTTGAAAAGAGTGCTTGCATAATGAGATACCTTTGTGAAAGCTTGCACAAGCATTCTACTCTGTTTTGTCATCACGGGATCAAGCTATAGTGGATTCTTCTTGTGGAGGTGTTTTCATGACAAAGCCACCGGAGGAGTCATGGTCGTTGTTTGAGTAATTGGCAGAAAATTCAAGAAATCGAGCTACTATCATGATCTGTGATGGGGATCGGGACTTTAGTGAGCCTTCTATTTCTAATGATCACAATGCACAAGTGATGAAGGTTATGGGAGAAATGAAGAAACTCATGAAAAGTCAAGGAGGAAATGGTCCTTGCCATCCGGTCAACTACATTGGTTCTTTTGAGGGAGAAGTGAAGACACCTTACTCCTATAGCTACTCGGAACCACAAAGTCCAAGCTACAACTCTAGGTTTGAGGAAGAGGTTCTATCTAGATTGAAGATCTTTGATGATGTCCAGAAAGATGTTGCAAGACTTGAAGAAAAGATAGAGCAGCTCTCTTCTACACTTGCTCTTCAAGAAAAAAAGTTAGCTTTGAGATCCATCTTGAGTTACCATGAAACAAGTGGACCTATGCCTTCTTTCCATGTTTTCTACAATCCACCTCCCATGCAAGTACATCCCATTCACTCCTTCCAAGGCTATCCTAAGACTTACACACCTCCACCACCTTCACCACCTCAATTTTCCCAAACTTCACTTTCCAACCTCAATTTCCCTCTCCACCTCAATTTCAATACCACCCATCACCCCCACATCCTCCATAGCCACAACATGCTCCCTCTCCCCATCATGATCAAGGTAGTGTTGTGACAGTTCTAAGGAGTGGGAAAACACTTGAGCAGCCCGTAAGTCAAAGAAAGAGTGACAAAGCAAAGCAGAAGCAGTCAAGTGGTGATGTTGTGATTGAGATTGCCGAAGATGATCATTTGCCACCCCATGTTGATATTGGGAACCCTAGTGCTCCACCTCATGCTACACCATAGGAAGATCGTGCTGAGTCAAGTGGGCCAATAGCTAGTGAGCCACCATTTCCCGAAGCACTAGATGAGCCCCCGACTGTGAAAAGAAGACAAAAGCACAATATGGACATTCTTGAGGTCTTCCAACAAGTGAAGTCAACATTCCTCTCTTGGATGCAATCAAACAAATTCCATCATATGCCAAGTGTTTCAAAGACCTATGCACTGTGAAAAGAAGGTCAACGGGGAGGATTCCAAAGAGGGTGAGATTGACTGAACAAGTGAGCTCCATCATACAACATGCCCTTCCCGTGAAGAGAAAAGACCCAGGAGCCCCACTCATACCTAGTTACATAGGGGGACATTGCATAGATAGGTCCTTACTTGATTTGGGATCTAGTGTGAATTTGATTCCATACCATTTCTATGTTGATCTGGGCTTAGGCAAGTTGAAGCTGACACATTGCACTCTCCAGTTGGCGGATAGATCCATAAAAGTGCCCAGGGGTAGAGTGGATGATGTCTTGGTGATGATAGATAAAGAAAAAGGTGTGGTGTTCCCGGTGGATTTCATTGTACTTGATATGGAGCCGGAGGATAGGAAGATTCCCATCATCTTGGGAAGATCGTTCTTGTCTATAGTTGATGTCGACATTCATGTGCGCAGTGGCACTATGACAGTCTCATTCATGGACATGAAGATCAACATCAACATGTACAAGACCCCAACCCGGTGAGTCCGAGATAGGGATATTGGACATGATCACTTCACAAGTACAAATGGGCATTTGAGAGGACACCAAGGTGAATAAATGGGTGATGATTATTGTGATGAAAGGGATGAAGAAAATAGATTGAGTGCAAATAAAGGATGCATGTTTTGCAAGAATGGGCACATGAGGATTTCAAATGGGTGAATTTTGAAGAATCACCAAGAAGCCTAGCTGAAGGCAAGAAACTCATCGCTTATAGGAGGCAACCCACCTAGGTTTGGGAATTTTTGACCCAACCTTACATTTTTGATACTTTTGCTTTGTTTTTACACTTTCCAAGAAAACACACACACTTGTATTTGATAGTTTTTGTGTATTTTTGAGATGTGCAAGTGAGAACAGAGTGAAATGAAGAAGGAATAGATGAAAGTTTGACCAAGAATCAATAGAATATCAACTTGAGATCAAATTTTTGATGTTTGAACAAGATTTAAGTGTTATACTACTGTTACAATGCACACCATGGCCGTGGTGACATGGAACGGTCGTGGTGGTGCACTCACATTCAATAGAGAAATCGTCAAAAATTGAGAAAATCAACTAAGTATAGAACCAGGGCAGCACGGCCGTGGTACATGAAGCCACCATGGTCGTGCCGCACACCACGGCCATGCCGCAGCCTGATTCCAGCAACTTAAACTCAAATTTTGCAAAACTTCTATTCACTTGCTCATTTCTCCGAAGGACAGAACGGCCATTCTCCGCGCCCTAGCGCCCATGCAGCATGCCGCCCACCCTCTCCAGCCCTCGAATCCTCACCAAATCACTCCCAAACCATTCCCAATCATTCCCCCACCATTTCCACTACCTTAATCTCTAGATTCCACCATTTTCCATCCACAAACGCACCACTTTCTCTCCATTCTGCCTCAACAGTCCAGTTCTTCAGAGAAATCCAAAATTTTCTAATTTCACTTCCATTTTCGAGCAAGAATGAAGAAGTTTGCAAAGCGACCAGTAAAGAAGACTAGGGGTGTCATCACCTACCAAAGGAAATCAAGAAACAGCCACCCCAGGTTGACGGATGCTGATTTGGATGCCATAGTAGATCCTATCATTGAAGAAGCCTACGAATAGCCACATCGAGGGACACCGTCTTCATCGCAGCCACTGCCGTCCGCCTCTCGGCCGTCCATCTCATCTGAGAGACCCTCCACTACCACTACATGACCATCAGTTTTAGTTGCACGAACATCCGGGTCCTCGGCGGCACAGCCACAGCCCGAGACGCAGCCACGACCGCGTCGACGGCTCATGTTAGATGATGAAGATGATATAGATATGCCCGATTCTAAGCATTGTGATATACTACCACAGCACCCCCTTCCATAGCCCGAGGTCACTACGGGCAGGGAAAAGGAGCCTAAGAACCCAGAGTGCTTGACACGTAGAGTTTTAGCAACTCGATATGCATGCCAAGAAACAATGGAGGCGATGGGTTTCTATGCCTACTTTTAGGGGTTGATGGAAAAAATGGGGCTATTTGATATCCTGACACTACAGCAGGAGACCTACATCGAGCTAACCCAGCATTTCTTCACCACGCTAGAGAAAACAACTGATGATGGCGAGAATGCAATCAAGGTGGTGATTGGGGATAAGAGGTGGAAGATAACCTCACAGATGCTAAATCAATTTTTTGCCCCAAGTGGGGAGGTGGAAGCCCTCCTAGACAGAGGAAGGACAGAAAATGATTCCATCTCCACATATTCAGCTATGTGGAAATGCTTCACTGGCCAAAGTACATTTGTAGCGGGGAAGTCCAAGACAAGTTCCATCCACAGCCCGTTTCTCTGCTATGTTCAGAAGGTGTCAGCAAACACCATCTTTTCCAGGTATGAAAACCAAGGCAACTGCACAAGGAAAGATCTTTTTGTTCTTAGTTGGATGACAAAAGAGAGGCATGTGAATCTGGGGGCATTACTTATCGATCATATGAGAACAATCCTATCCAAGAGCACAAATCCATTTGTAATGGGAGGGATTGTGACATCCATAGCCACTACTTTAGGACATGACATGACAGACTATACAAAGGCAGATGGTGGCAAGTTGGTTGATTTGCACTACTTAGCTCGCTCGTCCATGATTACAGTTACAGATCAGAGGATCATTTACCAAATCAACCCACCTTACCCAGGAGTGACATTGGAGT
The DNA here is from genome assembly GCA_963693085.1 of Alisma plantago-aquatica. Classification (NCBI taxonomy): domain Eukaryota; kingdom Viridiplantae; phylum Streptophyta; class Magnoliopsida; order Alismatales; family Alismataceae; genus Alisma; species Alisma plantago-aquatica. Next base: position 156,282,757 of record OY856413.1, read on the forward strand.
TGCCTTACCATACTCCACCCCTCATGGCACAATATGGACCGACGCCAAATTTTCTGGAAAAATTGAGGAGGTATGAGGCGGAGAACCCGAGAGGAGAGGCAGTCCCTGAGGTGATTTTTGCTGGGGTCTAGAAGAGCCTTCACAAGCGGCTGAGAAGAGGCAGACAGCAGAGAAAAGAGCGGCAAGATGGGTGAGGAAAAGAGAAGAAAGTATGGGAGCGTCAGAGCCACAGTAGCCTTCAGTGAATGCATATGACATGAGTACCATCCATGCACAGCTGGAGGGCATTCAGGCGACGCAGGACAGAATTCTATGGGCCCAGGAGGGATTCCAAAGGACACAGGATGCCATGTGGTTGGACCATCAGCACATGCATTACCAGGTCAACCACCTTTATCAGTTTCAAAATGCCCAGGCCCAGAGGAACCCACAGTGGGGTGAAGACTGGTGGAGTTCTTTATCATCTTTTTAGGACAGCTATCCGCCTCCACAGTCAGACTACTGGGGTGACTATTATAGACAGGGAGGAGCACCTCCACCACCACCACAGTGATCATCTACCCTATCATCCTAGACTTTAGTGTCATGCTGAGGACAGCATGATTAAAAAGTTGGGGTGGTAGAGCGGGATGCCCTCGTTCTACTTTCACTCATTTTTGTATCTCACCTGCTATTTACTCTTTGTTTGTTGTTTTTCACATGCTTGCTTGTTTTTGCTATCTAATTTAGAATTTTACTGCTTTGCATACCTGCATGCCATGTAGTTTGCTTTCTTGCCATTTTTTGCGTAATTTTCAAAAAAAATTCTCTTTTTTCCAGGCATTGCATATCATGTAGATTTTTGGTAATTTTTGCATATTTTAGTTAGGATTTGCTTGTTTGCTATTTTAAGTTCAATAATATAGGTTTAGATGGGATTGGAGGCAACTTGGCACCATTTTGGCCAATTTTCCCAAATTTGAGATTTCTTGTCTAAAAAGTATGTTTTGACCAAATCTCTACTATTTTGAGTAAAAATGACGACCTTTGACTAGTGCAAGTGAAATTCCATGCTTTATTGCTAAGTGGTATCAATGTTTGACTTTTTACATATGCATTACCTCTCTCATGATTGTGATTGATTTGGCTGAATTGTGAACTTAAGCAAGCTTTTAACGCTTAGTGTTTGTGGAATCACTTGTTTGATATATCAATTTCATCTTTTTCATTCATGTGGTGTGATATCTAGGATGAAGTATTGGATTAACTTTCATGCAGGATGTCTTATGTGGAAAATCATACCAATGACCCCTCTTTGACCCGACTCTTCTTCCACCATCTTCATATCACTCTGCCTCATAAAAAGATGCCCTAGTGCACATAATCAGTCTTGGCCACCTTCAAAAGTTTGGGGTGGCCACATCTCTACCTCCCTGCTTCACTCTTTCCACCATATGCCCTATCTACACCAAGGGCAAGAAAGAAAAGAAAAGAAAAAGAAAAGCAAAAACAAAATAAAAGGATGTTCCTATTTAATAGCATTCAAATAAAGAAAAGATGAGTGTGTAAAAACACTCCAAAAATCTTACCGCTACCCTTTCTTCCACTTTCATACCCATTGAGCTAGGAAACATCAAATTTAGCTCATTTTGCCTTTTTCTGCATCCACGTGGGTCATCTGGTAAGATTTGAAATATAAGACTGAATGCATGAATGTGAAACAACACTCCTAGTCATCCTTGATTAACACCATCATGAAATGGTTTACCCAGAACTTTATGGAAGAATTATGGATAACTTGTATATTCTATGTGCTATATTTGAAGTTCATATGCTTTGTGCTCTTTTCATGGTTGGATTGTGAAAGTAGGAGAGGAGAGAGGTGAAATGCATGCACTAAGTCATCTTTGATCCCATTCAGCAATAATCATCTTTTACTTTGCATATGTCATTTCTTTTTGTGGAAGTTTTGTAGAGAGATTGAGTTGGAGCATACATGAGGACAAGTATGTTTCAAGTTTGGGGTGGTGATGCAGCCCTATTTTAGGGCTTCATCTTCTCTCTTTTTGCTCTTCAATCACATCTATACCTGTTAGATTACATGTCATTCCTCCCAATATGCTTATTTGTATAAAATGCACTTATGGACATTATTTGTGTGTTTTTCAGACATTTGGACCACACTTGATGGAAGAGAGAGAAGGAGTGATCCTAGGGTTCCTCTGCCCTTGCAGAGGCACAAAGTGAAGTCCAAGGCTCCCTCTAGTGGCCAAAGATCATTTGAAGCAAAGATGTCTAAGAAAATCCAAAGAACAGGGTCAAAGTGTTGATCCAGGACCCAACACGGTCGTGGTACTACAGAACGGACGTGCTAGGTCACTTGCAAATCAACTCCAAGTCAAGCAAAGAGCACCATGGTCATGCAGCCAAAAATGTCCGTGCAAGGGGCAGACACCACGGTCGTGCTACCTAATACGGTCGTGCTATAGAAGATCACCACGACCGTTTTACACCACCACGACCGCCATCATCCAACCCACCACGGTCGTGCAACACCCTATCCACCATGGCCATGGTGACCACCACGGCCGTGGCCATTTCAGACCAAAACCCTATAACTTGGCCTATTTTAATTCACACAACCGTGCCCATACACCACGGCCATGGTCTGCCCTACCCACCACGGCCGTGGTGATCCACCACGGTCGTGCTACTCACAAAATCCACCCATTTTTCCACTGCTTTCCCCATTTTACCCCTAACTTAACCCTAGACCCCCTAGACACCTATATATACTTAGGTGGCAGTTGGGGCATGAGGCTAGCTACCTTCCACCACCTCCTAGCTCCCCAAATCACCATCCACTACATTCCACTCCATATCCACCTCAAATCCACTCCATTTCTTCATTTCTACCACCAAATCACTAGTTTAGACTAGTTCCTACCCATAATCCCCCTCATTCTTCACCCTTGCACCCTGGAGGAGGGAGGAGGACATCCTGTAGCTGCTGGAGAAGGGGATTTCAGCCACAACTTCGAGCTCCATGGCCACCTCTATCTCTTTCTTCTCTCTTTTTGTATTTTCCATTTCTATGAGTAGCTAGGCCCCTGTGGGTGGGCTGTTTGGGGGAAATTATGTTACTTTGATACCATGTTGGGGGAAAATGACATGTAAATGTTGTAATTCCATTTGTTAATGATTATATTCTATTTCTATTTCATTCTCCATGGATTGCTTGTTGGTTTGTGTGTGAAATCACCTAGGAATTTAGGCAAATTGCTTGTATGTGTGAATTTTGGGATTTGCCCCAAGGCCCAATTCTTGGATCCCTAGGTTGCCTCCCATCTTCCTACATCCTAATCAATCTCCCTAAACCTAAGTGAGAGATCTAAGTAGCTAGATTAGATAATTCTAGTGCAATTAGCATGGAGCCTTCTCAAGGCTAGAATGTGGGGGAATTGGGCTCCAATACCCTAATTTCACCTCCCAATTACTACCCTCGGCCCCTAAATGCCCTAGGAATGCTTAATCTAGAAACCTAGACTTGATTAGACTCTAATTGAATTGAACCTAATCCCTAACCCAATTGAGCCTCATAACGGTAGTAGGAGGTGTTAGGGACTAGTTCCCCTATACACAACCTTAGCATACCCATGGCCAGTTAGTAGCTTAGGTTAATTCATTGGACTCTAACTTGTTGTTTGGTTTGGATAATATAAATGGAATCATAATGTTCATATGTCAACTCCCAACTTAAGTGATAAGTTCATACCCCTAAACAGCCCATACCTCTCTTTATTGCTTAAAACCCTAGTTTTGTGCTTGTTCAGCTTAGTTAGTTTGTTCCTTGCTTAGTTAGCTTCTCGCTTTGTCCTTGCCTTGTTCATGTTAGTTTAGCTCTTTAATTGCTCTTTTGCTTCTCTCTTGCTTGCCTTAGTGTAATTTGCATTTTCATACCTAGCTTAGTCCTTTCTTTCCTGCTTAGTCTTAATCTAGTCTAGGGTTAACATATATTTCATTCTTGTCTTTAATTCCTCATTTGTTCATAGTAGTTTAACAATCAAAACAACCTTTAAACCCTTAACCCTAGTCTCTGCAGTAGCAAACCTAGAAAAACTGTAGCATCCAACTTATAAAACACGATTAATTAATGCGGAAGCGAATCATCTGCAGCGGATTACTGAAAATCACTAAAAATTTAAAACTTTTTACAAACAGGTCTACATATAGGAAATCTTTTTCTTCAAGAGCCAAAGTATAACATTTACATCCTGGTTCAAACGTACAAAATCTATACCATCTCTTTCCAGAGGTTACATCATCAGTTGCTTTATAAACATTATATACAGACAACATGCAAATCTCGAGGGATCAAGCCAAAATCTCAGATCGGTTCATTAAAACACTGACTAAAAACTCCGAGGACCTGAGAGTACAGAGACGACACATAGGACTTTCTAACTATATAACTTGAAAGACAATATCTCCACCTAAGATTTCATTGTTGTCTCGGATGTTGCTGACGTTCTTCCTCTGCAAGATGTTCTCACTCTCCTCCGTGCTTGTCCACCTAAAAACATTGGATCCCACGGGGGTGAGACAATTGTAAATTGTCCCAGCGGGAGATATAACTCTCCGCCAACAATGTTATTAACATAGTCAATAGTATTAAACTGAGCAGAGGATAAGCAGTTTAGAATATTCTCATCTATTAAAGCATTGTAATTAGTTGTGATAGAGCAGTGAGTCATTTATTCTCTTTATAAGGAATGGGAAGAACATGTACATAATTTACTCATCATACTATATTAACATCTCAAGCTTATCCAGTGAAACTCAATATCATGGTATGTCATCCATGAATCATTCTCATTTCTATTTGTTGGCCTCGGCCAATCCACTAACCAGATATTGAATTGTTCCAGTCATGTAAGTATACATCATCATATTATATTCAAGCATTGGGCTATGCCAATCATGTGCAACATTACTGAATACCACATCAATTTCACTAGGCATTATACCTTGGCCAAGCCATCATGTTTATTCACATTCTTTTTATAAACAAGTATTCTTCTCATATATTCCAAACACTATAGCCCTTATTTGGCTATAATTATAAAGTATGTATGATCAAGATTTCATTATTATTGATGTATCCCTTCTTATATTAACATGCAGGATAATTCACTGTCTGAATAAAATGAAGTAATCTCCTTTCTTAAGGAGAACATTGCATCTAACCATGGTAGAGTTGTAAATCATCTAGCTGCTTTGCATGGAATGTAAAGAAACATAATTAACATCTAATCATTACAGATGCATAAAAGAAATGTAACATCAACCAATGATTTCCGTATTCAATCCTTAAGCAAACATGCTATACGGCTGATTACATTTTACAATCACACTTATGCCCTGAGGAGATGAGGTATACCGCTCATGCTCCAACAGACCACTGCGAAGTCGAAATCGGTACCATACAAGGTCAATGGAAGAGCTGGATTCCCATGACCTCCCACATCTCGGTCAGCACGAGATCACATGCAGGACATCTCGTGTCTCTGCTAAATATAGCTTTCCAGGGTATACTGGCAACTTCGTTATCAGAGTTACAGTGGCATGCTGCACTCTCTTCGCGATCGTGAGATCTCATGTTTATCTCCACCGATCCGGCATTAACATTATTGGGAGATGTGTACGGCATCATCCCAATCATCGGGGGATTAGTGGTACATCCTTCCCGGAATATATAATGAAGGATTGTGGGATCTCGTGTTTATCTACCACCAATCCTACATTAGGGCGTAAGGTAATCGCGCCCATCACCCCCACATACTCAAAAGTATGCCCTCCGGGTTATGTCGCGGAGCAACCCGTTTCACCATCACCAATTTGCTGACGATGATGGATCTATGGCCAGGGCTCTACATGATATGATTTCACTTGATTAATTAAGTACATTAGCATATTATTTTAGCATCAGTCAAGTTCTCAAACATAACTTATTCAGACAAATGCTATAAAGAAACATGTATTATTTTCATCAATCACTTCTTAGTCTTTATAAGACATTGGGATCTCAGTCCCTCATTTCATTTCTTTGGGAATTCATATCCCACAACAACATCATCATCATATTTATCAATCTTGGGTATCCATACCCTCAATTCATCACATAACATTGTTACCTCTTTATCAGGTAACCATTACCTCTAGGTCCTCAGACCAAGGTATTCATTTCACTTGTTGTACAAGTATTCTCATGGCTCACAAGGCCATCACACATCTTGTCACCTCTCACTAGGCAACAACTTATTCATAGAACTCATAAGGTCCATGCACATTTTGTTACTTTTACTAAGCAACAACAACATTAGGCACATCAGGCCATTAATCATTATACTTATTATACAAGTATTTAACAAGCCTTACATGGCAATGTAATAAGAGAAATATAACCTTCCCATCATTAGGGTTAGGGTTTTCCCTTATTAACCATTTAGGTTTTCAAGATCATATTATCAATGATCAAACCCTAATTCATTGCTCCACACATTTAGGAGCAAACATTGATATCATAAGTATTCAATCATACTTATTCATTCTCATCATTTATCATTAAATGATTATCATCTCACGGAATGAGTATCTCTTTCATCCTTAAGTTGAAAATTAACAAAACGACCATGTTAGGTCACTTTCAAATTAACTCTAAGACAAGCATAGAGTACCACGACCGTGTTACATTACCACGGTTGCCATCATCTCAATTAGGGATTTCACATGTATTCAACCTCAATTAGGGTTTTGCATGGAATCACCCTTAACTAGGGTTTCTCATGGAAACACCCTTAACTAGGGTTTGAGTTCAATAACCCTGTCAATTAGGGTTTATGTTCATGTTTAGGGTTTCTTGATCTCTTTACTTAAGGATCATAACCCTTAATCACCACATGATTCATATTCATGTGTGAATTCATGTTATCGACTTCTCAACCTGATTAGGTCATATCAACCCTTTAATTATATACATACAACTGTGATTAACATAGTGTACCAAGTCATTGGTCCTATAAGCAATTAGAGATTCATCCCTTATTTGGTACTAATCACTTAGGTACTATAGGGATTTCAACCTTCGTACCTTCATTGATTATCATTACTAACCATCATTGGATCAATAGAACATTCATCATCTTAATTCTCAAGAGGTTCAATCACATCAGATTTTATTAACTTGACTTAACCCTTTCTTAGAGTATGTTAGCCCACACTTATCAAAGTGCATTAAACTTATTACATCCCAATGTAACAATTGACAGAACACACTTCATGGGTTACTCATCCAAATATATTGGATTTAAGGTGCATCAAGGTACATCAACCTTGAAGTGTTGGATGTGATATCTATCATTTCTTAATGCATCACTTCCCTTATCACTAATAACTTACTTAAGTTCAACAACTTATCATGTATTAGGGTATTTCCCATCCTAATACTTATCCACTAGCTCATCACATTTATCATGTAATGTATTGATCATAAGTCACACGTTTGAGTTATCCAACCATCATCAATGATATGGAGTCATCTCGAGTTAAGACATTGTTGATATAGGGTTGTCCATTATCAACCACTCTAGGTGTTTCACCTGTCAAGGTATTAACCACACCATCACTTGGTATTACACTCATTACTCCTAAGAGTGTCTTACCCTCACCTTTTCAAAGTGTGTAGGGTTAAATCATTTGCATATGTTTACCATATTGGGCTGGAGATATATAAGCACTCACCATATCGGATTAGAATTTGTACTTGTCTCCATATCGGCATGATGTATCTTCTTGACCTCGTATCGGGCACAAAGTATATGTATGTATCTCCCGTGATACTTATGAGGTAACAACCTATCACCATGTCGGGCTAGAAGTACATTCAATCACCCTATCGGGCTAGTCACCATCTAGGGTTAGTCATAACAGGCTAGGGTTTGCCATATCGTGCTCAACCCACTATTCAAGTCAATAAGAGTGTAGGGTACCAAGACATATTGGGCTACACCATCAAACATTAGGTAACATCACCCATGTCGGGTTAGGGTTGGTTGTTTCGGGTACATGGTACATATATGTGTCGCCCATGATGCTTATGAGGTATCAACTTATCACCATGTCGGGCTAACATGTTGTCTAGGGTTGTGTATCGTGCAACCCTATCGTTCAACCTATCGTGCAACCATGTCGTGCAACCATGTCGTGCAACCATGTCGTGCAAAAGCACTTGTTATACCTCACTTATATCGGGTTACCCAAATTAGGGTTTCACCTCAACATACAAGTATACAATCAACCTTGTATCGTGCATGGAGTCTATACTTGACTCCCTATCATACAAGAGGTGTATACTACACCCTCATATCGTTCAACAATGTATTCATTCATATCCATATCATTCAAGTGAACTAGGTGCATCATCATATTGGGTTAAGGGTGCTTGCACCCGATATCACTTTTATAAGATGATACCATCATCTTCAAGCTCTAGACCTTAGTTCTAACTATTATAGTTCATGGCAACAGGTCTAATAAACTACTAGAACTCCTAATATCATCAACTATTTCAGGAAATTTCGAAATAAAAAGTATTTCACTAATTGTAGCAATTTAGATGAAAAATAATAACATGGTTGAGATCAAGTTATAAAACCCGCCTTAAGAACCACTTCAAAGCTCCAAGCTCCAAAGCTCCATGTTCCTAAGGTTGAAGATGACTTTATCAAGGGTCCAAGGCTCGTTCACAACTCCTTCATATACAAGGAATCACCATGGATAAGCAATTGGTGAAGAAGAAAAGAAAAGAAGATCAAAACCCTAAAATCATGCTTCAATTCAAGGTTGAAGATGATCTTTTCCTCACCTTAGGGTCAAGTTTTGAGTTCCTTAGCTCCTTGGCCGACACCCTACCATTCTTGGGCGATATGGACTTCCTCTTGGCCGACACAACTTTGCTTGTGGCCGATACCCCCTCACTTGTGGCCAAAATCACTTCAATTGGTCGATATCAACTTGCTATGGGCAAAATCAACATGATATGGCCGATATACTTGCTATGGCCGATACCCAAAGCCCATGCACGATACCCTTGTGCTCTTGCACGATATGCCACCCCTCTTGGACGATATGACACTCACTTGGACGATATGGTACTTACTTGGAGTCAAAACGCTTCACTCTATGGTCGATATCACCCAATATGGCCGATATCACCTACTTGGGCGATATGGTCTTGCCATGGGCGATATCCCAAGGCCCATGCACGATACCATAGCATCCCTTAACGATATGGGAGCTCCATGCACGATACCTTAGGGTAGGAGGGTGGTAAGGGTCGCAAAATTCCATTAAGGGGTCAAACTAGGGGTATATATACTTGCCGATCATGAAGGAAGGCAAAAATGAGGTGTCAACATTTTGAGCTAGTAGGTGCCACGTGTCATGCATGGGTGACACGTGTCCATGCATGCATCAACATTTATCTTGACGTGCAAAAAGGTTGAGGATCATTTAGAGATGCAAATTCGTCCATCACTTACCCATTTGGATAAGATATAGCAATTAAATCATCATTTTAAGTCAAGCCGATACACTTTTCTAAGGAAACTTGTTGGCCGTCACACCTCACCTCCTTGAGGTGCTTTGCACGATATGAACCTTGCCAAGAGTTCACAAGACGATATGGGACACCTCCTTTGGCTCCATGGCCGATAGGCATACATATATAAGCTTTTCAACTTGATACAACTCAAGTTAAGCCTTCAAATTCAACCCTTTTTCTTGGTCATTTCGTCACCAACATTTCCATCACTCATAAGTGATTCAAACATGGTGTCTCATTCATTCTCTCTACTCTAAATTATTCATAGAGGAATTAGGAACACTCTAGAGGTGTAATTTGCATATTGAACCCTAGGTTTTGGGTAAATTGTGTATTACACCAAAACTAGGTTTTAATGCACAAGGATTGTTTTACAAGCGTAATCTTGGTGTCCAAGCTTATGGAAACCATACTACTGCATCATATTCATTCTTATGATGTCTCAACATCATAGAAACATCTTATCATGTGCAATTGGCAAGTTAACCCCTCAACTTGGGTAATTTGCACTTTAGTCCAAAACAAGCAATCATTGCTTTATCATTATTTAAACAGGACCAAAATTGAAACATAAGTTTCTCATGAGCCCTAATTACTTTTGACAAGATAATATTAAGCATATAATCATCTTTCTTAATCAAAACACCTAGGGTTAAGGCATAACCCAGGTCAGGGATGTTACAAATTATAAACCCCTAACAAGGATTTCGTCCCCGAAATCCCAGATAAAGGGAACAGATGTTATTCATTCATCATATCATCATGTCTCTTCATAACACCTCATTGTTATGGAGACATCATAGAACTTTTATCAACACAATGTTCCTTTGCACAAAATTCTCATAGAGTCAAATGAAAACTTATATTAAAGACATATTTAGTTGTTATTTTTATGCAAAGCATAAACCCCTAACATGTGATGTTCATACTATGTTATATAATCAGACTGATTTCATAGTTGACCATTCCCTGTAGCCAATCTAAACCATGTGATAATTCTCAGATACCAGAATCTTTTACCTTGGTACCAGTCATATGTGTTGAAAACACATCACATTCTCATCTTCCTTTCATCATGAGACATTACTTGTTACATATATCCTTACCTTGGAACCTAAGTCCAAGATAAATTGATACTTTTCTAAGTATCCATAACATGATTATTTTTATCTCATGCACATCAAGTGTCCTAATACCCACTTGATTGCCATGTCCCCAAAGGGTAAGAAAACAAGGAATCATATTCCTCTTAACATCTCATGAATTTTTAACTATTCATGAATCATTACTTTTTGCACATCCCAGGTTCCTTGCTCTCAGCATAGGAATTTATAAGGATGATCACATAACATTATTCCTTTCCTTGTTATGTTCTAACATGTTCATGAGCATCTTATGATCTCATCACATCTCCCATTTCCTCATTATGGGAAAAGATCTTTATCATATTTACAACTTTATTGAACAGGGATCACCTTCCTTGTTCTCATACTCATCATATGAGGATCATATTTTTATTTCCTCATATACACATACTGATCTGAAATCATATCAGATCCCTCTTTCTTGTACTTAAGGTATGATACATTTATTCATTTCATAATTCCAATTTCATGATACTCATTAGATTGTCTCAGAATGATTGCTTGATCAAGGCAATCAAAAAGATACCAATCTAAGAGTTTCCATACTCACTTTATCATCAATAGTTGTATACCTGATCAGGGTTTACAAGTACTCAGATCAAGTAGTATGCACTTTGTATATTATCATATTCCTTGCTTTTCATATTATCACAAGCATAAGATTTAACATCCCTGGATTTTATCCAGGCATCTCTTCTATACCTCTTCCTCTTTCATAGAGGTAAGATCAATATAGAGCATTTAAAAGAATACTGAACAGAATTCAAATTCTAGTTCTCATCATTTCTTCCCTATATACCAACCGATAGGGAAAACAAAATCAAGAATCCTCCTTTTTATAAAAAAAAAGGGTTTACTATACTCAACATATACACATTTATAACATACCTTTTCCTCACCTCATGATCTTATTAGTCTTATTACTGATGCAAAAACTAAGCCATGGGGTCTTACAGGTAAAAGTTTAAGACCTTTGCACTTACTTAGTGGCTACTGCCCTGGTACACTAGGCATTTATTGCACTATTAGTACCAAAAACCTTGGCTTTTTAGAACCATTAGGCAAATGTCTCTAGAATTATAGAGACCATTCCCTACTTCTCAGCTTATTGTCCCTTCTTGGGCACTGCCATCATAGATTTATTATCTATCTAAACTCATGACAGAGTCTACTTTCTTGCCATAAGTTAATCTTTTCCATATTTTCCCTTGTTCCAACACGATTAAGTCATTCAGGAACTCTTTTAAAGCTCAAGCTTTCAGTATTAAGGACTGATAACCTAGGTTGTAAGGCTAGTATCCAGTCCCCTATATGCATCACTGTTGCCCTAATCTGCCCAACACGAGCATGATCATAGGATTCTCTATCCTGATCAGGTCTTAATGGGGATTCTCAGGCACTCATTCTATTCTTGTCTGATCCCTTGCACCTCTTCATAGTGCAACAACATTGTCGTTAGCAATGTATTCCTTGTGTTCTCCAGTCATTTTAAAACTTTACCCTTTCTCTGCACAAGCAGAAATTATTATAGGGTATACTAGAGGACACTAACACAGACCCAACAACCTTAGTCCTATGTCTCTGTAGACTCAGCGAACCTAGAGCTCTGATACCACAATTGTAGCATCCAACTTATAAAACACGATTAATTAATGCGGAAGCGAATCATCTGCAGCGGATTACTGAAAATCACTAAAAATTTAAAACTTTTTACAAAGAGGTCTACATATAGGAAATCTTTTTCTTCAAGAGCCAAAGTATAACATTTACATCCTGGTTCAAACGTACAAAATCTATACCATCTCTTTCCAGAGGTTACATCATCAGTTGCTTTATAAACATTATATACAGACAACATGCAAATCTCGATGGATCAAGCCAAAATCTCAGATCGGTTCATTAAAACACTGACTAAAAACTTCGAGGACCTGAGAGTACAGAGACGACACATAGGACTTTCTAACTATATAACTTGACAGACAATATCTCCACCTGATATTTCATTGTTGTCTCGGATGTTGTTGACGTTCTTCCTCTGCAAGATGTTCTCACTCTCCTCCGTGCTTGTCCACCTAAAAACATTGGATCCCACGGGGGTGAGACAATTGTAAATTGTCCCAGCGGGAGATATAACTCTCCGCCAACAATGTTATTAACATAGTCAATAGTATTAAACTGAGCAGAGGATAAGCAGTTTAGAATATTCTCATCTATTAAAGCATTGTAATTAGTTGTGATAGAGCAGTGAGTCATTTATTCTCTTTATAAGGAATGGGAAGAACATGTACATCATTTACTCATCATACTATATTAACATCTCAAGCTTATCCAGTGAAACTCAATATCATGGTATGTCATCCATGAATCATTCTCATTTCTATTTGTTGGCCTCGGCCAATCTACTAACCAGATATTGAATTGTTCCAGTCATGTAAGTATACATCATCATATTATATTCAAGCATTGGGCTATGCCAATCATGTGCAACATTACTGAATACCACATCAATTTCACTAGGCATTATACCTTGGCCAAGCCATCATGTTTATTCACATTCTTTTTATAAACAAGTATTCTTCTCATATATTCCAAACACTATAGCCCTTATTTGGCTATAATTATAAAGTATGTATGATCAAGATTTCATTATTATTGATGTATCCCTTCTTATATTAACATGCAGGATAATTCACTGTCTGAATAAAATGAAGTAATCTCCTTTCTTAAGGAGAACATTGCATCTAACCATGGTAGAGTTGTAAATCATCTAGCTGTTTTGCAAGGAATGTAAAGAAACATAATTAACATCTAATCATTACAGATGCATAAAAGAAATGTAACATCAACCAATGATTTCCGTATTCAATCCTTAAGCAAACATGCTATACGGCTGATTACATTTTACAATCACACCTATGCCCTGAGGAGATGAGGTATACCGCTCATGCTCCAACCGACCGCTGTGAAGTCGAAATCGGTACCATACAAGGTTAATGGAAGAGTCGGATTCCCATGACCTCCCACATCTCGGTCAGCACGAGATCACATGCAGGACATCTCGTGTCTCTACTAAATATAGCTTTCTAGGGTATACTGAAAACTTCGCTATCAGAGTTATAGTGGCATGCTGCACTCTCTTCGCGATCGTGAGATCTCATGTTTATCTCCACCGATCCGGCATTAACATTATTGGGAGATGTGTACGGCATCATCCCAATCATCGGGGGATTAGTGGTACATCCTTCCCGGAATATATAATGAAGGATTGTGGGATCTCGTGTTTATCTACCACCAATCCTACATTAGGGCGTAAGGTAATCGCGCCCATCACCCCCACATACTCAAAAGTATGCCCTCCGGGTTATGCCGCGGAGCAACCCGTTTCACCATCACCAATTTGCTGACGATGATGGATCTATGGCCAGGGCTCTACATGATATGATTTCACTTGATTAATTAAGTACATTAGCATATTATTTTAGCATCAGTCAAGTTCTCAAACATAACTTATTCAGACAAATGCTATAAAGAAACATGTATTATTTTCATCAATCACTTCTTAGTCTTTATAAGATATTGGGATCTCAGTCCCTCATTTCATTTCTTTGGGAATTCATATCCCACAACAACATCATCATCATATTTATCAATCTTGGGTATCCATACCCTCAATTCATCACATAACATTGTTACCTCTTTATCAGGTAACCATTACCTCTAGGTCCTCAGACCAAGGTATTCATTTCACTTGTTGTACAAGTATTCTCATGGCTCACAAGGCCATCACACATCTTGTCACCTCTCACTAGGCAACAACTTATTCATAGAACTCATAAGGTCCATGCACATTTTGTTACTTTTACTAAGCAACAACAACATTAGGCACATCAGGCCATTAATCATTATACTTATTATACAAGTATTTAACCAGCCTTACATGGCAATGTAATAAGAGAAATATAACCTTCCCATCATTAGGGTTAGGGTTTTCCCTTATTAACCATTTAGGTTTTCAAGATCATATTATCAATGATCAAACCCTAATTCATTGCTCCACACATTTAGGAGCAAACATTGATATCATAAGTATTCAATCATACTTATTCATTCTCATCATTTATCATTAAATGATTATCATCTCAAGGAATGAGTATCTCTTTCATCCTTAAGTTGAAAATTAACAAAACGACCATGTTAGGTCACTTTCAAATTAACTCTAAGACAAGCATAGAGTACCACGACCGTGTTACATTACCACGGTTGCCATCATCTCAATTAGGGATTTCACATGTATTCAACCTCAATTAGGGTTTTTCATGGAATCACCCTTAACTAGGGTTTCTCATGGAAACACCCTTAACTAGGGTTTGAGTTCAATAACCCTGTCAATTAGGGTTTATGTTCATGTTTAGGGTTTCTTGATCTCTTTACTTAAGGATCATAACCCTTAATCACCACATGATTCATATTCATGTGTGAATTCATGTTATCGACTTCTCAACCTGATTAGGTCATATCAACCCTTTAATTATATACATACAACTGTGATTAACATAGTGTACCAAGTCATTGGTCCTATAAGCAATTAGAGATTCATCCCTTATTTGGTACTAATCACTTAGGTACTATAGGGATTTCAACCTTCGTACCTTCATTGATTATCATTACTAACCATCATTGGATCAATAGAACATTCATCATCTTAATTCTCAAGAGGTTCAATCACATCAGATTTTATTAACTTGACTTAACCCTTTCTCAGAGTATGTTAGCCCACACTTATCAAAGTGCATTAAACTTATTACATCCCAATGTAACAATTGACAGAACACAATTCATGTGTTACTCATCCAAATATATTGGATTTAAGGTGCATCAAGGTACATCAACCTTAAAGTGTTGGATGTGATATCTATCATTTCTTAATGCATCACTTCCCTTATCACTAATAACTTACTTAAGTTCAACAACTTATCATGTATTAGGGTATTTCCCATCCTAATACTTATCCACTAGCTCATCACATTTATCATGTAATGTATTGATCATAAGTCACACGTTTGAGTTATCCAACCATCATCAATGATATGGAGTCATCTCGAGTTAAGACATTGTTGATATAGGGTTGTCCATTATCAACCACTCTAGGTGTTTCACCTGTCAAGGTATTAACCACACCATCACTTGGTATTACACTCATTACTCCTAAGAGTGTCTTACCCTCACCTTTTCAAAGTGTGTAGGGTTAAATCATTTGCATATGTTTACCATATTGGGCTGGAGATATATAAGCACTCACCATATCGGATTAAAATTTGTACTTGTCTCCATATCGGCATGATGTATCTTCTTGACCTCGTATCGGGCACAAAGTATATGTATGTATCTCCCGTGATACTTATGAGGTAACAACCTATCACCATGTCGGGCTAGAAGTACATTCAATCACCCTATCGGGCTAGTCACCATCTAGGGTTAGTCATAACAGGCTAGGGTTTTCCATATCGTGCTCAACCCACTATTCAAGTCAATAAGAGTGTAGGGTACCAAGACATATTGGGCTACACCATCAAACATTAGGTAACATCACCCATGTCGGGTTAGGGTTGGTTGTGTCGGGTACATGGTACATATATGTGTCGCCCATGATGCTTATGAGGTATCAACTTATCACCATGTCAGGCTAACATGTTGTCTAGGGTTGTGTATCGTGCAACCCTATCATTCAACCTATCGTGCAACCATGTCGTGCAACCATGTCGTGCAACCATGTCGTGCAAAAGCACTTGTTATACCTCACTTATATCGGGTTACCCAAATTAGGGTTTCACCTCAACATACAAGTATACAATCAACCTTGTATCGTGTATGGAGTCTATACTTGACTCCCTATCATACAAGAGGTGTATACTACACCCTCATATCGTTCAACAATGTATTCATTCATATCCATATCATTCAAGTGAACTAGGTGCATCATCATATCGGGTTAAGGGTGCTTGCACCCGATATCACTTTTATAAGATGATACCATCATCTTCAAGCTCTAGACCTTAGTTATAACTATTATAGTTCATGGAAACAGGTCTAAGAAACTACTATAACTCATAATATCATCAACTATTTCAGGAAATTTCGAAATAAAAAGTATTTCACTAATTGTAGCAATTTAGATGAAAAATAATAACATGGTTGAGATCAAGTTATAAAACCCGCCTTAAGAACCACTTCAAAGCTCCATGTTCCTAAGGTTTAAGATGACTTTATGAAGGTCCCAAGGCTCGTTCACAACTCCTTCATATACAAGGAATCACCATGGATAAGCAATTGGTGAAGAAGAAAAGAAAAGAAGATCAAAACCCTAAAATCATGCTTCAATTCAAGGTTGAAGATGATCTTTTCCTCACCTTAGGGTCAAGTTTTGAGTTCCTTAGCTCCTTGGCCGACACCCTACCATTCTTGGGCGATATGGACTTCCTCTTGGCCGACACAACTTTGCTTGTGGCCGATACCCCCTCACTTGTGGCCAAAATCACTTCAATTGGTCGATATCAACTTGCTATGGGCAAAATCAACATGATATGGCTGATATACTTGCTATGGCCGATACCCAAAGCCCATGCACGATACCCTTGTGCTCTTGCACGATATGCCACCCCTCTTGGACGATATGACACTCACTTGGACGATATGGTACTCACTTGGAGTCAAAACTCTTCACTCTATGGCCGATATCACCCAATATGGCCGATATCACCTACTTGGGCGATATGGTCTTGCCATGGGCGATATCCCAAGGCCCATGCACGATACCATAGCATCCCTTCACGATATGGGAGCTCCATGCACGATACCTTAGGGTAGGAGGGTGGTAAGGGTCGCAAAATTCCATTAAGGGGTCAAACTAGGGGTATATATACTTGCCGATCATGAAGGAAGGCAAAAATGAGGTGTCAACATTTTGAGCTAGTAGGTGCCACGTGTCATGCATGGGTGACACGTGTCCATGCATGCATCAACATTTATCTTGACGTGCAAAAAGGTTGAGGATCATTTAGAGATGCAAATTCGTCCATCACGTACCCATTTGGATAAGATATATCAATTAAATCATCATTTTAAGTCAAGCCGATACACTTTTCTAAGGAAACTTGTTGGCCGTCACACCTCACCTCCTTGAGGTGCTTTGAACGATATGAACCTTGCCAAGAGTTCACAAGACGATATGGGACACCTCCTTTGGCTCCATGGCCGATAGGCATACATATATAAGCTTTTCAACTTGATACAACTCAAGTTAAGCCTTCAAATTCAACCCTTTTTCTTGGTCATTTCGTCACCAACATTTCCATCACTCATAAGTGATTCAAACATGGTGTCTCATTCATTCTCTCTACTCTAAATTATTCATAGAGGAAGTAGGAACACTCTAGAGGTGTAATTTGCATATTGAACCCTAGGTTTTGGGTAAATTGCGCATTACACCAAGACTAGGTTTTAATGCACAAGGATTGTTTTACAAGCGTAATCTTGGTGTTCAAGCTTATGGAAACCATACTACTACATCATATTCATTCTTATGATGTCTCAACATCATAGAAACATCTTATCATGTGCAATTGGCAAGTTAACCCCTCAACTTGGGTAATTTGCACTTTAGTCCAAAATAAGCAATCATTGCTTTATCATTATTTAAACAGGACCAAAATTGAAACATAAGTTTCTCATGAGCCCTAATTACTTTTGACAAGATAATATTAAGCATATAATCATCTTTCTTAATCAAAACACCTAGGGTTAAGGCATAACCCAGGTCAGGGATGTTACAAAAACTAACCTAGCTCTAGCGCCCCCTCTTTTCCCTATGGATCGACCCTATACTTGCCACCTTCCTATACTACGACACGACCCCGTGTGCTTGCGGGTGTAGTTGTTTTAGTAGACGTAGGTGTGTTAGTTTAGGTCTTATAAATTCCGAAAGAAAAAACCCATCACGTGTGTTCTGACCTCGTGGGGCACATCTAGTCGAGTCAAATCGTCTAATGTGTTGCACTTCTAGAAGAATCGCACCACCCTCTCGTAGGGTTTTGCCCTTGTAGGGGACATAAAAGCCACCTTCTCCATCTTGAGCTTGGTGTCTGGGGTCACCTCTCCAGGTGCCCAATGGTCTTCCCTCCAGGGCTTGACCACATTAGACCTTCCTTCCGGGGCTTGGTCTTGCAACATACATCAGGGTGGCATATAGGTTCAAGAATACACATACATAATTAATTGTGATACTCATAGGGACTTTATAGGATTGCAGAATTGAACATCCAACAATTTAGGTTGCAATCACTCGATAAAAACATCTGGGAAACATTGTGAAATTAAAGGTGATTATTCATCAGTAACCACATACTTGTTCAATCGAATCAGCAAGCTAATAGTAATCCAAGCCAGAAAGTATCCAAGCAAGTAGTTTAATCCACACACAAAAGCAAGAATCCTAAAACAATCATATAATCTATTTACTATTCACTTTATCATGATCTATTCATTTTAACTCGCTTCCTTGGGTTTCCTACTTCCTTTTAGGGTTTCATTAGGATTCATCATCATTATTGACACCATAAACCCTAAAACTGCAAATCTAATCTCAAACCCTAACTAGCTTATTAATTCCTTCTTACCAGGCTTAGATTTGATTCACAACAACATTATTCCAAAGAATTTCATATTATTCAAGTGAATCACCCTTTTTACCCTAGATTAGGGTTTCTACATGCATTATCATAGATTCTTGTTTAAAACCCTAAAGCAAGCCAAATTATCTAATATCATGTTCAAATCTCACTTTATTTCTCAATTGGTTACTAATACTCGAATTAACCTATTAAGAATCTTAGATCTAATCTCTAATCATCATTAGGGTTTTTTACCTAAGTTTAATGCATTATATGATCATCTTAAGGTATTTTTACAATTAGAAATAAAATAAGGTGCTAATAATATTTTTATCAGATTCCTCGTATTTTTGGATCATTTTTCATATATAAAGTTTCTTCATCCTACCTTCCTATCATTTCCTATGATTTTTAGCATTTAAATTGCTTCTGGCCAAATAGGGAACGCCACGCGTCCCTTTGGGTCGGGCGTGAGCCAATCAGCTCGCTCCATGTCAGTGCTCAGACCCAGCGAGGCGCTCACCTCGGCAGTGAAGAAAATGAAACAAAGGACGGGAGCACCCTTACCTGGACTGAAAGAGTGAGAAGGTAAGATGGTAATTTCGTGAGGGCTCATCTTCAACCTCTTGCGTCAGTCTGTGAAGCTTCTAGGGTCAGCGCTCTATTGACTCTAAGCCTCCATCCACTTGCGAGCAAACTAACTGGACTGAGAGCTTCATCTTGCTCTCCCAAACTCAAGGGTTCCCTCAATTGCTCCCTTGCACTGCTCCTTTACCGCCAACAAGCCTTGGCTATTCCAGTGATGCCTATTTCTAGATGAGGGGGGAGAACAAGGGGTTCCGTCGAATTGAAGCTGCCCACTAACTCGTCTCAGCACTCCAATTATGAGGGTAGAATATGTGGGATGGCTCGCGATGCCCAGAATCGTCCCCTATATATATAAGGTCGACCTCAGACGTCCAGTGAATTGGGGATTCTCTCGAACCTCAATGAAACCACCAACAACCCAGGCTAGATAAGATTGGAACACACTCCCGAAGACGATGGACTCATCCTCGACTCTGCTCGTTGCCTCAAACTCGATCAAATCTCGATCAAACCTCTCGCAACCTGGACTTCTGCGTTCCCAGTTCTCACGAGATCGGGACTCAACCCAAGTCGTGGATCGCTGATCCAACGGTCACGAGTGCGTGCCTAATAAACAAAATTGTGATTTTAATCCAAAATAAATCGTGACACATTTTCTTAATCCAATTATCCTTCTCAGTTTAGGATAACTTCAAAATTCCATATCCTGAAAATTGTGCATCCTTTTGCAACCAAAATTTGAGGGATTATTTATCTTGCCTTAATCTACTCATGTATCTGATTTGAGTCCCAAATTCCAAAGGAAAAAGGGCATTATCTTCATGTGCAAGTTTTCCTTTAATAAGTTTACTTATTTGGTATTTTCTCTTTCTTATTCCATTATCTTTGCAACTTGGACATCCTTGGGACCCAAGGAATCCCAAAGATACGAAATCCACCTTGAAGGATAATTCTTAACCTTCTAGATGCTTCTACATCTTTCTTTTCTCATTATCTTAGTTGTTCATTTACACTTTAGGAAACTTACCAAAAATTCATATCTTCCAATCTTTTTATCCTTTTAATCTCAAATTTTAGGGAGAAGTCCATGATGACTTAAAATTCATGTGTGAAACTTTTGGCACATAAACTCGAAAGTATGAGGGTATTTTCTTCATATGTAAGTTATCTCTTAATAAGACATATCTTAAGCATATTCTCTCTCTCTTAATCTTTTATTTTCTTTATTTGGCTTCCTTTTTCCATTGGAAACAATGTGGACTTGAAATCTCATCCATGATGATGTCATTATCCATATTTCTACATATTTCTCATATTTTTATCATTATCTCAAATTTCCTTCTTAATATTACATTATTTGATTTATTCTTTTTCTTTTAATCCTATTGGACTCATTAATATATTATGATTCCTGAAATCACATGCAAAAAAGGAATATTGCAAAGAGAATCATTTCAATACATACAATTCACACAATTACCATAAACATACATTTATTGGGGAAATTGCATTTCCCACCATATGAACCCAAAAATTGGGGTTGTAACACTCACTAAGCATTAAAGCCTATTCTTCCACTTATTGAACATACAACGAGAGGTTCATGTGGACCAACTCAATGACTAGATCATGCAGTACATAAAAGATTACATCAAAGTATCCTAAGGATAGTTTGACAATGGTGATTCTAATTCTGAGATTTATGTTGCTTGGGGGATGTTCATCGAAGAGAAGATATACTGCACCAGCCACAAAAAAGTGACATAGATCTAGAACCTAGTTGCCTGATACATCCATTGAGTTATTAACTTGGTATTGTTGAAGCACGATACCTAGGGTACCATTATCTAAGATGACCTTTACTTTCTATGGTGTTATATCACTAGGAAGAAGGTAAATGTTTGAAACTTACGTATCCATCATCTCTAGAATACCATCAGGCAACAAAGAAACTACATCATGATGGGATGAGTAATCACAGTAATCAGACACCAAATTGGAGTCAATGATGACTTCTTTGTGCAAATGACAAATATAATTCCTCACTGTAGAGTCAATTTGTCTTGTATGATCAAGGAATACAACATAGGCCATATGCTAATCTTTGACATACTCCATGTAGACTTTTGGTCCCTACCAATGTAGATTTTACATGTCGACAACTGCTTGTAGAGATTAATCACATAGATGAGACATTCATCACAACCAAATGACACAAAGATGAGGAGGCATCCACTTTTGTTGCAACTATAAAATATGGTCTAGATGTTGAGTAGCAACATGGTACAAACTTACATGACATATCCCACCAATATATACCCCCTGTGGATCCTTCTCAACACTATTATCAAGCATCATTACCTTCGTCAGGACCATAATCTTCATCTTTCGACATGGGATGTTTATACCAGATGCTCACTGGTATATGGAAGGACTTCCAACAAGTCCAATATGATATTGGGTGTTTATGGGAACAACTAAATGGCATCTAGGAGGAATCTAATTTATACAAAATGACTTTTAAAATCATTGGGGTGGCATAAACTGGATGCAACAAGCCATTCAACACATTTTTAGCCAATACGACATGATCTACCCACCCCCACAACAACCGCCTACCCAGTGGTCTAAGCAGAAACAACCTACAAGTGGTAATGATACATCTACTACACATGTTGATGTAGCACCCCATAGCACCCCTGCTCAACTTATCTCCCATGATTTTTCATCACATATAGGAGATTCACTTCAACCCTGACCCTAGGACTCAACTAGAGCATCCACCCAACAACTGGCATCCCATCATGCCACACTAAAAGAAAGATAGAACTATGGAGAAATCTATAACTTTCTAAGTACATAGAAGTAGATATAGATGATGATATTAGTGTTTTCTTATTTAGTTACCCAAGATTTGGCCAAAACCTATTGGGTGAGGATCAACTATAGTCACTACATTGCTTATCATGTCTACTATCCTAGGCTAAGGATTTGCTCAAGAACGGTCAAAACTTTAAGCTTGGGGTGGTAAGGCAGTTGGTACTTCTATCATTTCACTTTAGCCTTCTTTTCCTTACCTTTCATGCATACATATTTATTTCATTGTAGTTATTTATGTATTTATGGCAAAAATTTCAAAATTTCACATTATTTCTCTCTTCATGCTTTCCAGTCTAACTTTTACTATCTAGTAGGACCTTATTGATTAATTTATTGTCATTAAAATTAAGGCAATGATGGCACAAACCTAATGGTTAATGAATATTTGCATGCCTCATTTGTCATCATTGTCTTTGCTTGACCTCAAGCTTCATTCATCTCACTGATTCCTTCCTACAAGTTCAAATATGTATTCTATGGTTATGACCCATATCACGATTTGAAACCGCTTGTTCGCCTATTTCATCTTGTGAATGAAAAAATGGGAATTTGAATCTATTGATTGGATATAGTGTAGGATTAAACTCTGATCCATGCCTTCACCAATTTGACTATATTGTAAGGATAATTTAACCACAATAAATATTTTTACCAAATATCAAGAAAATAATGATTAATTTTAGTTAGTCTATTTGGATTGTTTTCCTTTGATGACTTACACTAAATTGATTCAAAAATAAATGAAAATAAAAATATGGAAAAGAGATTGGGTTCCCAAAATCCCAAAAGGGATTCCAATATCTCAAAGAGAACAAAAATATAAACATATCTAAAAATAAGGACAACAAATTAGAATGTAGAGAATTTAAGCATGAGTGTTAGGAAAATCATAAGCATTTTTTTCTTTTTGAAGAGTTGAGGATGGTGACTAGTAGGCATACGAATATGCTCACAAACATGGGTATGTCATGCCTTATAGTTCCTCCTAAAAGATCATTGGAGGATCTTTAGGAAACCCTGGGAATCCTATGAGATCGTCCAACTAATAAGTTTGGTTTGACCATAGTATGAAAATTTTGTGTCACTACTTTGGGACAATTGACTTGTACTGTAGGGATCGTTTCTCATTACATGGACCAACTTGATGTATATCGAGATCCTCAAAATTCATTAGTATTTTCTTTTTACTTCTGCATTAGGACATGAATAGGTGTGAGACATGTTACTGCTGATAAGAACTACATGAATACACAATGACAACCCATTTTCTGTGATCATCGATGCCTGATTCCCAAAGTGATTGCACCTTAACATTCACATATATGTTTCAACCACCCCCAATGAATTCTGATGGATTATAGTGAATTTACTTAAACATGCTTGATGGTTCTATCATCTTACATTAGCAGGTCTTTGTTTGAATAGTGGGGGTTTATTCTGTAACAACATGCCTTAGGATACCCACAAGTTAAACTATTTTCCATAACCTTAGCATATATTTTCATGTTTAATTTGAATTTTATCTTTTATTCACTAAATTTGAGTCTTTCTTGAGGACAAAGACATGATAAAGATCAGGGTGGTTGGTAACACCAAAATTAAGGTGTGAATGCCAAGTAAATATATAAAGTTTAGGTGCCTAAAAAAGTCATATATACCCAAATAACTCTAGATACTTAAATTTTATAATTTATTCCCTCTTTCAAGATATAGTTGCTTAACTAAACAATCATGGGACTTGTGAGCTATCACACCCTAATTTTTGGTACCTAGCAAGTACATGAGAAAGTTATTGATGAAATTAAAATAGGATTGCTTTATGGTTACAATAAGGTCCCATCCAATTTTCATCATATTTGGATATGTGGGAAAAACATGTAGAGTGAGGGTCTTTTCTGCAATTTGGTCACTTTTTGTAATACCTTGAAGTTTGGGAATCGTGTTTAATCAATAATATGAGTGGCATTAAAATCAGAATTATGAAGGGAATATGATGGCTCTAGTTAATGGATTTGAGCCCTAGACCTAGTTAGGTGTTCATATTAAGTAAAGTAATATTAATCATTAGTATCATAAGGAAGCTTCAATTGAGAAATTATATTGATTCAACTTTTGTTTTGTAATTGACTATATAATTAAGGTTATGGACCCTTTGTAAGACTTAGGAATGGGTTGTGGGGTCCATAATTGTATTCAAGCCCAAATGGGCAAATCAAGGTTTACACTAAGTCCTTGGGATACAAAATTGGGAATTTTTTATTTCATGCTAATAATAGATCATGAAGATATTTTTGATAGAGGAATAATTGAGATTTAAGATTATGGGATAAACTTCATATAAAAATGAATTATCTAGTGGTCTAGGTAATTAATTTAGTGATTACCCATTTTTCTTAAAAGGCAAATTTTGAGAGTCTGTACAATTAATATTGACCTAATATCTTTCCCATGATAATATAATGACAATATATTATTGATCCCAAAATTTGAGATCAAATGGAGTCATGATGTGGGCTACATAAATATTTCTTCAAAACAAACTTTTATCAAAAGGCGACTCCAGTCCAGTGTTGTCTGAAGAACGACACCCAAAAAATAAGGCTAGAATAAAGTCCCCATAGATGGGGGGCTTTCCCTTGATATCGGAGATTTAAGGTTATAAAATCCTTAGATTCCAGTATAAGAGGGGCTAACGAGTTCAATATCAGTGTTTCCCCATTTTAGGAGAAGAAGAAGAGAAGAACAAAGAACAAGGGAGCCATGGCAGCACAGAGGCAGCCGATTTGGGGTTTCCCGACCCTGACAGACTGTAGCACCAAGAAGATGTTTCCATGGCATGGAGGCCTAGACAAAGTTGTGAGAGGCCTCAGCTTGCGCGATGATGTCCTCTACATTGAGGTTTGGGTTTCTGGAGGTTGGTTTTGTGGTGGCTGGGAAACAAGGCCGCATGGACAAAAGAGGCAAGTAGCCAACATGGGTAGTCAGCTCAAGTAGGATCTAGATCACATTTTGGATCCGCAATTACGAAGAGCGCTAGAAAACTCCTGGGCAATAGCGTGACGTTGGCACCATGTGGGTCATCCATTCCGTATCAATGACCCATGATTAATGTAAAGGTAAGATTTTGTAGAAATCATATCTCCCAAGTTATATATCCAATTTTAGCAAATAAGGTGTCTATGGAATGCTTATGATTTTAAAAAAGGTTTCAATGGGTGATCTGGATGTTAAATATTTATTGTAATTTGATAACTAAAAGATGTGAAATTTCAATTTTTTGTGTACTAAAAAGTCGAAGGTCTTAGAAATTCATCAATATTTTATAGTAAATGTATTTTGATGTGTTAAACATTATTTCAGGACTTGATCTTTTTTATGGGAATTTTTGCTCAAGTTTTTGATGTCAATCCTAATAAGGGCATTGTGAGTATTTCACCCATCCATTAACAATGAAGTGATATGAGATCTTTACTTCAATCTTAATGTATAGTGTTCTGACTATTTTGAAAGTTTTGATGGAGTTTCATATATAATTATATAAGTATTTAGTTTTTGGGCCTAAGTGGCCATTATGTGAAATACTTAATTATTAATTGTAAGACAATAGGTGATTTGTATGCCTATTTGGCCTGAAAAATGGATTTTAATTGTATTTTCCTCTAATGTTATAATTAAGTTAGCAAGATTAGTATATGTGATTATGTTTGAGGCTTACTCTCAATATATGACGTATATACTCATATATTAGTGTTGTAACAGACTGAATTCCAGGGTTCTCTTTGCAATTTACCCACTTTCAAGCTTTTTATTTCATTTATGTCCTTTTGGGTCTTTTCTCTAAATTTCCCTATCTTTAGTATCCTTTTGGATCTCAATGTTGAATTTGAGCATTATTTGATGATGAAATCCATATTCACCCACATTCATGTCAATGAATGGGTTTTTGCACAAATACAACAGCTCATGTGATAATTGGGGCCTAATAATACAAATTGGCCATTAATGAGAGATAATTAGTAGATAATGTTAATTTTGAGCTTTTATATCTTTTTGAGATAAGAAATGAGTAAATATGTGTAATTGAGTTAATTAATGAGAATAAGACACTCCTTTCCTTCTCTCTCCTCTAAAGTGGCAAAAATATATGAAAATATAATATCATGGTGAGATATGACTCTTAATATTAATATGTGGCATCAATATTGAATAATCACTCAAGATTTCAATTAAAGAGCATTTTCATATTATTTAACCCTTATAATGTATTAATATACACATTAATACAAAATATGGTGGTTAATGGCCAAAACTTAAGTGGATCGAGAAAATAATTATATAGCATTACTCTAAACATTAATTTGAGTCAATGGTTAAATTTTTGGGTCATTTGGACTATGTTTGACCACTCAAATTGATTTTATAAGCTTTGAATAAAGTGTAACTATGGTATTTAATCGATTTTGTTAAATGGATGTGTAACGCTATAGTCCATTATTTTTCCTGCCACATGCTCAGTTTCACCTTGGAGCTACCATCCGATGGTCAGGATTTGTTCTCCGCTCGATCCAATAGATGAGACACCTTCTTCAACCTCCGTCTATTCACGGGTTACTGAACAGTGACGAGCGTCGGGTTCCTCGGACCCGTCCTTACACCCTCTTCATCATTTTGTGCGATTCTTCTCCCATTGAGTTCGGCTCTTCACACTGATTCGAATGAGCCCTAGCTCATTGTCCTCTTTGGTCTGGTTGCAAAATGCCCAATCGGGGCCTCCTCCTGTTCTTCATCATGAGGTTACAAAGGGATCTAGAATCCTCCTCATGCCTATTTAAATATGGGGAAAGCTCCCCAGGACACGACCATTCTTCTTCCCCTTCTAATTAATCCACTAGTGCTCTAGAGCTCCCCAACCTCCTTGTTCTCTTCTCTGGTGAACCTCACAAAAACACCGCCTCCTCCCTCCATTTTCTGGTCAATTAGTGGCTCGGTAAGAACCCATGACACCTCTTCTTCCTTTTCCCTTCTTCCTTTGGCACCGGTTTGCCTCAGAACGCCATATCATGTACCTCAGTGGGGTACCCTCACTGACAGTCACAGTTTTGACCCATCGACGATTCTCCTGTTGTGGAAAATAGCTCACTGACTTCGCCTTTCCTCAGAAAGCGATTTGAAGACACAAGTAGGGGCTTGCCTTCTCGTTTTTAGCATTTCGATCGTGTTTGTGCTCGTCCTCTGTTCTTTGCTTTCTCCCTAAACTTTGGGCATTTACGCCTAATTTTTGCTTCTTCATCATCGTTTGAGATCGACAGACGTGTTCAGATTGTTTTCCAAAGACGAGAACCTCCAAAGCTTGAGATCTTCTCGCGACTTGGCTCCTGGAAGCGTTGCTTCCTCGCCATGGGAGCAGGTGGCAGAAACCCAGTCGTGAAATGACCGCAGTGTCCACGCCCCTTCAATCAGTCGATTAATCCGCCAAGGGCTCTATTGGTATTTTATGTTTGATTTCAGTTTTCCTGCCACGAGTCCTTGCTAGGCTGAATGACCTAATTGCCCCCGCAAAATTGATCAATCTATTTATTTAGCAAGGGCATTCTCATCATTTCCCATTTTGTTTTCTTTGATCACTTAATCGCAGAGCCAAGCTGGCCCGGTTGGCTGGCAGGTGCCTATTGGCCCAAGTCAGTGTGGGCCCAAGTCCTCTGACCGCCAAATTTTTAGATATACACACGTGGATTTTTCTCAAAATGTGATTGGTTGATTTTTAAATAATACCTAGTAATGCATAGGTTTATTGGAAAAATACAAATAAATACTCATTGGAAAGAATTTTTCAAGTATAATCTAATTTTATGGTTTTTGAGTCCTATCTCCAATTACTTTTTTGGATTTTATCATGAATACCATTTTAAGTATATAAAATGTTCTAAAATAAGTAACTAATCCATTTTAAATCCAAATTGAGAAATAAAATATGTTTTCTTAATCAATGAAGTCTAAGAATTATTTGGTCTATGTTTTGAGTCCTAAATCGAAGGTTTGCAAATAAGGTTAAAAATTAGGTTTCTTTATACTTTATTGCCTTATAAATACTAATGCAGGTGAAATATTTGTAACTAGGATAAAATGGATTTAGATACAATCTATTTGGTGAAAGTGATGCTTATGAATCTACATTAAGGTATGTGGATCCTATTTATGTATGTCGACCCTATTTATGTATGTGGACCCTGTTTATATATGTGATCCCTATTCTAATTTTGAATAAATGATTGTGCAATGTGTACCATGTTCTTCAATTGGGCTTCATCCAACCTTACATTACTAATGTGCTAGCCTTGATATCTTTCTAATACCTTTTCTTTGGCTCTCTAATTATTCTTCATTTCCAATGTTGGCTTATTTATTTAGATTACTTCTTGGGTTGTGATACCCCATTTTCCATGATGCAATATTATTTATATTTTCACTCTGCCAAATGAATTATTTAGCATGATGATGAAAATGACTAATTAACTAATATAGTGTACATCTATACAACCACCCATAGAGGGCATGTGTAATTTCACCCTAGGGGAATGTGATAATTCTCCCTAGGGGAATGTGGCAATTCCCCCCCCCCACTTTATAAATAATTTTGGGTTCTTGGGAATGTGTAAATTCTTCCTCACCTAGATGTTGAGGTTAGGTAGGGTCCTCAACCCTATATTAGTTTAATATAGTCACATTTAATCATGCATGAAAATATATTATTGTTGTTGAATTATGGTAGAATTTCTATTTCTTATTTCATATACTTGCCTCATACTTTTGACACTCTATTAGTATAGTGGACCTTTTATTTTTCAATTCTTTAGCTTTATAATTGTCCTTTACCTCTATTGACGCATACTTTTTATCTTCTCTTGTTGGACGATCCCAACCACCCAGGAATAGGATCAGAGTGTGCAGTTGAAGCTTGGTGAATCAGCCTAAGGCTAGGGATGTGAAGTTCAACCATCTAGCTTAGACTTAGTTATATATTATTTTGTTTTTGTTCAAGACATGTTGATGTAGTTTTAGTCTTCCTCTAGCTAGATCCTTTGTATGTATAAAGATTGTACACCCTTATTGGGAAATTTGTAATGTACTCTTTATACAATGGGATATAGTCAAAGTTTAAAATTTTACTGCTATCCAAATTAGGTTTTTTTACCATATCTTATAGAGGGTGGTTTTCACTCTTTAAAGCATGGTATCAGAGCCAATGGTAGTCAGAGTCTTGACTATTTTAATTTGTCTCCTTAGTTAGAAAATCCTTACCTCATATAATTTCGCATCTAGTTCACCTTAGAATTAACCTATGATGAAAGGTTGATCTAGAACCATAATAGTTACATATTATATACATCTTTAATAAAATTTTAGGTGATTATCCTATTAGGTAGCTACTAGGGCAAGAAGTTGAAAGTAATGGTGTTTAGAAAGGGTCAGAATTTGGGGGCTGGCAATATTTTCCTCCGTGCCACTAGCTTGGTTTACGGGGACTCTTGAGTTCATATGACACTGGCATGGCCTGATCTGATACGGAATGCTCGAAATAGCTTACCTTTAAGCATATCACCTCATTATTGAGTATCCTTAGAAAACATAATATTATGATTTGGTTATCCATACAAAATCATCTTGTAATCCTTAAGTTTCTTATATAAGACTTAGAATTCTATGTTTAGGGTTAGTGTACCCTATGCTAGACTTTGAAGTTTGGTAATAGTGATTAGTAATACAATTAAGTGTTGGATTTTATACTTGCTTAAACTCACTCTTTTACCTCTAGATTATATTGACTTGGTAGTTCAACCCTTCAAAAAGTGGAGTAAAAGTAGTGATGATAGTAATACCTTGTTAGATTTTGGAAATGTTGATTTCATGGACGAAATCCTATTTAGGGGGATGGAGTCCCACAATGCATTGAAATCTAGCTACTCTAAAATTTAGAAACCCTAATTTCATAGACAAGATATTAGTGAGCTTATATGATTAGTGTTGAGCAAACAAATTATAATTATAACTCATATTGTTTGTTTATACACAAATAAATATATATAATAAGTCATCTAAGGGATAGTTCATATGCTTGAACCTTAACATATTCTTTATGCACATAATAATGAGTTATTCATCACTAATTTTGAATACACATAATGTTGACTAAGTCACCGTCATGGTATGGTTAGTAAGATAATGGAACTAATGCATGCTAAGGATGCATAACATGTAATGGTCATGCTGACCTAAAACCTAATATGCAATCACATAGCCTTTGCAACATATGTCTTCATGATACATTAGTGACTTAGGTGTCATCATCACATAATATACCTTGATACATATGAATGGATTATAATGATCTAATCATAATTATGAACAAGTTATCTATATATGTAAGGCATATCACCTTGTCCTCTAAACACACACCTCATTTATCACCTTATCATAGCTTGGTATATGAATCAATTCATTTATATTTAATGTATTCCACCTTATTCACTAAAATACATATAATAACTCAAGTATGATAAAGATTAATTGGATTCACATGAATATGCATAAATGCCTAATGTGATGTTAAATGCATAATTTATAATATGAAGTGTAATAAGAGAAAATGGGCAATGATGTCATTAACATGAGTATGGAAAGTGATGTGACACTGTGTAATATGGAGATAAGAAATTAATGTGACATTATTTAGACTTAATAACTTGATGGATAATATTATTAATTTCAGAAAAATAGTCTGTGATAATCCTATACGATGGTAATATGAGGATAATGGAGGATGGATTTAAGTTATTAAGGTTTGTGACCTAATACATTAATATATATTGGGATTACTTAGTAAACCCTAATTATGCCTAAAACCCTTAATGAGATAAATAAGGGGAATACATACGAATTATGCATAATGTTGAGATGTAATTCTTTGGACAACAGTGTGAGTAAAATGTGACACAAGTAATAGAATAATAAAGATGATGCAATTTCATTATGGAGATAATGCCCATAAATCAAAAATATTAATTATGTTATGTTTGATGAAAGGTTCTCTTTGGAATTTACCCACTTTCAAGATTTTTATTTCCTTTATGTCCTTTTGGGCCTTTTCCCTAAATTTCCCTATCTATAGTATCCTTTTGGACCTCAATGTTGAATTTGAGCATTATTTGATGATGAAATCCATATTCACCCACATTCATGTCAATGAATGGGTTTTTGCATAAATACAACAACTCATGTGATAATTGTGGCCTAATAATGCAAATTGGCCATTAATGAGAGATAATTAGTAGATAATGTTAATTTAGAGCTATTATATCTTTTTGGGGTAAGAAATGAGTAAATATGTGTAATTGAGTTAATTAATGAGAATAAGACACTCCTTTCCTTCTCTCTCCTCTAAAGTGGTAAAAATATATGAAAATATAATATCATGGTGATATATGACTCTTAATATTAATATGTGGCATCAATCTCGAATAATCACTCAAGATTTCAATTAAAGAGCCTTTTTCATATTATTTAACCCTTTTAATGTATTAATATACACATTAATAGAAAATATGGTGGTTAATGGTCAAAACTTAAGTGGATCGAGAAACTAATTATATAGCATTACTCTAAACATTAATTTGAGCCTATGGTTAAATTTTGGGGTCATTTGGACTATGTTTGACCACTCAAATTGATTTTATAAGCTTTGAATCAAGTGTAACTATGGTATTTTAATCGATTTCATTAAATGGATGTGTAACGCTATAGTCCATTATTTTTCCTATCATGTGCCCAGTTCCACCTTGGACCCACCACCCCATATTTAGGACTTGTTCCCCGCTCGATCCAATGGACGAGACATCATCTTCAACCTCATTCTATTCGTGGGTCACTGAACAGTGACGACCGTCGGGTTCCTCGGACCCGTCCTTGCAACCTCCTTCATCATTTTTTGTGGTTCTTCTCCCATTGAGTTCGGCTCTTCATGCCAATTCGAATGAGACCTATCTCATTGTCCTCTTTGGTCTGGTTGCGAAATGCCCAATCAGGGCCTCCTCCGCTTCTTTGTTGTGAGGTTACAAAGGGATCTAAAATCCTCCTCATGCCTATATAAGGATGGGGAAAGCTCCCCCAGGCCACGACCATTCTTCCTCCCCTTCCAATTAATCCCCCAGTGCCCTGGAGCTCCTTGACCTCCTTATTCTCTTCTCTGGAGAATCCCATGAAAACACCGCCTCCTCCCTCCATTTTCTGGTCAATTAGTGGCTCGGTAAGAACCTGCAACACCTCTTCTTCCCTTTCCCTTCTTCCTTTGGCACCGGTTTGCCTCGGAACGCCGTATCATGCACCTCAGTGGGGTACCCTCACTGAGAGTCACAGTTTTGACCCGTCGATGATTCTCCAGTCATGGAAAATAGCGCTTTGACTTTGCCTTTCCTCCGAGAGCGATTTAAAGACTCAAGCAGGGGCTTGCCTTCCCATTTTCAATAGTTCTGATCACGTTTGTGCTCGTCCTCTGTTCTTCACTTTCTCCTTGAACTTTGGGCATTTACACCTCATTTTTGCTTCTTCGTCATCGTCTAAGATCGACGGACATGTTTAGATTGTTTCCTAGAGTCGAGCACCTCTGGAGCTCGAGATCTGCTCGTGACTTGGCTTCTGGAAGCGTTGCTTCCTCGCCATGGGAGCAGGTGGAAGAAACCCGGTCGTGAAATGACTGCGGTGTCCATGCTCCTTCAATCAATCGATTAATCTGCCTAGGGCTCTATTGGTATTTCATGTTTGATTTTGGTTTCCCTACCGCGAGTCCTTGCTAGGCTGAATGACATAATTTCCCCTGCAAAATTGATCGATCTATTTATTTAGCAAGGGCATTCTCATCATTTCACATTTTGTTTTCTTTGATGGCTTAATCGCTAAGTCGAGCCAACCCGGTTAGCTGGCAGGTGCTTGTTGGCCCAAGTCAGTGCAGGCCCAAGTCCCTTGACCACCAAATTTTTAGATATACACACGTGGATTTTTCTTGAAATGTAATTGGTTGATTTTTAAATAATACTTAGTAATTTGTAGGTTTATCGAAAAAATACAAATAAATACTCATTGGAAAGAATTTTTCAAGTTGAATTTGATTTTATGGTTTTTGAGTCCTAGCTCCAATTACTTTTTTGAATTGTATCATGAATACCATTTTAAGTATATAAAATGTTCTAAAATATGTAACTAATCCATTTTAACTCCAAATTGAGAAATAAAATATGTTTTCTTAATCAATGAAGTCTAAGAATCATTTGGTCTATGTTTTGAGTCCTAAATTGAAGGTTTGCAAATAAGGTTAAAAATTAGGTTTCTCTATACTTTATTGCCTTATAAATACAAATGTAGGTGAAATATTTGTAACTAGGATAAAATGGATTTGGATACAATCTATTTGATGAAAGTGATGTTTATGAATCTACATTAAGGTATGTGGACCCTATTTATGTATGTGGACCCTATTTATGTATGTGAGCCCTATTCTAATTGTGAATAAATGATTGTGCAATGTGCACCCTATTCTTCAGTTGGGCTTCATCCAACCCTACATTACTAATGTGCTAGCCTTGATATCTTTCTAGTGCCTTTTCTTTGGCTCTCTAATTATTCTTCATTGCTAATGTTGGCTTATTTATTTGGATTATTTCCTGGGTTGTGATACCCATTTTTCTATGATGCAATATTATTTATATTTTCACTCTGCCAAATGAATTATTTAGCATGATGATGAAAATGACTAATTAACTAATATAGTGTACATCTATACAACCACCCATAGAGGGCATGTGTAATTTCGCCCTAGGGGAATGTGATAATTCTCCCCAGGGGAATGTGGCGAT
Source organism: Alisma plantago-aquatica (assembly GCA_963693085.1). Classification (NCBI taxonomy): domain Eukaryota; kingdom Viridiplantae; phylum Streptophyta; class Magnoliopsida; order Alismatales; family Alismataceae; genus Alisma; species Alisma plantago-aquatica. The sequence continues at coordinate 156,317,579 of OY856413.1, forward strand.
TCTCCCCACTTTATAAATAATTTTGGGTGCTTGGGAATGTGTAAATTCTCCCTCACCTAGAGGTTGAGGTTAGGTAGGTGCCTCAGCCCTATATTAGTTTAATATAGTCACATTTAATCACGCATGCAAATATATTATTGTTGTTGAATTATGGCAGAATTTCTATTTCTTATTTGATATACTTGCCTCATACTTTTGACACTCTCTTAGTATAGTGGATCTTTTATTTTGCAATGCTTTAGATTTATAATTGTCTTTTACCTCTATTGACGCATACTTTTTATCTTCTCTTGTTGGGTGATCCAAACCACCCAGGAATAGGATCAGAGTGCACAGTTGAAGCTTGGTGAAGTAGCCTAAGGCTAGGGATGTGAAGTTCAACCATCCAGCTTGGACTTAGCTATATATTATTTTGTTTTTATTCGAGACATGTTGATGTAGTTTTAGTCTTCCTCTACCTAGATCCTTTGTATGTATAAAGATTGTACACCCTTATTAGGAAATTTGTAATGTACTCTTTATACAGTTGAATATAGTCAATGTTTAAAATTCCGTTGCTATCCAAATTGGCTTTTCTTTACCATAACTAGTAGAGGGTGGTTTTCACTCTTTACAAGTGCATAATAGGATTAATAGTTTATATGGGTGTATTAATATATGTATATTATAGAATGTGTGGTTTAGGTTTTGATGTAATAACTAGAATTAAAAGTGATTTACATTAGAGTTTGATCTAGTCTATGTAAAAATCATATTTTGATATACAAGCTTAGGGAGATGAGGGCTTGATATTTAGAAATGAAAAGGGGAAAATACACATTGACTTATGGAACTTTGATGATCTCCATGTGATTGGGTTGAACAAGGATTCAAGACTATCTTAATAATTCCCTTAATATAAAAGGTAGTGGGGCATGTCTTTGAATACATGATATATATTTTAGACTTATAGTCTAATTATCCTTTTTAGAATAATCCACTAGACGTGTGATTTAACGGCCATATGTTGAGTATTAACTTCTAGCACAATAGAATTACTACCTCAGATAGCTTGTGCCTAATCAATATAGGGTAAATATGTGCAGTTTCAAAAGGGTTTTGATGGGTGATCCGGATGTGAAGTAATTTTTTTGTAATTTGATAACTAAAAGATGTGCAGTTTTAGTGTTTTGTGTACTAAAAATAAAAAATGAATCAAGAAATTCATTAATATTTTATATTAAATGTATTTTGGTATTTTCAACATTATTTCAAAGCTTGATCTTTCTGATTGGAAGTTTTTATCAAAGTTTTTGATATCAACCCTAAAAGGCATTATGGTTATTTCACTTATTGATTGATAATGAAATGATGAGATTTTACTTAAATCTTAATGTATATTGTTCTTACTATTTTTAAAGTTTTGATTGAGTTTCATGTGTAATTATATTAGTATATAGTTTATGGGCCTAAATGGCCATTATGTAAGATAGTTGATTATTAGTTGTGAGAAAATAGGTGTTATGTATAACTATTTGGCCTAGAAATGGTTTTTAATTCTATTTTCCTCTGATGTCATAACTAAGTCATAAATATTAGTATATATGATTGTGTTTGAGGCTTACTCTCAGTATATAACGTATACACTCATATATTAGCATGTAATATGATTTGTGTTTTATATGGGTATATCAGTATATGTATGCTATATAACATGCAATTTTGGTTTTGATGTAATATCGAGAATTCAAAGTGATTTAATTCAGAGTTCGATCTAGTCTAAGTAAAAATCATATTTTGGTATCCAAGGTTAGGGTGATGAGGGTTTGAGATTTAGAAAAAAAGGGGGAAATACACATGAACTTATTGCACTATGTTGATTACTAGGTGATTGGGTTGAACAAGGAATCAAGACTACCTTAAAGATGCCCTCAGTATAAAAGGTAAGTAGACCATGTCTTTGAATTCATGGCATATATTTTAGAATTGTAGTCTAGTTATCCTTTTAAGAATAATCCATTAGACGCCCAATCTAATGTCCACATGTAGAGCATTACTTTTTAGTACAATAGAATTACTACCTCAATCAGCTCGTACCTAAATCTTATTAGGGGTCAATTTCAAGTTATTATTTGTGCATAATTGTTAGATATTAGTATGTAAACTACCAAAATATAGAATATAATGCTTAGAATATATTTCAATATGTTACTTCTATGTAATCATTTAGAAATTTTGAATTTAGATAATATTTTAGAATATCATATTGAGATACAAAAACTAGAATTTAGATTGAGTTTTAGAATTCAAAACAGAATTATTAGAACTTAAAATAAAAATTTCAAAATGTATATCCAGCTTTTAGTTTCTTATTGTTATAGAAGAATTTAAATTTCTTACAAAAGTCAAAATAGAATTTAGAATATAGAATTCTAGAACAAAACACATACTTCAGAATTTAACTTAGTTACTGAGATACATAATCAGAATAGAAACATGATAAAAAAAAATTAAAAAATGGGAAATGACACATGAACATAATTTGATATTATATAATAAGTCCTCATATAATAGAAAATTTTCCATACACAAAATAGAAGGAATTTATGCCAAAGAAGGTGTGTCGCATGATGTTCACCCAGTGTACTGTATGTGGGGTTTTGATGTTCCCCCATACTTTTGATTTCTATAGTAATTTTTTACCTAATCCAAAAAAAAGGTGTGTCGCATGATAGAAGACACTTGCATCATAGAAGACACATTGGTGTCATGAGAAGACATTTCATGCCATAGAAGGTGTGTTGCACCATAGAAGGCATACAATGCCACATAAGAAGACATATTTTATTATAGTATCCACAAAATGATTAAGTGTGTAATAAAAGTTGTTTTCTTAGTTATAGATTCCTAGTTTCCATAATGCAATTATTTTTTTCTTATAGTTAATAGAAGGCAATGCCACTTACTCTAAACTAGGTATTCCTTTGAGCATGGCTATGTATGAGATGTCCATAGGTACTAATCTTTAGGTAAATTGGTCAACATAGAGGACACATCTACAATTTTAAGAAGATTGATTGATGGGCCGCCATCTACATGATCTAAGATATTAAGATAGAGTACATGCTTTTACATCATGATTTAAACTTTCTTATAAAGTTTAATGTAACTAAGATTCTTTCCTAAGAATTTATGAGAATATATTTTATACACTAGTCTATATTGGTTTATTTTCATTGTTATTGTAATGAGTATGATGTCTATAATAGTCCCAAGTTGAGAAAATCACAATTTAGCTTCTGCTCATATGATATAAAAATTAGGGTGTTACATAAGCAATGAATCAAAAAGACATCAATTTTCTTAAGTCTCAGGTTGAATACTAGAAAGATTCATCTCAGATTATCGGTTTGGCCCGATAAATCTGGCTTGGATTCATTAAATCTAACCCTATTTTATCCATCATTATTTTCCATTGACCATCTTTGTTGACCAATCCACCCACAAACAACTGATGGAGAAAACCTAGCCCTAGTTCATGCAAGCATCCCTGGTTTGATTGGACCCTTCATCGACCTCCTTTGTTGTATTATGATTCTTGTACACCATGGAAACCAACCAAAAAACAATGACCTATGAAGTTCATTAGTGGCATCTATTGATGGTCATTACAATCGAACTCTGCATACACTCAATGATCCAATCATCTATGTTGAATCTGACTCGAGTTCGCTCAAACCATGCTAGTTGCATAGTGAATAGACCATGCCATCAAGGGACATCAACTGATGATATCATCCATTGGTATTTGTTGATGGTGTACACTAATGATGCCTACTGGCATTGCATAATAGAACTAGTCTATGACTGAAGTCATGAACTCCACTTGGTTTAAAGCAACCCATTATTGTCTTACAACTGCCACCTATATGTTTGATGAAGTGAAATTTGTCTCAATTCACCAAACCAGGATGTGTTCGCTCCCACTTACGGAAATATCACCTAAGTAGTGTCTTCTAATATAAATAACTCCCCTTGTCTACTCGATAAATGGCTATACATTTCAATTCCTAGACCTCTATATTAGACTTCCAAATCCTGAGAGGGTTGAGGATCTCACCCTACACCCATCTCAATCAATTTGCATCCATTTTTCACCATTTTCCATCATTTCCCATCAACCACCACCAACCTTGTAAGACCCCTGACCTAGCTTTATGCTTAATTGTAAATACTTTGTATAATGAGATGCTTCAACCCTAATATAAACTCTTGGTATGTCTTAATATCATGTGACGGGCTTATATTTTCACTTTGGTCCAATTTGATTAATGTTTGAGCTATCTTTGTTATATATGTGTTTATTTTGGACCAGTTTGAAATTTACCCATAAGTGAGGGTTATCTTGAAAATTTTTACATATTGAGAATACCTATTATGCTCTAGAATCATGAGAGAAAATATAAAGCAATGGGGCATTTAGTTTGAATCATGGTTAGTGATGTAACATCTCATGGTGATTCTTGGGTTTCTAGGGTTTGCTTAAGTTGATAAAGTGACTATACTAAAGTTTTATTGTTGCGACCCTACACCACTTGGTGAGGGTAGCGACCGCAAAACATGTCTTGGATGTTGTGGTTTCGACCTAGATGACCTAGAGGTGAGTTGGTCAAAACACTTTAACCTCTAATGTCTCGACCTAGACAAGTTGATGGAAGTGTAGCCAACCTTGGCAGTCGCTACACTTTTTTTGGATAAACATAAACCTTTTGATATATGCATGTGAGTGGAGGAAAGGTTTTTTCTTTTAAGGGAATGTGTCCCTTGATGATCTATTATGTTGACACATCAAAATCTCTTACTTCCCTCCTCCTTTAGGTATATAACCCCTTCTCTTCACATATGAGAAACCTTTCAGCCCTACACTCTTTCTTCTTCCTTTGGATCACTTTGGAGCTTCTGGAGAAAGGGAGGTTAGATCTTGAAGCCCTGATGGCTGATCTACCTTGCTTGGGGAAGATCTTATTCTAGATAAACATCTTGGTGGAGATTTTTGGTGATTCTACTTTTGGTTAGTGATCTTTTACTCTTGATCACACTTTCCCCTCTTTTAAAATCCCCATCATCTTCTTCTTCCTCCTTGGTTGTAGACTATGGGTCATTTATGGTGGCTTTTCTTGAAGACCTATTCTTCACAAAGGCCATAGATCATGTTTTGACATGATGGTACCCGAGTGAGAAGAAGACCTCTTCTTTCTTCTTCTTTGGTTCGATCTTGGGTTTTGTTTTCTCCTTAAGCTCTCCTTTGACAATGACATTTCTTTCTCTTCTTGAGGTGATCCTTTGGTGGAAGTGTTGAAACTTGGTGGGATTTCTTGGAGCTTGTGGTCTTGGGAGTCTAGTTCTCTGCAAAATAGGTGGGTTATATAACTTTTCCCACATCTATATTTGCATCTTAAACCTGGTCTGATTATTGTTATTCCAGATCTTAAAAGCATGTTCTTTATGATAGGTGAATGATGAAGTTTAGGGTTTAATCTTGTAGTATTCTTGAAAGGATTATTCTTGTTATAAACCCTAAGTTCATAGTACCTAATTTTGTTAGTAAACGAAAGATTGGTGTGTTTCTTTAGATCATTATCTATGGAATATTAACATCTAATATATGGTTTGTTTACTATAGATAATAGTAAGTTTTGAATATTATAACATGCATAACAATATTGGCTTTATCTATCTATACATAGCTCTTTTGACAATGATCCATGAATAAGTTTTAGGGTTGATGAGCACCATGATTTAAGGTTTTATTCACTTTGTTAACGTTTGGTATTTTCCCTGATTTTGATCTTCTGTTTGACCTAGGTTCGACCAATTTAGTTGTTGGACATATGGATATCTTGAGTTCGAGACACCCTTTGGTCTTCCATCATGGTCGACACTCTTGCAAGTAGTGGTTTTGACCGCAACACCCTAACCCTATGGTTTGGTCGCTACATTTGTTGGATGTGATGCAACATTGTTGCATGGTCACTTAAGCCTATTGGTTGACGTTGCAGTCAAGCTGGCTAAGTATGAGGGTCGAGACACATGGTCAAGTTGTGTTAGGGTCATAACTAGTCAAAGATAAGTTGGTTGCAGTTGTGACACCATGTGGTTAACACTTTATGATGGTATGGTCGATATACCTTGTTGTGTCTTGGTTGCAATGTGACGTAGCAGGTTGGTCGTGACACACCTTGGTGATGTCTCGGTCGTGATGCCCCATTATGGTGTTACCTTGTGTCACGGTCGCAGCGCCATGCATAGGTGGTGTCATGGTTGTAACACCTAGAGTTGTGGCTATGTTGTTGTGTCTCAGTCGTCACCATGAGAAGTGTCACGATCATGACATTCTTGTGTTGTGAGGGGTCGAGACACATATGTTGTCCTAGTCGTGACATGTGTTCTATGTGGCTGAAACCTATGTGTTGTAGGTGTTCGAGACCTATGTGTTGTAGGTGGTCAAGACCTATGTGTTGAGGGTGGTCAAGACACCTATACATATGCAAGTACATGGTCAATACATAGTGTAATGGGTTACACATGGTGATGTAGTTATGAATGCTTAATCATCAGCAGTAGTGCTTGACCCTAGTGTTCTCCAACAATGAGGGAGGTGATGAAATTAGGGTTTAGTGGTTGAGGGCTGGTATGAAACCCTAATCGGATACATATGAACCTTAACCCTAATCATGTGATAACATGATGCATGCACTCATACTACTCGAAGAATTTATTATGTGATAGTGTTTTCTCTCTCCTACTTATGTAATACTAACTTGCAGGTGAGATGAATGTCATAGCTAAGAGAATGCTATGTTGACCCCTATGTAATACAGGATGGTGATTATGAATAATGTTGAGTCATATTGTGATATTGATTGTGTGAGAGTTATATGATTTGGTTTAATGACCTAGTAAGTGACCTTGTGCCTAAATTGAGGGATTGATATCCCATGGTGATGTGATATTGGTGATGACATTATGAATGGTCGTACTACAAGTGTCGTGTGATGATAAGACAAGTTTTCACCTTGTACATTTTATATCTTATGAAGTTGTATCTACTCTTAATTTGGTAGAGTTTGTTTAGGGTTAATATGTTGTAACTTGATTGATGCATTAAAAAATACCCAATTGGAATATCTAATCAAGTGGAAACTTAATCATTTAGTTTCCATGTACCATGCATCCATCTTCAGTGTTTGTATCTAGCTGGATTGTGAAATGAGTAACTCCTACCAGAAACTCAGAGCGCATATTATTGAATATGTGGGGTATATGTGGAGGTAACTCCATGTATCCTTAAATTATTGAAATAGTGGTATAATGTTTTATTATGAGACGGCCATGTGTGAGGCTATTCTCTAGTTTTGTGCCATGTACCAAGGTAGACTAGTTGTTTTACAGGATCATAGCTTAGACTATGAGTTGTTGTCTCTATAGGACTATAGTTTTGACTATAAGTTATTGTCTAATAGTTTGACTATTATGTCACTGCATTACAGACTTGAACTGACCGAGTAGTGCTGGTGATGATCATGGAGTTTGACTCTTTCCATAGATCTTGTATGGTACTGATTTTGACTTAATAGTGGTCAATTGGATTTGAGTGGTACGCCTCAAATCCTCATGGCATAATAATAAAAGTGATAATACAACCGTAAGTGTAATTGCTTAGGGTCAATACAAATCACATTGGATGACCTCATACCTTATTTCTTGTACTGTTTAGTTTATAACAATTACACATGTTCTTCATATTCCTTTTAAAAACATAAGATGTTCTACTTCTCAGTTGTAACTACTTAAACTGTTCAAATAATAATACATGTTCTATTTAATTACTTTATTATATTATTGTACTTATAATAGAGGTTGGTGAAGAGTTATATCTCTTGATGGGACATTTAGTCTTACCTCGTGGGTTCCACAACTTTTTAGGTGGTCATGGACGCAGAGGTTGTGGTCATGGTGCAGGTGTTGAGCAACAAGGAGAGCAGTAACTGCTAGAGGTTAGATTTGCTGATAGAGTTCTATAGTAGAGTCTTACGTGTCGTCCATGTACTCTTAGGTCTTTGGGGAGATTTTTGTTATTTTGTATATTGACACGTAGATTTTGGCTTTTGTGCCATGAGTGTATAGTAATGGCATGTACATATCAGCAAGTTGTAATATGTAATAGTTATGGCTTGGCAACCTTTGAACATGATATGTATCATCTTTTGGTATATATAGAATATAGATGGCTTGAATTGAGGGCTTGTTTATGAAATACTTCTACTTGAGATAATTGCATTGCATATGGTTTTAATATACCATGTTTTGTGATCATAGCGTTATTAGTGATAGTTTTGCACTTTGTTTGAGTAATCTTGCTTTGTTTGGAGAAGGGTGTAACAATCCTCCTCTCATTTACATCGGTTATCACCCACTGTTCACACATCGACCTAATGAAACCTACTAGGTTTCATCCAGATTGGGTTGGGTTCATCTCCATCCATCAAGACAAGTTATTTCGTACGTGGATTTGAGGTAGAAGGATGCCAAGGAGTCTAGAAAATAAAGGGAGAGGAGGAAGGGAGTAGGGGTGGTGGGTTGATGGCTATCCTCTTGAGTAGTAATTGGAGGCGTTGTGGCGGTGGCTGGAGGGGCTGGTTCATCGCAGGTCCGAAGGGGTGACATGAACCTGCTGGGCAGCAAGTTGCAGGTTCTTCTACAGTTCGAAGGAGGTTGAAGAAAGGGCATGAAGAGGGCCACTTGGATTGCAGGTGTGCGTTGAGGATTCGCATAGGCTGCCAGACGTGTGCTAGATTTGATGTCACCCTACGGCTGTTCCACAGCGTGGCTAGGTGCACCTACAAGCCATCGAGGATGCTATGTGGCGGCTGTTCTCTGATCTGAAACACAATAATGATGATCAGATCTGCAATGCTGTGGTAGGTCTTGTGATCTTTTGGGGTCAGGGTCTGAGTCTCTAGCATCATGGTGATGGAGGAGGTTGGCTGCAGGCCGCCAGACTGATCAGAGCATGGGAGGTCTACGAGGCGTCGAGTTGGTTGCTTGGATGGTGTTCCGGCGGAGGTGGTAGCAGTAGGCGGCGGAAATATGGGGACGTTGGCAGATCGTAGTCGTTGTGCCTTGGAGTTGTAGTTTCCATCTGCGACCCCTGTGCACTGATTGTCGATGACGGACGATGGTCAATCTGCCTGCCATGGTGGACATCATGAGGAGGGACGAGGTACGACGACTAGAATTTTGGGATAGGTTGAGATGGATGGGAGAGGAAGAAGGAAATAAATAGAGAGGAAGAGGAGACGAGAAGAGAAGAAGAAGGGGGTTGAAGTCGGTCCACGATCAGGGGAAAGGTTGCCGATCACAGCGCATCGTCATTTCTGAGAGGGAGAATGTGAAACGCGTTACTTGGAAGAAGGTAACGCACAAGAGCGTTACACACTAAATGACTATAGTTTTAAATGAAATATTAAAGTGGTTAGTTGCATTATTCCTTAATCCAACCAATTCAGTGGTCAAATCAAGCCTAATTGATATGAAAATGTTAAATTGATTAGTCAAGACATGATTAGTTCAATTTCAAGGTTAATTTCTCTTTTAGAAAAAAAATGATATTTTTATCTAATTTAAGTTAAATACTCAATAAGTCTAGTTAATGCATTTCTTAATAAATATTAATTTGCACTTATTGGACTTCATTCATAAATATGTCTTGGAATAATTCCAAAATGACAACTTAGTGTGCAAAATTAATTAATTGGTGTGTTTGTATATTTAACCCCTAACTAAAGACTTAATTAATTAATTTATCGTAAAATATTGTTTTGTTATCAAATTATATTTTCTTGGCCCCATTTACCCTGAGTCCATCATAAAGGATTTAATTTCTAAGTTAATTATCAAGGAACCTAGGAAAAGGGGTACTATTCTATGGTCCTAGATTCGGGTATGTTACAACACTCCACCCTTTAAAAAGGATTTCGTCCCCAAAATCCACCAAACTACAACCCAAAATACTAATCTATAACTTCCTAACCAATTATAAGTTTCTAATAAAGTTAATGCAGTGAGTCCTAGCATAATATAACCATATCACACTTGTATGTAGAACCCAACGTGAACTTATATTACCCCATCCATCACGTCTTATTATCTTCTCATATCGTGAATTGATCTCAGAAATCTACACTAATATTGAGTATGATAGTAACAACTTTTATTTGTTATGGTTATCTACATTATTAAGGAGGTTTCTCCATCTTACTATTATGATATTGGTATCCCTTCCATGATAAGTTTCCAATGCTAATAACCATTGATTTCAACTATTCATTAATTTAAGTTACATGCCTAAGTTTACAAGGCTCCATTCCTTAAAAGGACCTATCCAACCATACATAGAGTCGAGAGGGGTAGCCGACTAGATAATAGCTATTATATTTGTTCTTCCTCTTAAATCTTATATCATACTTATGCCTAGGGTTGGAGGATTGAACTTGCAAGTCAAAGATTTCTTCACCAACTGGCCTATCTACTACTACAACTTTCTTGTGGTGGTGACTTGGGTTCAAAAATCATCGATGAAATCTAAAGAAGTTTTGTTAATATATATATATATATATATATAATAAAAATAAGTTTGATGATGAAAATCTTACGATGGGAATCCAACATAGCGCTAAAATCAATCGAGAACCAAGTCAACCACTTTTTGTCACATACAATATATACTATCACCCTAACATCGCTTCATATTTGCAAAAGAGGCTTCTCTACACACCTCATCAAAGATTAAAACAAGTATATGCAAATTCTAAATGAGAAGGGAATACAGGTTTCTTCTAGCATGCAGTTAACTTCTAGTAGGTACTACTAGACACACCTTCATTATTCCACCATTCTCTTAATCGTGACTTAGTCCATCATATCCTAAAACATCATTTAGTTATAAGATCGTGTAACCATAATAAGAAGAGACTAGGGTCTCTACCTCCCTAGTTGGTTTACATACATGGTGTCACTATAAGTCCAGATGAACTAGATAGTCAAAGTACTCCTCATCTTGCACATCAGTTAAATTAATTAAAAGGTGGTGATGAGAGAGTTGTCAACCCTTTTGGGATCAACCCTATATGTACCTACCATCACATAACTCGGTATCAGTGTACATATAAAGTTTCAAGAAAAAGAGTATCCACTATAGCTTCCAAACAAGATTTTACCTCCATATGTCCTTGGTGAAAAATAAAATAGCACAAAGTCTTACTGTGTGATCCAACGATGTGATCATTCCTTTACAAGACAAGGGAGATAGGCATTATTCCTACCTTATCGGTATGTGAGAGATGAAATCCCAATAATTGTTACTTGCAACCTATGCCTTCCTTCAACAAACTCTTATTTATGAGATATCCCATGTTTAGCTAGGATAGTATCCAACCCTTGGATGGTGATCCAAATGCACACTATGTTGAAATAACTCTATGTTGCATGCCAGACAAACCTAACCTTAAAAAATCTAGTTCACTTCATCATGTTCTATCAGAGAACATCTCAAAATCTAAAACTTATGACAATACTCTTAAGTTTGTATTCATGCATGCTCACTCCGCATAATGTGTATATCATAGGCATGCTAGAAAACAACAAAAGAAAAAAGGTTTAATGACTCATACTAGGGTTACGCACAATTGTGATTTTAATTCAACCTACTATCTATAGTAGAAGAACTAACTTCCCATAAAGTGAGGGGTAGAGGATAATGCCTAGGGGAGTCAAGCCTTAAATGTAGAAAGTTATACCTCTATAGAGAGGGCGGGATTCATAGGAATTTACTCAAAACTAGGTCATCTGTTGTTACAACCTCAATTTTGCATATGTTTTCATAATTGAAATATAATGATTTTGTGAATTTGGGATTAATTAAAAAGGTTGTATGCCTGCTTCAAAGAATGGGTTTCTTTGCAAATATTCCTTTGGGTAGGAATTTCATGATTCCTATTATTATATTAATCCAATAATGGATATAAAAGAGAAGAAAAGAAGAAAAGTCCAAATATTAGAAAAAGATATAAGATAATGAATATTAAGCAAAGTATTTATAAGAAATACTTGGAAATATCTAGAAAGTGGCATTAATGGCCACAATTGAGTAAAATTCGTTTACATATGATTTCTAACAAAATAAATATGAGAAGAGGAAAAAGGAAAAGAAAGATAAAGAGAAATCCTTAAAAAGAATAAAGAAATAAGTAAGATAATGAGAAAATGAAGAATGTAGATGCATCTAGAAGGATAATAATTTTCCTTCAAAAAGGATTTCGAAATCTTAGGATTCCTTAGGTTCCAGGGATGTCCAAATTACAAAGATAATAGAATAAGAAAGAGAAAATATGAATAAACTAAGCTTTAATGTATTATAACTTGCATTTGAAGAAAACACCTCTTTCCTTTCGAGTTTAGCACTCAAATGTGGGATATGAGTAGATTATACTAATTTAAGACTTTCCCTAAAGTTTGGGATTAAAAGGAAAATAAAAGAATATGAGAGAAGAACAATCTAGAATTGGTGTTTCACCTTTAATGGGTTGCTAATCAAGTTCTTTAATCAAGAAGTTGTCAAGTTTATCCAATAAGGAGAGGATGATGGAATCGTATTCTATCCTTTCTTTGTTTGACGTTGGCCCTACCAAGTATAGGGAAACCAAGACCACATGGACTCCTAAAACCTAAGTGCTACAGACTACCTACATGTATATATGTAGGGACTCCATCCTTCATGTGGGAATACTCACCATTAACCGATCGAGAAGGAAACCCAACCCCATAACATCTTTCGGATCCTCTGGGCAATCGTGCGACGCAGAGAGAGGTGCGACGGCCATGGTTGGGAGTAGTGATGACCTCGATAGTCATCATGGATTGGAGGTTGCAGCCGAAGATGAGGTGGCTCGCTAGGGGTGAAGCTAGACGCCTTCCTCATACGTCTCTCATTGCCACAGCCTGTTTTGGCACTGTGATGTCGGAGCACTGGTAGCAGTTTGGTTGGGAAAGGCTGGAGGTGAAGAGATGGTTGAAGACAACTCTTAGAGAGGTCTGTCACCAACAACCTATAGTACCGACCGTCTTGGATTCTTGCCATCAGGATTATGATAGCAGAGCGAGGAGGAGAGGAGAGGCGAATCATGAGACCTTGAAGGAGACCTAGCATTGGAACCTAGGCGTTGCAATGGCGAGTAGGGAGGGCCTGGTAGCGGCGCCTCCACTACTATTGGGTGGGTGTCATAGATGGGAGACCTAGCAGTACCTCCATGGTAATGAGGGAGGGAGTCACTGGTGGTTGGAAGCCCTGAACACCAAGAGGACGACGCTGGTGGTCGGCACGCGTGGGTACTGAGTAAAGAATCACGACGGGTAACTAGGGTCTCGCGGACTCGTGAAGAAGGAGATGGTCTGGTCCAGCGTCAGCCAGCAAGTGAACCAAAGCCAAGTAATCAATTGATAGTCGGTCTAGAAGAAAATTGTATGTTGAACCATGCCCCACTTATTTAGCTGGGTGAGGAGCGGGCTTCTGGCAGACCAATGAGGAGTCGCCACATCATCCCACTTTGAAGGTATAATGAGTATTTTGATTCAATCATAGAAATAGTTAGGAACATTAGAATATAGCAAAATTATATATCGTTTTAATCATAAAAATGATAGGAATCCAAATAAAATATGATTAAGATCTAATTATGCTTCCTGTTCCAAAAGTGTATGTCATATATATTTTAATATGATTATTAGAAAGGAAAACCTAAATTCCTTTAATATGATGCTTAAATGAGTAGGTCTGTCTAGGTTGAGTTAATACCTGATCTTGTCATGCATAATGAGGAATCCATTAAAAATATATTTAGATCCTAATTTTGCTTGCAATTCAAAAAGTATGTAAAGATGCTAGCTTTAATGGTTTAATTCATGAGAAACCCTAATCAGTAATGATTAATGTATTAGGAAGGGTTATTTGAATGTTTAAAGTTGATATTAACATGTTGATTACAAAAGGATGCATTAGATATAAAAGGATGAACTTTATGTGTAATTTGATTAATTTATGGTTCCATGTGCATAAATGGGCTTTAATGGGCCTTGAAACCCTAATGATGGAAATTGTGACTCTTAATGGTTTTAATTGTTCAAATTCATGCATAAGGCTGAGATTTGATGGTGCAAAGCTATTTTGAGTATAAAGGTTCCTAATTGTGGATAAATACCCTTAATATAGTAATTAGGGTTTTCTAATGGATAAAGGTGGAATTAATGATAAATAGAGTTCATATGTGAATTAGACCATAATGAACTATGAATTGATGATAAATGGGCATAATGAACTTGTCATGGATTAAAAGGATAAAAATGATAGCTTTAATGAAAAAGAGGCTTAATGGACTTAATTATGCTTTTTCTAAAATTAGGGTTATGTTTTGTTAAAAGATAACCTTAATATCTTTTGTGAAGAATTGGTGAGATAATTAGGGTTTAAAATAGTATAATGAAGAGAACCCCTAATTGCAATGGAAACCCTAAAAGTGGACTAGAAACCCTAGGAAGCAACTAGGTTTAATAGATCTTGATGGCATGATCAATGATAGGAAAATTGGATGCATATTTCAGGATCAACTTGGTGTGTGCTTGCTTGGTTTCTTAATTGGTTGAATTATTTCTGCAATCAAGTCAGCTTGAAAGCTATGTGGTTAATTATGGTTAATCGCATTAGTTTCCCAAATGGTTTCCCAGATGATTCATCGCATTGAATGCAACTTATCAATTGGATGTTCATACTTGCAAATTATAAAGTCACTATGATTATCACAATTGTAAAATAAGTGTGTATTCTCGCACCTACATGCCACCCTGATGGATGATGCCAAAAGGTCAAGACCAGGAGGGAAGACCAATGGGCATCATGAGTGGTGACCCCAGACACCAAGCTCGGGATTGAGAAGGTGGTCTTTATAGAATGAGTAATGGGTACTATGAAGGGTGAACCCTGGTGCCAAGCTCGAGATTGAGAAGGTGGCCTTAAGTCATTGGCAAAAGAGAAACCCTAAGGTGGGTATGTCAGGGTTAGGGTAAAAGTAGTGGAGAATGTCATACTAAAAAGATAAATTGGCTTGTTAATTAACTTGATTTTGATAATTAGATTGTTAGCCATATTTGCAAAATTTTGGTTGTCCCCACATATTGGCATATTTCGATATGTTGATTGATGTTTTGTTTGTCGGCGTTTTAGGTACAAGATTGAAAAGGACAAATAGTAAAGTGGCATATGTGGAATTAAATAAGAATTAAAGTACAAGGAGCATTAGTTAGAATAGACTCCAGATGTGGATAGAAGTAGATATCCAAGTTTTTGAAAAAGGTATGCAAAATTTTATTTTAATACAGCCTTTCAGTTTAGTTGGTAGAATTTGATAATTATTATTGATTATTTGTCGAACCTTTGGTCCTATTAATTGGGATAATGGCTCATACTTCTTGGTCTCCCTTAATTGGGGGTTACTGGGAGGTGGGGTCATTACATTTGGTATCAGAGCATAGGTTCCTCATTTAATCTTTAATAATTATTAAATTTTACAAACTTTGTAGAACTCAAGGGAGTTATTAGAGGATTTTCTAAAAGACAGAGGTGTCTAGAAAAGGATCACATCCGCGGGCTGGCAATATTTTCCTCCGCACCTCTAGTCAGAATACGAGGACACCCGGATCAGTGTGATTTCCTGGCCAATGTCTCAGGATTTGACTCGAAATAAGATACCTTTAGGACTCTCTCATCTTATTCATCCCTTCTCAACTCAAATGCTATTAAGGATTTTAAGGATTAGGGTTTTCTCTCTCTTCCTCACCCTCTTGAGGTATGGGTAAAGTTGATAAGGTTTAAGGAATCCTCCATCAAATTAACAAAAAGCATGTAAATAAGATGTCATGGACATAAGCTTAATAGTTAAGCGCAAACTAAATAATAGATACATGCTTAGGTCGTATGACATATGTTGTCATGCCCTCAGGAGAGACCTGAGGCTAGACCTCCTTGTCAGGAGGATGAGTGGAGAAAGTTGGTTATGGAGGCAGAGATCTCCATTATAAGTAGAAACCTGGCACATCCTCTAAGGATGATGCTAACCCTAAACCTAAGTGGTGGTTAGAGAGAGAGAGATGGCATGATGAGTTAGATGTCATGGTAGACCAGGTGTGTGGGTGGGCATGCCTTTGGATGCCCATATGAGCCATGAGAGGTTGGATGACCTAGTACCCTTGGCGACCCAACCCTAGGAAGGGTCATGCATGTTAGAGTGAAGGATAACTCCTTCAACAATGAGGGTGAAGAACCTATGGAAACCCCATGAGCTTATATGAGCATGGCATAGTATGCACCCAGAGTATGTCAAGTAGTGCAGGCAGTAGGTCGAAACCATGGCCAGGAGAGTTTGAGGGATAGCTTATGAGATAAGCATAAAGGGTTATGGATAACCTTGAGCAAACATAAGCTTGAACATAGGTATCACCCAGGTAGGGGTATGCTTGTGAGCTTGATCCACCTTCATGGAGAGTAGGACCCAGGCAAGAAGGTTGGAAGCTTAGACTCTGAGATATGAGGAACGGTGGGGAGTTGAGGATAATGCAGCCTAAGTGGATAGTTGTGGTTGCCACATGCATGATCCCTAGAGGCTGGGGATATCTTGGTTTTAATTAGAGGAACCAAACCCTAGAGAGAGGATGATGCTTCTGGTACCTATGTGCCTATGGTATAGGTGTTTACCTGCTGAGATGAGACAAAGAGTGCCTTAGACCCTGAGGAGGTTTGAGTAACCAGTTGTGAGGCCTTATACCTTATAGGTTGTCCTTGAGGAGGACTCCTATCTGAAGTGTTGTTCAAGTAGAAGGATGACAGGAATTTCATAACATACCTTAGACATGCTAGGCTCGCGGTTAAAGGTTGAGCATGCAATTGGACACCCAAAAAGTGAACCTAAGCCTAAGAGGGGAAGTGGTGTACCTGATGCTCCTAATGAGATTTGAGTTTCTGTAGATTCGAGCATGGTACTCCTCATGTTTAGAGGAAAGGAAAACCCCTAAAGTTTAAGGTATGTTTGATGAACCCCTCACATCTAAGTTGATGACATGGGAAGGTATGATCTTAATCCAGCATTGAGGAAAGAGAACAAGTATGACCTAGCATGGTTTAGTAGGTGGTCTGCTTGTGCCTTAGTAGTTGTTGGGTTAAGCATGCTCATGTGAATGTAAACCCTAAGGATGTTTGTGACCTTGTTGTTAAGAGTTGTAGTTTCCTCCCATCTTGGGAGCGGGACCCTTTGGTAGGGTGTATACCAGTTTTGTGGGTTTTGAGGTAACCTAAAGAGGTCTCATAAGATCTTGAGAAGATAAGTGAAGAGTACATGGTATGAGAATGAACCTGTAGACCCATAGATAACCATCTCTAAGTGCATATAGATGTGTTACCGTGGAGGTAATCGGTATGGGGCCTGACCAAGGTAGGCAGGTTGCCAAGACCCCTATGAAAGGATGAAAGTCATCCCATTAATGCAGAGAGAGAGATGATGAAGGCTTGGGTAAGGTTCTAAGTTGGACATGTACTATGTTAGAATCCTAAGTTTATCCTAGGGTCATGTGGGGATAAGACCGATGGAAGTGGGAGTTGCCTAATTCCCTAGTTGTACATGACCATAGGGTCGGGAGGTAACAGCTATCATTGTCTGAGGGCCATGGGTTAAGAGATTGATCACCTTCATGAAATCATGGGACCCAAAGGGTAGATGAGTAGGGCACTCTCTGGATGCATAAGGGAAGAGGGATGACCCCAAAAGTGTCAGCACCCTATAGACCTAGAGGAGATGACCAAGGGATGTATGTAAACCTTAGTAGGTTTGAGACCAGTTTTCCATGGAAGTAACTTTGATATCGAGATGATTGTGATGTAGAGACATATGTGGCACGTTTCAACTTAGATTTAAAGGTGTACTGGAAAGGTGGGATGTACCATCTCTACTCTTAGAACATGAAAAACTCTATATTTGGACTGCAGCCAAATGCTTATTTCCTCTTATTATGGGAGTGAGAGATAGGACAATATGCATGCCATACACCAAGGATAAAAGGTGATGTGAAGTGGAACGTTGCCATGAGGTATGAGGACATAGATGATAACATACCCTGGTGGAGTGAATGATACATGGATGGTTTAAAAACACTAAGAGAAATAAGGTAGTCATCTTATGAGGATGTTTTTATCATGAGCTATGAGTTATACAAGGTTGATTTCAAAAACTAAGAGAATGAGCTCAGAGTTTCTTAATGAAGATAGACTTGGAGCTGAGATGAGATAATGAGTGGAATACATGGAGGTGTATGTCTTCAACATTACCTAATACCTAAGGATGTGAAGTGGTAATGGATGCTCTGGATGAGATGCAGCTGCCTAGTTTAGCCAGAGGCTAGAAGAGGTTGTTAGGCTAACCCTAAGTTTAAAAAAGAGATAAGTTTGGCTAACACCCAGATGTAACGAGATCTATTTAAACAAGTTAGTAGTTGTTTGGTTAGCCAGTCTAGGCCTTGATGCAATGAAAGGATGGTTGTAGAACCTCATATGCACTTCCTTGGAAAAGAAGGTGATAAAACCCCGACTAGAGTTGTTTAGTGTTTTCGAGAAATCGGTCTTGAGGAATCATGATATACAGGAGATCATGATACATTGTACTACAAAGATAGTAAGTGACAGTAGTACTTTGAATGCCTAAGATAACGTTGCATGTGGCATGTTGTCATGCATGACAGGAGGTGAAGGATGAACACCAATAACCCAATGAGTTGATATAGAGGATAAAGAGTCCCTAAGAGAGAATGGGAGTTCATCACTATGGATGTGTAGTAAGTTTCCCATAGAAGGTCAAGATGCAATTTGGGTTATGGTAGATCGCCTTACCTAGATGACATGAGAAAGAGAGAA
This sequence comes from Alisma plantago-aquatica, assembly GCA_963693085.1. NCBI lineage: Eukaryota > Viridiplantae > Streptophyta > Magnoliopsida > Alismatales > Alismataceae > Alisma > Alisma plantago-aquatica. The sequence goes on from OY856413.1 coordinate 156,336,624, forward strand.
TATTATCAAGGGACAGATCTGATTGAACTACATATGAGATGGTTCAACTACACCATGATGTGAGTTCTTGAGTTTAATCTAAAGAACTTGATGTTAGTACCGCTTATCACCCCTAACTGATGGTTAGAACGATCCAGACTAGAGGGTCTGATGAGAGAATGTGCGCTCGTTCAGGGTGATATCTAGAGACAATTCTTGTCCTCTATAAGATGTGATGATAACCACCATAGCCTGTATCAGGATGTAAAGAAGCTCTGTAAGGGAGGTTGTGTCGGTCACCACTTCGTGAAGATGATGTCAGTGGAAAGACCTTGTGAAGGTCAAAGAGACCACAGTGGGTGTAGATGAATTTGCTTTAATCATGCAATGGCTGAGAGAGCCCAGGGACAACATGAGTCATGAGTTGATGCAAAGTAGACTGACATGCAGTTCACTGTGGGAGGATATGTGATGTGAAAATCTGACCCCTCTAAGCTACAACTGAGAAAGTTGAGTCCCCGATACATGGGTCCATTGGAGATGAATAGATGGAGATGGTTAGGTTTAGCCTTACCCCTCATAATAACGTGATGTATAATGTGTTCCACGAGTCCAATCTAGAGTACTATGTGAGGTACCCAAGCCATGTGTTGAGCCATGAACCTATTTAACTTTGAGAAAAGATGAAATGTCCTGAGTCACCTATAAGGGTATGAGATACCCAGGTGAGAGAAAACTCATATGAAACAATATTAGATGATGAAGGTTCTTTGGAAGCACCATGGATAGGGTAAAGCCACATAAGGGCCAAAGATGGACATGGAAAAGTCTTATCCTGATTTGTTTGCTTGATGAAATTTTGAGGGAAAAATTCCTATAAGAGGGGAAGGATGTTACAACATCAATTTTGCATATGTTTTTGTAATTGAAATATAATGATTTTGTGAATTTGGGCTTAATTAAAAAGGTTGTATGCCTTGCTTCAAAGGATGGGTTTCTTTGCAAATATTCCTTTGGGTAGGAATTTCATGATTCCTATTATTATATTAATCCAATAATGGATATAAAAGAGAAGAAAAGAAGAAAAGTCCAAATATTAGAAAAAGATACAAGATAATGAATATTAAACAAAGTATTTATAAGATATACTTGAAAATATCTAGAAAGCGGCATTAATGGCCACAATTGAGTAAAATTTGTTTACAAATGATTTCTAACAAAAGAAATATGAGAAGAGAAAAAGGAAAAGAATGATAAAGAGAAAATGATAACCTCCAACTTTGATGATTATCTTAGTCTTTTTCTTTAGTTTTCTACACTCTTTCTAAATTAAATATATACATAATCCCTAAATTTTCCCTCCTATTATAAATATATTATCAGACTAACTTTTCCCTTTTATATATGCAGAAAAACACAAAAAAAATATCATAAAAGACAAACGGTCCCTAGACCGCATGAAGCCAATCGGTCCCGAGACCGCATGGAGTCAAATGGTCCCAAGACCACATGAAGCCAATCGGTCCCGAGACCGCATGGAGTCAAACGGTCCCAAGACCGCATGAAGCCAATCGGTCCTGAGATCGCATGGAGTCAAACGGACCCAAGACCGCATGAAACCAATCGGTCCCGAGACCGCATGAAGCCAATCGGCCCCGAGACCGCATGGAGTCAAACGGTCCCAAGACCGCATGGAGTCAAACGGTCCTGAGACCGCATGGAGTCAAACGGTCCCAAGACCGCATGAAGCCAATCGGTCCTGAGACCGCATGGAGTCAAACGGTCCCAAGACTACATGAAGCCAATCGGTCCCGAGACCGCATGGAGTCAAACGGTCCCAAGATCACATGGAGTCACACGGTCCTGAGACCGCATGAAGCCAAAGGGTCTTGAGGTCCAAACGGTCTCAAGATCCAAACGGTCTTGAGGTCCAAACGGTCTCAAGATCCAAACGGCCTTGAGGTCCAAACGGTCTCCAAACTGTTTGGACTTCACTTAAGGCCTATAAATAAGACCCCAAGGGTCCTCAACCAGGGATCAAGTTTCAGACGTCCGAAGGCTGCTTCAATCACTCCAGAGCACTTACGACTTCCATCCTCCACCCTGGGGCTGTCGGTCTGAGACCCATACTCCATCTTGAAGCTGCTTTCTCTCTCTCCGCCAAAGAAGGTGGGAAGAGGGAGAACTCGTCATCGTGCAACCTGTGAAGCTGGTGGATCGTTTCTCTCTCTCCAAGGGGTTGACCTTCCTCTCTCCTTTATGGGGATGATGCACTCTCTCTCTCTCTCTTCTTTCCTCCTTCTTTGTCCTAGTCATGAGCGAGTAGTATCTTTCACTAGGGTGCGGGGAGTAGCCCCGCTACCCATGTTTTTCATATCATGTAAATGTAATCCATAATTTGTAATATAGAGATCTTATCTTTTCAGTTTGACATCAAACGTTTAATGAATGCATGTTGCTTGATCTCCAACTTGTGTTATCCTTTATCTTTCAGTATGAATTGTCTACATTTGTACTATTAGATTTGAAACTCGTTTGTATGTTGGTTCTTGGTGCATGTATCCACCATGCATCTATTTCGGTATCTAGAGGTGTGTCTCAAGAAGTGGAGTAAACTCACTATCATTCGTTGCACTTTCATACTATGAAATGGAATCAGTTGACGTATGAAAGTGCAACCTTGGTTAGTCGAGAAACACACTTTGCGAGGGGAATGATGCAAAGTAAGTGACCATTTGTTCGGGAATGGCTGGCGTTGCAACATTCCCGCACTTCTCGTAGTAAGTTCTCCGAAAGGAAACTAAGTCTACAAAGATACTAGCTGACTAGACTCTTTTTGCAGGTTATGTTTTGCTTTGCATGTGCTGATTCATGTGTAGTGGCGGTGAAAAACCGATCACACCCTAGTGACCTTTATCATAGTTTAACCCCTTAGATTTACTTGCTTTCTTTACTTTGTATGTTCTTAGTTTAAAAACAACAAAACCCAACTTTCGATTTAAGTGCCTACTAGTAAGTGATTAAGTGAAATTCTAACATTTTCCATCTTGTTGCTCGCAACAAGACCGTTGTCCTGAGGATTCGACCCTTAACTATACTATGATAAGACTTCCACGTATCTTAGCATACGTGGGTGGAGTTCTTTATCTAGTATATGCAAGGCTAAACCTAAAGACTTACTATCGTTAGGATTTTTAGTTGGTGCACGCAATTCCACGTAAGTGGAAGCTCCATCAAAAATTGGCGCCGTTGCCGGGGAGAACGGAACGTTGTAATTTCATTTAGTACCTTCCTAGTTGGTTAGGATTTTACACTTTCTTTTTAAATCATAAGTCTATATCTTCTTGAAACCATTATATCTTTACCATTATCTAAAGGTGTTTTCTTTTCTCTACTCAGGTAGAAAACGTGTATGCGATCATCGCATAATCTCGGATTCTCCCCTGATCCGGAGTACGACTCCGAGGTAGAGAGAGGTTTCCATCGCCACATTCTTCTCAATCGCCAACGAGCCAGGCAAATGGCCGACGATCAACGCCAGGCTACTTTGGTGATGGAGAGGGTAAATGCCGCTATCGCCGCTCAACGGGCACAACTCATCGTGGACACTCGTGCCCAAATCCAAGCGGAGATTCGTGCGGAAGAACAAGCCCGCATCAGAGCTGAAACTGAGGCAGCAACACAAGCTGCTCAGTTGGAGTTAAGGAACAAGCAACTGAGGGATTATGCTGTCCCAAAGAACTATGAGGATAACCACCCAGTCTGACCTCCGATTATCAATATTCCCAACTTCGAGATTCGTACCCAGTGGATCCAGATCATGCAAGGTATATCTTTCTCTGGAGGTTCTGGAGATGATTGCATGGATCATCTGAAACGGTTTAAGGCACTATGTCGTCTGGTTCCGCAAGCCGGAGTCCCTTTTGATGCGATAATGTTTCATCTTTTCCATTTCACTCTATCTGGGAGGGCCCTGAGTTGGTACAACTCACTCGACAAGGAACCCATAATAACCACCTGGGCTCCCCTAGAGGAAAAGTTCTTAGAGAAGTTCTTTCCCCCCTCACTGACTTATGAGATCAGAGGGTAGATCAATCACTTCTCTCAGTTACCCGGAGAGTCTCTTACTGAAGCATGGGAAAGGTTTAAAGAACTTTTGCGGAAATGCCCCCATCATGGAATCTCCCAGAACCAATTGATAGAAACCTTCTATCAGGGAGTGAGTGATGATATCAAACAGTTTTTGGATTCCTCATCTGGAGGAAACTTCATGAGAAAGAATTATGAGGACGCCTGGAAAATTGTTACACTTGGAGTTGAAAACCAGTCCAACTGGGGACGGTCAGCTGGTAAAAGTGTCCTCAAGGTCTACAAAGCTGAAGAATCGATAGAGATGAAGGCAATAGCTGAAGCCTTGAAAACTATAGTTCATAAACAACAAGCTCTCGAGACTTCTCTCGGAGAGTTTGATAAGAAGAAAAATCATTTGGTTCAACAAGTCAAGGCTGCCACAGGGGACCTGTGAGGCCTGTCATGCTTCTGACCATCCGACCCTCTCCTACGGAATGCTTTACAATGTGATGATGGATCTGCATCCACCAACACAACCATATGAATCTATTACTGACCAGTCGGAAGAACAACTACCGGAACAAGTCAACTCCATCCACTCTATCCCTAGACAAGTCTACTACAACCCTAATCATCCAAGGAATCATCCAGGATTTCAGTGTGGAAACCCTGCGGGAACTGCAAATCCACAGCATCAGACGTAGGGTGGATCCTCTAGTAGGCTACCACCTGGGTTCCCAAACAATTTCAACCAAAATCAAGGGAATTCCAGGAACAACTTCCCTAGGACTAACTACCCCAGGAACCAATCGGCCTACTACCAGTACACTTATCCTCCACTCCATCCACAGCTGCATACTCAGCAACCTCAGCTGGCGCTACCACCGCAACAATCTCAACAAACCCAACAACAAAGTCCTCTGAAAAACACTCCTTATCAACCGGAAGATGAAATATCCTTGATAAGGCAGATGCTACAATCTCAACATACTATGCTCGCTAATCAGCAAGCGCAGCAAAAAGCAGTAGAAGCCCAGCTTGCCCAGATTGCTGCACAATTGAAGCCTCCGGCAGGCACATTTGCAGGGCAGCCCGAATCAAATCCTAAGCATGGACAGAATAGACATGAACAGTTGAATGTTGTCACCACAAGATCGGGACGCACTCTTCATGAGACTACCAAGATCACTCTAGATAATGATGATACACCTGCTTTTATGACGAATGAGAGCCCGCAACAAGGAATTGAGAAGCCCTCAAAGGGCACAAAGGGCAAAGATAAAGACCAAGTGTCCGCAGAACCTGAAGTTTTGCAATATAAACCAAGAATCCCGTATCCAAGTAGACTGCGAGAAATGAAGTTGGACACCAGGTTTCAAAAGTTCAAGGAGGCGATGAAGAAACTGTACATTGATATCCCGCTCCTTGATGCTCTTTCTGAGGTTCCAGCCTGGGCAAAATACCTCAAGACCTTATTATCAACAAAGTACATCACCGAGGAGCAAGAAACTATTAAGCTTGCTCAGACCATTTCTGACATCATCTTAAACAAAATGCCAAAAAAGAAGAAGGACCCAGGTTCCTTCGGAATCCAATGTTGCATTGGAAACGCATCTACTAAAAAAGGATTAGCTGGCCTAGGGGCCAGCATATCCATCATGCCTTATTCTATGTGTAAACGTATGGGTTTCACCGAATTGCTGCCTACAGTAATGACTATTCAATTAGCTGATTCCACCATAACCACACCCTTGGGGATCATTGAAGATATCCCAGTAAGGATAGGCAAGGATGCTTACGTTCCGTGCGACTTCGTTATCATGGATATTAAAGAAGACCTGAGGTACCCAATTATTTTTGGCAGACCTTTCCTCGCTACTGCCAGGGCACTTATCGACGTGGAAGCTGGTACCATCATTCTTAGGCTCGAAAAAGAAGCAATTCAATTCTGAGTCCTTAATAGTATGAAAGGCCCTAGTATCCAAGAGGAGGTTTTCCTTCTTGACGCAATTCAACTAATGTCACAATTAGAAATATCTGAGCCAGCTGACGAACTAGAGAATGTCTTAATCAATCCGGATGTTGAATTCTCTATGAATGAACTAGTTCAACAGTGTCTCCAACATATAGAAAAGGCCAAATAAGCTCTAAAGGCCACTTTTGAAGAACTTAAAGCCGTTACCATTATAGAAGCAGCTGAGCCACCGAAAGCCCCTGAAATGAAGACTTTACCCACAGGGCTTAAACATGTTTTCTTAGATGAAGGAAAATTATGCCCAGTTATCATCAGCTCCCACCTAACAGAAGATCAGGAGGAAAGACTTCTGGAAGAACTGAAGAAACACAAAAAGATCATTGGATATAAGATAACTGACCTAACAGGCATAAATCCAGCCCTGTGTATGCACAGACTTCCAATGGTTGAAGAATTCAAGCCATCCCACGAACATCAAAGAAAACGGAATCCTAATCTCAAGGAAGTGGTTCGCCTGGAGGTCCTCAAATTACTCAAAGCTGGCATAATCTACCCTATCTCTGACTCCCAGTGGGTCAGCCCTGTCCAGGTTGTTCCAAAAAAGGGAGGCACTACTGTAGTGCTCAACGACAAAAATGAGTTAGTACCCACCAGGACTGTAACAGGGTGGAGGATGTGTATTGACTATAGGAAGTTGAACAAAGCCACGAGGAAAGACCACTAACCTCTACCCTTCCTCGATGAAGTCTTAGAATGCCTAGCTCATTAGAAATATTTTTGCTATCTCGATGGTTACTCCGGGTTTTATCAAATACCCATACACCCAGAGGACCAGGAAAAAACTACCTTCACCTGTCCTTTTGGGACATATACCTTTAGAAGAATGTCGTTCGGGTTATGTAACGCACCCGCTACGTTCCAACGATGTATGTCTGCCATCTTCGCCGGTTTAACTGAATCCATCATGGAGGTTTTTATGGACGATTTCTCAGTTTACGGAGATTCCTTTGATAAATGCTTAATCAATCTTGGACAAGTTCTACAACGCTGTGAGGAAACGAACCTTATCCTGAACTGGGAGAAATGCCATTTCATGGTTACGGAAGGTGTTGTTCTCGGGCACAGGGTGAGCGACAGAGGGATCGAGGTGGATAAAGCAAAAATTGATGTTATCTCAAAACTGTCGCCACCGAAAGACATAAAGGGAGTAAGAGCTTTCTTGGGGCATGCGGGATTCTACAGAAGATTCATCAAAGATTTTTCAAAGATAGCGAAGCCTATGACCCAACTCCTAACTAAAGATGCTGAGTTCATTTTTAATCAAGAATGCATGCAAAGTTTCTCCACTCTCAAGAATGCTTTAATTTCCGCACCTATTTTGAGAGCCCCAGATTGGTCGCAGCCTTTTGAAATCATGTGCGGTGCAAGTGATTACGCTATAGGGGCTATTTTAGGACAGCGGATTGATAAGAAACCCTACGTTATCTACTACGCATCCAAAATGCTAGATGAAGCACAGAAAAACTATACTACCATAGAAAAAGAGTTTTTGGCTGTCATCTACGCGTTTGAAAATTTTCGCTCATATTTGATCGGTTCTAAGGTCATCGTTTATACCGACCACTCCGCCATTCGATACCTGATCAAGAAGCAAGATGCCAAACCCAGGCTTATCCGCTGGGTGTTGATGCTTTAGGAATTCGACTTGGAGATTAAAGATAAAAGTGGAGTAGAGAACGTTGTAGCTGATCATCTCAGTCGTATCGAGGTTGAAGAAGAAGATAAAATCCCTATCCGGGATTCTCTGCCAGACGACCAGCTTATGAAGGCCACCCATGGATTCCCTTGGTATGCAGATATCGTCAATTATCTGGACACAGGGATTATTCACCCCTCTGCTTCCTACCATGACAAAAGGAAGTTCCTTCATGATATAAAACAATATTATTGGGATGAACCCTACCTGTTTCATCTTTGTGCTGACGGACTTTTCCGTCGTTGCTTGCCAGAAGAAGAAATAACCCTGGTCCTAGAGCACTGCCATTCAGGACCCACGGGGGGGCACATGAGTGCTAAGAAAATAGCTATAAAAGTTTTACAATATGGGTTCTTCTGGCCCACCATATCAAAGGACTCCTACGATTTTGTGAAAGCCTGTAACAAATGCCAATTCTCGGGCAACATATCAAAAAGAAACAAAATGCCCCTCACAATGTGGCAGGAAATTGAGCTTTTCGATGTGTGGGGGGTGGACTATATGGGCCCTTTCCCTTCCTCCTATGGCTTCTCTTACATCTTGGTCGCGGTGGACTACGTCTCAAAGTGGGTCGAAGTTGTACCCACTGTGTGCAGCGATTCCAAGCCTATTATTAAATTGTTCAAAGATATTATTTTCCCAAGATTTGGAGTTCCCAGAACTGTCATATCAGATGGCAGGACCCATTTCTTGGAATGAAGCTTTGAAGCCTTACTAAAAAAGTATGGAGTTAATCACAAATTCGCAACGCCTTACCATCCACAGACTAGTGGTCAGGTTGAAGTATCTAATAGACAATTAAAGGTGATTCTTGAAAAAATGGTGAACAAAAACCGCACTGATTGGTCCACCAAACTTCCTGATGCTCTTTGGGCATACCGAACTGCATATAAAACACCAATCGGAACAACCCCGTTCCGTTTGGTGTACGGGAAGTCATGCCATCTTCCAGTAGAGCTGGAACACAAAGCCTGGTGGGCCATCAAACAATTAAATTTCGATCTTAAAAGTGCAGGAGAGAATAGACAACTCCAGTTGCAGGAGCTAGAAGAGCTCCGAATGACTGCCTATCAGAGTGCCAGAATCTATAAAGAGCAGACAAAAATGTGGCACGACGGTCATCTCAAGAGGAAAGACATTGCCGTCGGCGACAAAGTACTCCTTTTCAATTCCAAGCTCAAGTTGTTTCCCAGAAAACTTCGAACAAAATGGTCTGGGCCCTTCACCATAAAGCACATCTATCCAACTGGAGCTGTCATAATTATCGACAACAACGGAGGAGAAAGGACGGTTAACGGTCATCGTTTAAAAAGATACTACACTCCGGAAGACAAAATGCCAAGACAAACCATTGAAATTACAGACGCTACGCCATCAGCATAACAACACTACAGCTTCGTCGAGCCAGCGACGTAAAACCCAGGCGCTACTTGGGAGGCAACCCAAGATTTTAGTTTCTCCCTTTACTTTCTGTTCTTTTAATTACCCTAGGTAGATCTTATGAATATAAAAAAAATCATATAAACAAAACAAACATTAAAACAACAAGATGAAAATATACAAAAAAATTCATAACAAACATAAAAATATAAAAATTCGTTCAACCTTAACCCTACCAAACGGTCCTGAAACCATTTGGAACCAAACGGTCCTAAAACCATTTGGGACCAAACGGTCTTCAAACCGTTTGGAGCCAACCGGTCCCGAAACTGTTTGGAAACAAACGGTCTTCAAACCGTTTGGAGCCAACCGGTCTCGAAGCTGTTTGGAGCCAACCGGTCTCAAAACCGTTTGGAGCCAAACGGTCCTAAAACCATTTGGGACCAAACGGTCTTCAAACCGTTTGGAGCCAACCGGTCTCGAAACCGTTTGGAGCCAAACGGTCGCTAAACCGTTTGGGACCAAACGGTCTTCAAACCGTTTGGAGCCAACCGGTCTCAAAACAGTTTGGAGCCAAACGGTCGCTAAACCGTTTGGGACCAAACGGTCTTCAAACCGTTTGGAGCCAAACGGTCGCTAAACCGTTTGGAGCCAAACGGTGGGACCAAACGGTCTTCAAACCGTTTGGAGCCAACCGGTCTCAAAACAGTTTGGAGCCAAACGGTCGCTAAACCGTTTGGGACCAAACGGTCTTCAAACCGTTTGGAGCCAAACGGTCGCTAAACCGTTTGGGACCAAACGGTCTTCAAACTGTTTGGAGCCAAATGGTCTCGAAACTGTTTGGAGCCAAATGGTGTCGAAACCGTTTGGAGTCCAAACGGTCGCTAAACCGTTTGGTCTAGGGTTTTTGTCAGGTCAACCCCCCGTTTCCTATAAATATAAACCCTACCCCTTCCTTCTCCTCTCTTCGACTCTCGAGTTTTCTGTAGCCTTTGCGAAAGACTATTCCATTGCCTTTGAACCCTCCTGCTCCCGTGCGAATCACCGTCCACCTCCGTTCCACCGTCTGCTTCTCTGCCGTCGACGCTACCGACAGCTGCAAGGTAGTCCGGCTTTTTCCACTTCCGCAATCATCTGTATCACCGTTAATGCCTTCGGCGCCGCTGCGGCGTTTCCCCTTCTCCAACGACGGCGCCACCATCATCGTCGTCTTTACCGCCAACCTTGCCACACTCATCTTCATCGCCGATAGCTCTGTCCTCTACCACCGTCACCTCCGTTTTAACCGTTGTCGTCACCTTCGTTATAATTGCTGCCATCGCCTTCATCGCCGATGTCTCTGCCCTCCTTTCGTCGTTTCGCCTTCACCGGTTGTAACATGTCGTTCCGCCTTCCAAACGGTTCCCAAACCGTTTGGGACCAAACGGTCCTGAAACCGTTTGGAACCAAACGGTCCTGAAACCATTTGGCTTTCCACAATCTCTAAAAATACAAAAATATATATATATACATAAAACCACATAAATACAAATAAAATCTAATTTGTTTCTGAACATATTGTTCTAACTCATGATTTCCCATTTTGCAGATATGGCATCATCAGCAAAGAAGGCCATCGTATCTGAAGCTGCTCCTTCTCCGACAAGGGAGCAGATGATGAAAGAGCTGGCCAAACTTCAGAAAATCAGGGATGTCTTCAATAAGACTAGAGAGATCCCACCAAAGACCAAGATGATGGATGTCCTGTGCGAGATTGACCGCCTCACCAGATGTCTAGAAAAGGCAACTGACGAAGAAGTGGAAGAAATCTCCGACGACGACGACGAAGGCTCAGAGTACACACCAAATCCCGAGGAGGAATCCCCAGCCGAAGAACAAAAAGGGAAACGCAAGGTCCAGGAACCTGTGACCGGACAGCCTCAACGAAACGGGCAAGAAAACAAGTTCACCCTGCCTCTGCTATGGATCAACCCCTTGCAACACCTACCACCACCATCCTTGTTACCACCCCTGCTTTCCCTCCCATCACCACCACAGCACCACCACCAGAAAATCTTTTCATACATACCACCCCCTCCACTAACAAAATCCTAAAACCCACTAAGTACGTCTGCTCTAGCATACTACTTAAGATGGGGATCCATGACCGCATTTTTGAAATGCTAGACAAAGCCAATCTCGCCAGGCTATGTCTAGTACCTGAGCTCTCCTATTCTGAACCCACTACCGAATTCTTCACCTTCCTTACCAAAGAACCCATAGACATCATGGATAGAATACGGGACAGAGGTGACAGAAGGCTGGTCACCCATATCTTTGGCAACAAGGTTGTCTTAACAGAAAACATGTTGAATGAAGTTTTTATCGACAACCAGGAGCAGCTAAATAAAGCCAAGGTTGTGGGAACCGAGCACCCTGAGTTTAACAGACACAAATTTTGGAAATCTCTCACTGGGCTCCCCACCTATGATGCTAAGACGTGCAAAGCATCGAACATACATTCTGGATTCGTGCGCACCCTACACAAAATTCTTGCTTGCGCACTCTTCCCCAGGACTAAAGGAGGAAACGTTATAATTTTGGATCTCTTTGTTCTCTGGTCCATCCTAAACGGAAGGCCAGTCAACATTGGACGACAAATAATCTAGAAATTATCAACTTACGCCCTGGGGAAGGAAATATGCATGGGGGGGCCATGTCACATCCATCATAAAATACCTTAAGATGGACAGACCCCTACCTCGCTGCACGCAAATAAAGGGTGACATCCTTACCAATGAACAAACTTTGAAGAACTCCTTTATTATCAAGGAAAAGGATGTGAAACTGCATTATGTCTTTTGCCCTACAGTCAAGTCATCAAGAATGCTCCTCCCGCTTCCGGAGCTTGCAAACTATGACACAGAAAAGCTCCTCTTCTATGACGAGGAGATTACACAACTCTTAGCTTCGGTTAAAGCGGCCGACAAGAAAGCAAAAGCGGGACAGACGGAGCTCAGTATTACAGCCCCGGCAGATCGACCATCAAAAATACCTGTCAAATGACCTTCCAGAAGGTAGTTGCAGGCACAACAGCTGTCGGGGACACCAACATCAAAGCCAAATCCATAGGCCGAGACCCTCCATGAAGAAGTCTTAACCACCTCATCAATCGACTCTTTCATCCAGAGTCTACATGACCATCTAACCGCCACCACCACTCCACCTTCCACCTTTCCAACATCTACCACTCCTCCCTTCTTCACCACATCCACGCAACTATTCACATCCTCTTCTTCACCCCTTTTTCCTTCGGGCTCTCCCTTCTCCACTCCTATGTCTGACTTTACCACTTTCCTATTTCCCTCCATAGTTTCTACCCCATCTCTATCACTCCCACCACTTTCACCTGAGATACCACCACCTTTCACATCCACCACCACCCCGACACCGCTGGTGACTCCATCCATAGTCACCACACAGTTCGGGGCATCATCAGTGTCTCTTCCGCAAGGCACTACCACCCTCCCACATAGACCCCAGCCACCCCACCCTTCCGCCTCTGGGATCCCTTTTGCCAATATGGGTGAGGAATTCGGCCGTCAATTCGACGTCGTCCGAAACCTCCTCGCCGATCCTTCTAACATTTTACATTCTATTTTTTCTTGTGTGCAGGGAATATCGAAATAGATGGCCACGATCGAAGAGCAGAACAGAGCCTTGCCCAACATCCTCCAAGGGTTTCAGCAACGACAAAATGAGGTGGCTACGCAAGTTGAGCACATCAACAGCCACTACAATAACTTGCCGGATCTAGTCCTTGGAGCGATGCGCCAGCATGAAGCGATGGCAAAGCAAGTCGATGAGATCTCTACGCAGACTCAACATCTGCCTGAGACTCTCTACGAGCTCCAGCAACAACAAGCAGTTCTGAGCACGTGCTTGGACACCATCAACAGCACCCTCACACAGCTACATAATCGCCAAGAGGAGTCAACTAATAATGACATCCAGTAGTTGCGTGCTCAAGTTACAGATCTAACAGCACGTCTCCTCTCCACCGAGGGCCGATATAATGACCTCAAAGAATCCCACGACGCACTGCTTGAAACACACGAGCATCTGCAAGTGGCTTTCGATGAGTTACAAGCCACCCATCGGCAGTGCAAAAAGACCGCAAGTAAAAAGCCAGCAGACAAGGCAGCGGCCGACAAGGATGGCGATAGTGATGAAGAAGAAGACTCTGACTCATCTGCTAACTAGAACAATGATACCACCTCCTCAGGTGATAAATCTGATGATGGAGAGGACCCAGGCAATGCAGCAAAACCTTCTCACAAAGGTTCCGACAAAGGCCACCATGACGGTGAACATCACCCCAAGTCCCCACACAATGATAATGTTAACATGTCATATGGGGACCAATTCCTTGATTATTCCACTCTGGAGTCCATCGGGGAGTCAGCCAAAGACGCGGCTTACGCTGAATTCCAACAATGTATATTAGGAACCAGCGCCAGCCCGCCCACAAAAAATGCCCCACCTCTCTCCACGCTCGACATGTCGGCGCCTTCCCCCCTGACCAGGACGAGGCAGAACGAGTAAGCTTAGACACAGATGAAGACCTTGATTCTACCTCTGACTCGGAAGATGATCTACAAGGCCATGCAGAAGCCCTGGTACAACCCGCTTCTCCCCCTCCGCAGGAGCTTCCCCCGCCACCACCTCTACCAAACAAAATGCATGATCTTGATATGGCGGCCATCTCCACATTAGATGCTCAGGACATTTTTATACTGAACACTATTGTGGATGATGCAAAGGCAGGGGAAGACATCATCTACAATAACACCAAAACCAGGCACAAGATGATAAGAGAAGACTTCCACCACATCCTGCGACCTCGGTCCACGATGCCGATGGCAATCTTCCGCGTCCTTCTCGCCAACTGTATAGAAATGTATAGAAGTTCTAAGAGGCAGCAGCCCGTTTTCAACGCTTCACCTGCTCTGTCTATTGGCCTTTTATACAAAGACATACGACCAAAATCAATCGAGCGGTTGCGTGCCGGTTTAACATGATGGGCACGTTATCTTACCGTGCCCTTTCAAGTCTCAGATCATTGGTTATTTATGATTGTCGACACCGAAGCTCGGGAGGCCAAGGTCTATAATTTTTGCGGCGCTGAGCTACCCGCCGGTACAATAAACTTCATTGGTGAAGCAGCTGGTGAAGCGCGATGTATACCCTTCCAGCTGCTTAAGTTAATTTGGGCTGCACGCCCATCTCTCTGTCAAGACTGGAGCCAGCCCTGGTTCCAAATAATAAACCCTCAAGTTCAAGCTGCCGAGGGATCTGGCGATTGCCTTTCTAAGTCATCACACAAGGGCTTATGCCGAGGGATCCCTCTCCGTAAGCCTTATGGCTGCTTACCAGTTTCTACTTGGACAAAATAACCCCACTACATATATGGCGTCCCCGTACATGAAGGATAATCTTCTAAAGCTCAAGAACTTCTGCACAACTGAAGCACTGATCTCCTTTCTACAGCACACAACACCGAAGTTCATCATGTTACCCTTCCTTTATCATGAGCACTGGATGCTCCTGGAAACAAACCTACCAGATGGAACAACTACAATGTATAACAGTTCTGATAGCCAGTACAATCCACGACAGAAGAATTATGTCGTGACACCAAGGACGCCAACAGAGGTAGTGGCGAAGGAATGCGCTGACAAATTAATCGCCTTTCTAAGTCAGCACACAAGGGCTTATGACAAAGAGCATTTTCATCGCCCTGCCTTCAGCCACAAATGTCCCCAACAAATCCGATACTCAAATCACTATGGCTTCCACGTCCTCTACTGGATGTACACCATCATCGTCCTTCAAAGACCAGTAGAAGATATGACTGACGTGGATTACCACGCTCTACGCGGACAGTTCGCAGCAAATCTACTTCAATCACCAAGGGCAAATTCAGAATTACCTTATCCTGCAGCCCTTGTCATCGTACTTATCTGCCTCTCACTTTGACACTCTGAGGACAGAGTGAGTGATAAGTTAGGGGGGGTACATTAGACAAGGGCGAGGTATCATTTCTAAATCTCTCTTTCCCCATTTTTTTCCTTTCTATGTTTGTACATATTTTCTTTTCTTCTTTTTCCTCTTTAACTTTCTTTTTAAAATAACCCTTTTTGAATAAAGTCACTCTCAGTTAACTTTAGATTCATGTTAGTCCCCAAAAGTAAATATCACTTAGACATTTAATGACGATTTAATAATGTCCCTCCACTATTGATTTTCATGCTTTTGCTTCACTTCTTTATCTGACTCTCCACAGGTCAATATCAAGGCAGAAATAATCCAGGCTCTCAAGGGTGAGAGGGGCATCAGGCATCTTCCAAATCAAGAAGCTCTGCAAGTGGACTACAATCCAAATAAGTGCATGTTGAAAAACTCTAAGAACAACTTTCCTCTCTTCAAAATAAAAGAGGCTTGGCCGTCCAAAATAAATTCCCAAACAAAACCCCTAAACCCAAGCCTGCGAGTCTTCGAATAAAAGTCAGAGAGTCGAATAAAATTATGAGAGTTGTGCCATAAATAAGGATCTATATAAAGAACCGATGAAGGTCTCACCCGGCCGGCACATTCAGCTGCCCTCACAAAGGCAGATGTGTCGTGCCCGGTAGTGAAACCCTAAGGTATCCAAATATATGAAAGGCTTATAAAGGACTCACCCAGCCGGTACATTCAGCTGCCCTCACAAAGGCAGATGTGTCGTGCCCGTTAGTGAGATCCTAAAAGCATAGATAACCCCTCCCCCACTTGAAGGGGGAGTTACACTTCAAGCCTTTAGCCAACCCTCATACCCTCTCTAGCTTCCAGTAGGTCTTTCAGAGAGGTATAAAGCTGATTAGAGTCAACAACATGCACAAAATAAAGGTGGCCCCGATGCGAGCTACGAGATACGGAAGGAACCTGAGACCCAAGCAACTCTTGAAACCTGAAAGAGTCAAGGCAAGCAATAAGACCTGATATAACCTTAGGAGAACTCAGGTTAAGAATTGAAGCAAGAGTATGGAAACTCTAAATAAAATCGCCTCGCCATTACATGCCTCAGCTCTATCTAACTTGAGGACAAGCTAGACTCCAAGTTAGGGGGGTGATAACCTCCAACTTTGATGATTATCTTAGTCTTTTTCTTTAGTTTTCCACACTCTTTCTAAATTAAATATATACATAATCCCTAAATTTTCCCTCCTATTATAAATATATTATCAGACTAACTTTTCCCTTTTATATATGCAGAAAAACACAAAAAATATCATAAAAGACAAACGGTCCCAAGACCGCATGAAGCCAATCTGTCCCGAGACCGCATGGAGTCAAACGGTCCCAAGACCGCATGAAGCCAATCGGTCCCGAGACCGCATGGAGTCAAACGGTCCCAAGACCGCATGAATCCAATCGGTCCCGAGACCACATGAAGCCAATCGGCCCCGAGACCGCATGGAGTCAAACGGTCCCAAGACCGCATGGAGTCAAACGGTCCCAAGACCGCATGGAGTCAAACGGTCCCAAGACCGCATGAAGCCAATCGGTCCTGAGACCGCATGGAGTCAAACGGTCCCAAGACCGCATGAAGCCAATCGGTCCCGAGACCGAATGGAGTCAAACGGTCCCAAGACCGCATGGAGTCACACGGTCCCGAGACCGCATGAAGCCAAGCGGTCTTGCGGTCCAAACGGTCTTGAGGTACAAATGGTCTCAAGATCCAAACGGTCTTGAGGTCCAAACAATCTCAAGATCCAAACGGCCTTGAGGTCCAAACGGTCTCCAAACCGTTTGGACTTCACTTAAGACCTATAAATAAGACCCCAGGGGTCCTCAACCAGGGATCAAGTTTCAGACATCTGAAGGCTACCTCAATCACTCCAGAGCACTTACGACTTCCATCCTCCACCCTGGGGCTGTCGGTCTGAGACCCATACTCCATCTTGAAGCTGCTTTCTCTCTCTCCGCCAAAGAAGGTGGGAAGAGGGATATCTCGTCATCGCGCAACCTGTGAAGTTGGTGGATCGTTTCTCTCTCTCCAAGGGGTTGACCTTCCTCTCTCCTTTATGGGGATGATGCACTCTCTCTCTCTTCTTGCCTCCTTCTTTGTCCTAGTCATGAGCGAGTAGTCTCTTTCACTAGGGTGTGGGGAGTAGCCCCGCTACCCATGTTTTTCATATCATGTAAATGTAATCCATAATTTGTAATATAGAGTTCTTATCTTTTCAGTTCGACATCAAACGTTTAATGAATGCATGTTGCTTGATCTCCAACTTGTGCTATCCTTTATCTTTCAGTATGAATTGTCTACGTTTGTACTATTAGATTTGAAACTCGTTTGTATGTTGGTTCTTGGTGCATGTATCCACCATGCATCTGTTTCGGTATCTAGAGGTGTGTTTCAAGAAGTGGAGTAAACTCACTATCATTCGTTGCACTTTCATACTATGAAATGGAATCAGTTGACGTATGAAAGTGCAACCTTGGTAAGTCGAGAAACACACTTTGCGAGGGGAATGATGCAAAGTAAGTGACCATTTGTTCGGGAATGGCTGGCGTTGCAACATTCCCGCACTTCTCGTAGTTAGTTCTCTGAAAGGAAACTAAGTCTACAAAGATACTAGCTGACTAGACTCTTTTTGCAGGTTATGTTTTGCTTTGCATGTGCTGATTCATGTGTAGTGGCGGTGAAAAACCGATCACACCCTAGTGACCTTTATCATAGTTTAACCCCTTAGATTTACTTGATTTCTTTACTTTGTATATTCTTAGTTTAAAAACAACAAAACCCAACTTTCGATTTAAGTGCCTACTAGTAAGTGATTAATTGAAATTCTAACGTTTTCCATCTTGTTGCTCGAAACAAGACTGTCCTGAGGATTCGACCCTTAACTATACTACGATAAGACTTCCACGTATCTTAGCATACGTGGGTGGAGTTCTTTATCTAGTATATGCAAGGCTAAACCTAAAGACTTACTATCGTTAGGATTTTTAGTTGGTGCATGCAATTCCACATAAATGGAAGCTCCATTAGAAAACCTTAAAAAGAATAAAGAAATAAGTAAGATAATGAGAAAATAAAGAATGTAGATGCATCTGGAATGATAATAATTATCCTTCAAAAAGGATTTCGAAATCTTAGGATTCCTTAGGTTCCAGGGATGTCCAAATTACAAAGATAATAGAATAAGAAAGAGAAAATATGAATAAACTAAGCTTTAATGTATTATAACTTGCATTTGAAGAAAACACCTCTTTCCTTTTGAGTTTAGGACTCAAATGTGGGATATGAGTAGATTATACTAATTTAAGACTTTCCCTAAAGTTTGGGATTAAAAGGGAAATAAAAGAATATGAGAGAAGAACAATCTAGAATTGGCGTTTCACCTTTAATGGGTTGCTAATCAAGTTCTTTAATCGAGAAGTTGGCAAGTTTGTCTAATAAGGAGAGGATGATGGAATCGTATTCCATCCTTTCTTTGTTTGATGTTGGCCCTACCAAGTATAGGGAAACCAAGACCACATGGACTCCTAACACCTAAGTGCTATGGACTACCTACATGTATATATACGTAGGGACTCCATCCTTCACATGGGATTACTCACCACCAACCGATCGAGAAGGAAACCCAACCCGAGAACATCTTTCTGATCCTCCGGGCAATCGTGAGACATAAAGAGAGGTGCGACGGCCATGGCTGGGAGTAGCAATGACCTCGATAGTCATCATGGCTTGGAGGTTGCAGCCAAAGATGAGGTGGCTCACTGGGGGTGAAGATAGATGCCTTCCTCATACGTCTCTCTTTGTCACAGCCTATTTAGGCATTGTGATGTCGGAGCACTGGCAGCGGTCTGGTTGGGAAAGGCTGGAGGTGAAGAGATGGTTGAAGACAACTCTTAGAGAGGTCTTCCGCCAACAACCTGTGGTACTGACCGTCTTGGGTTCTTGCCATCGGGATTTTGATAGCAGAGTGAGGAGGAGGGGAGAGGCAAATCACGAGACCTTGAAGGAGACCTGGCGTTGGAACCTAGGCACTGCAACGGCGAGTAGGGAGGGCTTGGTAGCGGCGCCTCCACTACTATTGGGTGGGTGTCACATATGGGCGACCTAGAAGTACCTCCACGGTAATGTGGGAGGGAGTCACCAGTGGTTGGAAGCCCTGAACACCAAGAGGATGGCATCGGTGGTCGGTGCGCATGGGTGTTGAGCAAAGAATCGCGACGGGTAACCAGGGTCTCACAGACTCGTGAAGAAGGAGATGGTCTGGTCCAGTGCCACCCAGCAAACAAACCAAAGCCAAGTAATCAGTTGATAGTCGGTCTAGAAGAAAACCGCTTGTTGAACCGCACCCCACTTATCTAGTTGGGCGAGGAGCGGGCTGCTGGCGGACCAATGAGGAGCCGCCACATCATCCCATTTTGCAGGTATAATGAGTATTTTGATTAAATCATAGAAATAGTTAGGAACATTGGAATATAGCAAAATTATATATCGTTTTAATTAGAAAAATGATAGGAATCCAAATAAAATATGATTAAGATCTAATTATACTTCCTGTTCCAAAAGTGTATGCCATACATATTTTAATGTGATTATTAGAAAGGAAAACCTAAATTCCTTTAATATGATGCTTAAATGAGTAGGTCTGTCTAGGTTGAGTTAATACCTGATCTTTTCATGCATAATGAGGAATCCATTAAAAATAGATTTAGATCCTGATTTTGCTTGCAATTCAAAAAGTATGTAAAGATGCTAGCTTTAATGGTTTAATTCATGAGAAACCCTAATCAGTAATGATTAATGTATTAGGAAGGGTTATTTGAATGTTTAAAGTTGATATTAACATGTTGATTACAAAAGGATGCATTAGATAAAAAGGATGAACTTTATGTGTAATTTGATTAATTTAGGGTTCCATGTGCATAAATGGGCTTTAATGGGCCTTGAAACCCTAATGATGGAAATTGTGACTCTTAATGGCTTTAATTATTCAAATTCATTCATAAGGCTGAGATTTGATGGTACAAAGCTATTTTGAGTATAAAGGTTCCTAATTGTGGATAAATACCCTTAATATAGTAATTAGGGTTTTCTAATGGATAAAGGTGGAATTAATGATAAATAGAGTTCATATGTGAATTAGACCATAATGAAATATGAATTGATGATAAATGGGCATAATGAGCTTGTCATGGATTAAAAGGATAAAAATGGTAACTTTAATGAAAAAGAGGATTAATGGACTTAATTGTGCTTTTTATGAAATTAGGTTTATGTGTTGTTAAAAGATAACCTTAATATCTTTTGTGAAGAATTGATGAGATAATTAGGGTTTAAAATAGTATAATGAAGAGAAACCCTAATTGTAATGGAAACCCTAAAAGTGGACTAGAAACCCTAGGAAGCGAGCTAGGTTTAATAGATCTTAATGGCATGATTAGTGATAGGAAAATTGGATGCATATTTCATGATCAACTTGGTGTGTGCTTGCTTGGTTTCTTAATTGGTTGAATTATTTCTACAATCAAGTCAGCTTGATAGGTATGTGGTTAATTATGGTTAATCGCATTAGTTTGCCTAATGGTTTCCCAGATGATTCATCGCATTGAATGCAACTTATCAGTTAGATGTTCATACTTGCAAATTATAAAGTCACTATGATTATCACAATTGTAAAATAAGTGTGTATTCTCGCACCTACATGCCACCCTGATGGATGATGCCAAAAGGTCAAGGCCGGGAGGGAAGACCAATGGCACCATGAGTGGTGACCCCAGACACCAAGCTCAGGATTGAGAAGGTGGTCTTTATAGAATGACTAACGGGCACTATGAAGGGTGACCCCAGGCGCCAAGCTCAAGATTGAGAAGGTGGCCTTAAGTCATTGGGAAAAGAGAAACCCTAAGGTGGGTATGCCAGGATTAGGGCAAAAGTCGTGGAGAATGTCATACTGAAAAGTGTAAATTGGCTTGTTAATTAACTTGAATGCAATAATTTGATTGTTAGCAATATTTGCAAAATTTTGGTTGTCCCCACATACCGGCATATTTCGATATGCTGACCGACGTTTTGTTTGTCGGGATTTTAGGTACAAGATTGAAAAGGGCAAACAGTAAAGCGGCATATGTGGAATTAAATAAGAATTATAGTACAAGGAGGATTAGTTAGAATAGACTCCAGATGTGGATAGAAGTAGATATCCAAGTTTTTGAAAAAGGTATGCAAAATTTTATTTTATTACAGCCTTTCAGTTTAATTGGTAGAATTTGATATTTATTATTGATTATTTGTCGATCCTTTGATCCTGTTAATTGGGATAATAACTCAGACCTCTTGGTCTCCCTTAATTGGGGGTTACTGGGAGGCGGGGTCATTACATCGGCATATTTTGTTTGATATACATATATACCATCAATTCTGATAGGGGAAAAACCCTAATTAAATATGATTTTAGTCTAAATATGAAAACAACCTTTAAAGGGTCACCTACCTACTAAGGAACAATCTAGGATAACTTGAAATAGTCTAGTCACCGACTGTTTAGGCTCTGATACCATTCTGTGAAGAATGGGACCCGATAGTGGGCCCACTCAATGGTATAAACATGATCCATGAAATATTTAAGCAGCGGAAAACATAACTATTTACAAATTTACAAAATATTTCCATGTACATAACTTTCTCACCCTAAGGGAGGCACATAAAATGAAAAAGTTACATCAGTATACACATAAGCCCATATGCAGAGGGTAACAAGGCTATCTCAAGCTTTCCTTAAGTTCACAATGAGCTCACAATCATCCTAAGTATCTTCCCTATATAGCACCTACACCTAGGTGGAGGGAACACCCAAAAAATAGGGACAAAAGAGTATGCATCAGCAAAAGTTCAGTATGTACATTTAACAATATTTTGGGCATTTAAATGGGTAAAAAGAGCAAAATAGATGTTCCCTTAATAAAAGACGGTCATCAAAATATAGGTAAGTTCCAACAAGAGAAATATCAAAAAATGGATTCCAAAAGAATGAGGCATATAAGTAAACAAACAACTGAGATAACACATATTGCCATTAACCGTTCATAATATCGCAAAAATCATAATCATTCGCATGCAGATATATATTGACTAAAGATAACTATAGTAGAGACAAGACACCATTGAGCCATTGGACTATATATAATATTGGGTAGAAATTGCACACCCATAGGAAGAATTAGCACGCCTCTATATAAATAAGGGTAAAAGTAGCACACCCCGGGTAGAAGTAGCACACCCTAATGGTTATGCATAAGTGTCCATGATAGTTAGCTAGTCAAATTATCTAACATGCATAAATAGAGTGGCAAGAAGCATTATTCATCAAATAGCAGGTGGGGTCATTGACCCAATACATCATAGTAACAACAATCTCAAAAGAGAAAGATAAGTTTTGAATTATAGAAGGTGATATTTCAACAATTGGAGCAAAAATAGTAAATGCCCCAAGAGATGCGTCATTGTAAGAAATTTAAGTCAAATTATGCCCAAAATTAAATAGAGAGGAGTACATACCTGGTCTTCACAACTAATGGTTAATTCCATAGCTACACTTAGTCTCCAAAATTGAGTATTCATCCTAGGAACACATTATGTATGTTAGCCAAACCATAGCATACAAATGTATACACTCCTAATATAGTTATGTATATATCTATTATACCAATTCTAATCATCCAATGGCTTGTTAGGGGTTTTAAACATATTAAATGACGATATGATCATTGGATATCTATTTAAATAAATAGTCATCTCTGGTAACATAAGTCTAATTATGTCTAG
The DNA here is from genome assembly GCA_963693085.1 of Alisma plantago-aquatica. Taxonomy (NCBI): domain Eukaryota; kingdom Viridiplantae; phylum Streptophyta; class Magnoliopsida; order Alismatales; family Alismataceae; genus Alisma; species Alisma plantago-aquatica. The sequence continues at coordinate 156,359,649 of OY856413.1, forward strand.
GGTATATAGATGTGTGTGGCTTTAATATGCATCCTTTCAACTTGGGTTAGTAATGTAGTTCTCTCCCAATACCATGTGAGTCAATAGTATACCTACATTAAATTGAGAATGTCATTCTAGTTGTATGTACAATTTATCATCTAATCTTGAATATGCCATGAATACAAATATGCAGTATATAGGCACTAGAAGTAGATTCCAATGTAACCAACATGTGACTCATATTTATGTATTCAAATAGATAGATTACATTAGAATTGATTAATATATATAAAGTTGTACTTTGTATCGATATGTATTTATAATTTCCATCTCATACTTATAGATACTAATGTGTGTATCTGAGGAATGTATAAAGGGATGAGATCATATTAAGTTCTATTATTAACAACCACTAAAATTGTGAGCTCCAACTTAACCATTCATTAATCACATACATATATGTAAACATGTACTCATATGAAAGATGCTAAGTTAATAGATGAATTAATATTATTACTATTGTAATCACAGTTTATGTGACTTACTAGTTATTTTCATGTATATGATATGATTACTCATCAGGGTGTTCCATATGATTGGTTTCTTTAGGTTTAAGATTATAATCCACATATATATGTGTGATTAATAGATTTAAGGTACATGAATTAGATGAAGACTTTGAATATATAGTTATCGTAATGGAACTAACCTTATGCAGTTGGAAGTGATCATTCATTATCTCAAGGGCTCCTGTTGTTACAAGGTTGCCAACGATGGTGTTAAGACCAATTAGGAGAAAGGCTAGCTCCGTGTTAAGAAGAATATGGTGGTGATGGTGTCGGTTCAAAAGCATGTCACTTCCTTGGATGAACCACATATGATCAGATGCAAAGGCACCCCTTCAATTCACAAACCAATCATGGTGATTCAGGGGTCTGCACCATTGTTGACACCAGCTGAAGGAGGAAAACCCACCCTCTGCCAAGTTTGTAGGTCACTGATGTTGGTGATAGTGGTTTATAGGTGCATGTTCTCATGGAAGGATGGACTGTCAGTGTATTGGCTGGAGGTGGACCACTTCTGGGTTTCAGTTGTCAACTTGTATCATTGTGTAGGTGTTCATGGTGGCTAATGTTGAGCAACAACAATGAGGGTGGCAAGGTTGGAGAAGAAGATGTGTGGGTGGAGGAAGTCGGAGATGGAGGTTGTCGATGAGGGGATTTTTTGTTGTCAATGGAAAGGAGGCATTGTTGGTGATGATGATCCTAATTAGATGATTATGCAGTCTGTGTTTGGGCAATAGGACATTACAACTCCTCTAGCTGTCAGTCGTCGTTGTTGTGGGAAGGTGGTGATCAGCATATGGTTGTCTACAATAGAGCATAGACCTACGTGGGGAGAGGAGGAAGGGAGTAGGGGTGGTGGGTTGATGGATATCCTCTGAAGTCTTGAGTAGTAATTGGAGGCATTGTGGTGGTGGTTGGTGACACTGGTTCATCATAGGTCTGAAGGGGTTACACGAACCTGCTGGGCGGAAAATTGTAGGTTCTTCTACAATTCGAAGGAGGTTGAAGAAAGGATAGGAAGAGGGCCATGCATGTGTGTGCTGAGGATTCGCATAGGCTGCCAAATGTGTGCCAGATTTGATGTCACCCTGCGACTGTGCCACGATGCGGCTAGGTGCACCTACAAGCCATTAGGGATGCTATGTGGCATCTATTCTCTGATCTGAAACTCAGCAATGATGATCATATCTACAATGTTGTGGTAGGTCTTGTGATATTTTGGGGTCAGGGTGTGAGTCTCTAGCATCATGGTGATGGATGAGGTGGCCATCCCCCTGTTGTTGCATCATTACAGGTTGGTTGTAGGCTGCCAGTGTAAGGACCCTGATCTGGGTTTTGGGCTAACCCTATTTGTTTTGCTTAAGCATGTTTCTTAGCACCTTGCTCTAATCATCGAAGATGTAATTAGGGCATGTTGGAAGCTTGAAGTTCCTTGTTTGAGCTTGATGCTTGTGTTTTGTGGAGATGTTTGGTGCAAATTGTAATTGCCTAGGATAGGGGTTGATGTGCAAGATTGCCACCTCTAGGGTGTTTCTTCTCTCTCTTTTCATCATATAGAGGAAAGAGAAAGATATAGGCATCTTTTTTTAGCCTTGGTCGAGTGGTGACATCCTTGGTGATGTTTTGCACTCATGTTTGAGGTGTATGTTACACCTAGGGGTGTTGTCTTGGGCTTGAGAGCCTTGGAGATACCATGTATTGGTTTGTGGTTGTCTTGAGGGACACCATATTGGTTTGGGGATGCCTTGAGGAGGCCTTGTATCATTTTGTGGTGACTAGAGATGTACCATATTGTTTTATGACCTTGGGTTTCATCCCTATCGGTTTGTGAAGGGGATGGATGAGTGTATCGACCTTGACCTTCCTTAGTAACCAAGTGAGAAAGACATAGATCCTATCACATTGTTACATGGTTTTACATGTGGCCTTTCTTCTTGGACATGTGTCTTCTAGGGTTCTAAGGTGGTGAAACCTTCCCCTTGCTCTCTCTCTCTCTCTCGCATCGGCCATGTATATATACCCCTTTCTTCCCATGCAAGAGAACCCTTTAGTGATCCTTGCTTTCTCTCCTTTATGGCTGACCTTGAGCTTGAAGATCACTCACCCTTGGAGCTTGGTGGGCGAGCCAAAAGCTTTTGGTGCTCTCTTTCATCTTCTTCCTTGGTAATCCATGGTTTTCTAGCTTTCTTTCTCTCCTTCTTTCTTATTCTCGACCATGGACCTTGGTATCTTCTTTCCTCTATTTTGCTTTCTTAACCATGGTCCTATCTTATCTCTTGGAGGTTTTGTGCTTGGAGGATCTTCTTCCTCTACCTTGAGTTCATGAGCTTGGAGCTTGACCTTGGATCTTATAGCTTGGTGGTTGTTCTTGAGGTGGGTTATACAACTCTAAACCTACTTTGTTATTATGACCTTTCTACTTGTTACCTTCCTAATTGTTCTTAGCTTGTTATTTCTTGCTTTTTAATAGTTTTATTTGGTAGCTTGTGTTCTGTTTTGAGAATAGAAATTTGTGAAGTTGTTGCCATAAGTTGTGCCCCTTTTTCCTTTGCCTTGTTAGTAGCGTCATCTTGAGGTAGAAGATGAATAAACTGATATGCTATGCAAACTGACATGCTAAACTGATATGCTTTTTACTAAACTGATATACCTATCATGATGTGTCTTGTTATGACCTAGTGGTGACTAGTGAGGAAGAGTGTTGGATCATGAGGCTTTTAGTTGAGTATGGAAGTCGGCATGGATAACCCTAATCTGATGCACCCTAACCCGATACTTGAGTAGAAGTGAGGAGTACCTTCCCTTGAGGCTTTGGTCGATATCCCACGATGGTGAAAGTGGCTGATATTCCTTGGTGATCTTTGAGGTTGATACCCTAGTTGTTGGTATGGTCGATATCCCATGATGGGGAAGGTGGTCGATATCTAAAGAGATACATAGGCCGATACCCTTTGAGATAGTGTGGCCGATACACTCTCTTATATATCTCTAATCGATATCATTTGTGGTGCCCAATACCAAGTGATGATAAACCGATACTCACCTTGAATTTGGTAGGTCGATACCCTAATTAGGTTGGTTGCTTGATACACCTCTAAGAAGGGTTTCCCATTACACTATCAAGAAGCTAAACCAATACAACCCTTATGTGGATAATTTTGGCACCTCAAGTATAGCTAAAACATCACACATTATGAATGGTGCACCCGACATGAAGGGACAAGAGTGTCTAAGCCAATACACCAAAAGAGAGTCTAAACAGATACCTTAGGTTGGTAAGGTGAGACCGAGATCATATGATGATGATTGAAGGGTATGCTTGGTTACTCAATGATGCACACAAATGAGTAAGATATGATATAGAAGGGTGTTGTTTGGATAATGAATTAGTAATGATAATTGCTTCTCCTAAAGTTAGTACACAATGGAATGATTTTACTATGAGTGGTCCATCCTCAATTAAGATCTTAGCCCTAAAAATCTCAAAATATGTAAAGAATAATGGATGTGGGGTTTAATGGTGGCATACCCATTTAATAACCTTAATCATGGAATAATATGACTCATGTGCTCATCTTAAGGAAAGGTTATAATCCATGGCAAGTGTCTTCTATATTCCCTTTTCATATAATCATAACTTGTGAAGTAAGGTTAATGATACTACATGTGTATACACATGAGGGTGGTGAAAAGTCTTGTTGAAATACCGGGTGGCAACCTTGGTGTGAAAATTGTATAACAAGTCTAAAGCCTTATAGGTGCCTTGTGGATAGCTTGAAGTGATACCCTCTAGTTTTGTAACTTATGGTTTGACTCCCCTTGGTATGATATTTGGTTAATAATTTGTAACAAGTGATAATATGTGTGTCACCTAATGATGAAATGCCACACTAGTGCAATGGTCAAAATGTTACTATAATGCACTATTGTTAACCACACATAACTTGATGAAGATGATACACACATGTAGTTATAATGTGAGATAACTGGTACTAAGGGGACGGTAAGAGTTTCATATCTAACTAATGTTGTTCAAACTTGGATCAGAAAAATGGGTTTTAGTGTGTTTAGGGTTTGGTGGTGTAACCATGAAGTGTAACCCTAATTTGCTCAATGTGAAGAACATTGTCCCTAACTCGAAAGGCGGGTCATAATGATAAGTGAGTATAATAGAAGGCATGGTATCTTTCCCTCTTAAATACATGGCTATAACCAAATGGGTTAATCAGGTGTTATGACTTGTGAATACTATGAAGATGGTTAAATAATAGCAAGCTTTTGTTATGAACTTTAAAAAGGGGAACACAGGAAGTATAAAAATGTGAATGTGCATACTTGGTTACACTAATTAATTCTTAGTCTTATACACTCTAGCTATGAGAGGAAGTACATGCGAAGTAGAATGATGTTTGGAGACTTTATGTGAAATTAGTATGAAGCCTAACCTTAGATTAGAAATCTTATGATGCTTGTCTTTATGTAGCTAAAGGTTTTTAATATGTTTAACATATTCTCTTTTTGAATATAATGGTTGATTGTTGTAATGGCAAGTACCAGTAATGTGACATAAGTAATGTGGCATAAGTGATGTGGTACAAGTAATACATATATACCAATGAGGCATGATGAAATAATCTTGAATCACCAGTGTGATGTGATGGGTTGCTCAGTTATAGGATGAGGGGTTGTTACTCCAAGATATGTAGTCATATGATGTTGATGATGCATTGCCTTCTTGTTATTAGTTTCTAACCATGCAGGTGATACTAATTGATGTACATACCCAGGTATGAGCTATGGTGGTTATGATCTAATGGACATTGGTTCTTGTGATGGACATTGGTCCTTGTGATGGACATATGATGAGCAAGCATAAAGAGACATCATGTGATGAGATCACACCTAATATGTTTCAGTGTGTTCTAGTGATAAGTTATGCCTTATTTATGTATATCTTATTTAGAGGTTATATGTTGTAACTTGATTGATGCTTAAAGATGTTTTAATTGATCTGATTAATCAAGTGAAATCTAATAGTGTAATTTACCATGTGCCATAGATCCATTCAGTGTCATCACTTACTGAATGGTAAAACGAGTTTAACTTGGAGCACATATTGTTGAATATGTGGGGTGCAAGTTGAGGTATATCCTTGTGTCCTGAATGTATATGAATGGGATTAGCTGCAGTCATACCCCAATAATGAGTACAACTGCGGTCATAGCTCAATTTGAGATATAGGAATGGCTACGGTTATATCCTAGTAAAGAGTGTGGATGCGGTCATAACTCACTAGCGTTGTGTCCTGTACCAAGGCGGGATAGATATGCACTGTTGGACTATAAGTCACTGATAGTAGTTTGACTAATGATGTCACTGCCAATGTCCTTGTACTGAACAAGGGGATTAGGTCATGGATTTCGTCTCTTCCACTAGACCTTGTATGGCACTGATTTTGACTTATCAAGTGGTCGGTTGGATTTGGGTGGTACGACTCAAATCCTCAGGGCATAATGAAATATGTGATCAGTCGTGTAGTATAATGGTATAGGATTAAATATGAAAACATTGGTTGAGTCCTTGCTTGATCTTTATACAATGTTCTTGATAGAAAATATACATGTTCTTCATATTCCTTTCAAATTATTAATTGTTCTATTGTTCATTGGCAAGTGCATGTTACTGCTCTAGTTACTTCACCCATGAGATATATGTCATTTGGTTAATTGTTGATTCAATATGCTCAGTATGTTAATTTATCTGCTTAGTTATCTATTATAATAATAACGTTGGCGGAGAGTTATATCTCTCGCTGGGACTGTGTGTCTCACCCTGTTGGTTAATAAATTTTTCGGTGGACATGCATGCCGAGTTAAAGATCATGCGGTTGAAGATAAAATGAGAAGAAAACTACACATGGTGAAAAGTGGTATATGTAAGTGTCTATAATAGAGTCTTATGTGTCGTCCCTGTACACTCAGGTCCTTGGGGTTGTTCTCGACGTGTTTTGTAGACATGATGACCGATATGTGATTTCTGGCATTGTGTGCCTCTGGTGATATGTATATACATGTGGAACTGTTATCTTATGTAATAGGATTTTTGAAATGTGATGATGTAGCACCTCGAATATAAATTATGAAATGAGCATGTTGGTTCTTGTGTAACAATTCGTAGATCCCGGTGCTTGTTGTAAAATGGTTTTAATACCCTGTGATTTTTGGTAATTCGTTGTTTATGGTTGATCATGGTTTGAGTTTTGAGTAATCTCATTTTGTGTGACAAAGGGTGTCACATTTGGTGGTATCATAACTCTAGGTTTGCTGAGTCTACAGGGATACTAAGACTAGGACTAGGTTGGTGTCTAAGATAAGAACATGATATACAATATGGTGCATACTACCTAATCTCAGTACTTGAGTGCCCTCGACAAGTATTCAAATGTTGAAGAAAAAGGTAAGTATATAACTCTTAGATTGATTTCTCTTTGATTAACCTGATCAAGTAATCATTTTTGAACAATATAAAGAGCATAACAATTGGAAATTATGATGTTCATACTATGAAAAAAGACAAGAACTGCACCATAAGTCACTAAAACTTGAATTTTTGGTGATTAAAAGAGGGGGGAAAATACAACTCCATGAAACCTAAATCTAAGTGTAATTATTATAAGAAACGCTCTTGAAGATTTAATTTCAAGAGATGCATGAATAAAAAGACAGATGAACTTGTACTAATAAACTAAGTTAGGGTGTAAAATTCACATAAAATGGAAGAAATTCCTGAAACAAGGATGAAGTAAGAAGACAAATGAGAACGAACAATGAATAAATAAGATGGAACCTGAGTTAATCTCAGACCAACCCATGAATATGCAAAGATGTAATGTGTAATCATCATGATATGTGAAAGGAAACAAGGGGAATGATCCTTGATCAATAAATAATGTGCAAAGAATAATGAACCTTTCATGATGTAAAGATGAAAAATACGGTAACACAAGGGGATATTCATAAAACATGAAGAACAATAATCAAAGAAAGAGTAATGATGTGTAATCCTCTCAACATTTCCTATGCCAATGGCAAGGAAACCAAGATGAAATAAGTTAAGATGATACATTAACAGTTGGAAACTCATAAGATAATCAAAGGAAGTGATGATCCCTTCACCTTAATCAGCAAACCCTAGTAATTATGTAGTAATCAGAGGAATATGTTCCCTTGTTTTCTGTCCCTTCAGGGATGTGGTAGTTAAGTGTTCCTTGATGTGCATAGTTTAGAAGTAATCTTCAGATGGATACTCTAGTAAGTATCAGTTGTTCTTGGGGTTTTGTTCCAAGATGGGGATATCAGTGAGATGAGATGTCTTAAGATGAAAGAAAGATCCTTTTGACATGTTTGGTTTGGGTAAAAACAATGGAAGGTGGATGTGATAGGGATTTGATGTGTTTAAGACACATGTGATGGATACCAAGGTAAGGAATACTAGTATTCGAGTAGTACCAGTTGTATGGGAGAATGAGAGCATACCATTTGATAATATGTATAAGGTGTTTGGTTACCTAGACAGATCGACTTTGGATCAATCTGGATGCAAGTACCCCATCTATAATATGGATGTCATATGTTAGGGGTTTATGTTCCGCATAAATGTAACATTGACAAGGAGGCATATGTTGAAGAGATAGTTGCAAGATCTACTTGGGTGAAATTCATCAAGTTGAGTGTAATGCCTTTGATTACTCCTATCTGGTTTGCAAGTAAGAAAGATTCCAAGAAGATTGTGCCTTGGATATATATGGATAAGTAGGGTTTCCACTTCCTATCTGGGTCAATTAAGGTGAAAGAACATTTTGAGTTACCTCTGAGATAGTTTTCTTGGATAAGTGGCCTTTTCTTATGATAGGAAGATGTACATTTGAGAATGAGTATGCAGGAAGGATAGTTGGTGGAAGTAATATTAGTGTTGAGGCAGCAGACTAGAGTGGCGCAACAGAAGCATGATAGACTTTGTAGTTCCAAGTGGATGACAGAACGTATCTCTAGTATTTCTTTGGAAGAGACACATTAAGATTGAGGAGGGTATGGTAAACTCTCATATTCAAGAACCTTATCATGCGATGTTATACGATGAGGAGGTGATACATGAGTTGGATAAGTATGTATAGTGCTTCCATGGCTAAGGAAGTATCACCTGACATAGGGTTGATTTTGCAACCAATAATGGAAAAAGGATAAGTTGAGTATGTGTCCTATGCAATAGATTCTGCATTGACCTTGTATACCAGAACAATATGTTGATCAAGTCTTGTGATATCACATTGACCTCAAGGAGCTATGTGGAAGTTTGAAGATATTATGCATGAGTACTATCCATCTCCTTTCGCTTAGGATTTTGGGGATGAGATCCTCGTTAGTGGTTTATGATTTGTAAGGACCCTGACCTGGGCTTTGGGCTAACCCTATTTTTTTTATTAAGCATGTTACTTAGCACCTTACTCTAATCATCTAATATGTAATTAGGGCATGTTGGAAGCTTGAAGTTCCTTGTTTGAGCTCGATGCTTGGGTTTTGTGGAGAGGTTTTGTTATGACCACATCTGAGCTTAATTGGTAAAGTAGGGTTTACCTGGATGATTATATGCTTAATTGGATTGATCATTTCTTAAATTTAATTAGTGATGACATCTCAATTATAATATGTTAAACCTAATGAGAACCCCAAGTATTCTATCTCTTTGTATAATTAGGGTTTGAGATACATAAACCCTAGTCGGCTGAAATTAGGGTTTTCACCAAATAGGTTCATATTGGGGAGGAATGAGAGAGGTATGCAAAGGAGAATGAAAATGGTAGTTGAAGGCTAGTAGACCACGTCCGTGGTGGGTAGCACGGCCGTGGTGGGTCGTTGGTGGCACGGTTATGCAAGGCCACACGGCCATTTTAAAAGAATCGAACTATTAACCAACTTTTATATTCAAATCTGCTGAAATCAATGCACCACGGACGTGGTAGGAAACACGGCCGTTCTGGGTCCATCTTAGCACGGTCGTGGAACCTTGTATGGTCATTCTGAGGCATTTTTGCTTCAACTGACATTTCTGTATATTTCAGGATAACAGTTCACTGTTCTATTTTTTATTATTTATTGGTAACTCCAAATGATCTAAAATTTTAACTAAAGCTTTATAACTCAATTAAACACAACATGATAAATTTTCATAGTTTTTGTAGAAGGTTTGATCTCTGAAATAAATGACTTTTTATAATAGAAAATTCAGCTGAAATAAGAGAAAGTTGAGTGAGGGGTCAATGTGCAATTGACCCAAGCAGTTCAATTTCTCTATATGGTTGACCACACACACTAGAAACTCTCATAATTCTCAATTCATTCTAGAGAAACGAGCTCCTAGAGAGAGAGGAAAAGTTAGGGTTTGAGAGGAGAAAGTGGTGGAATTGCTGAATTAGGGTTTTGCAGTCCGAGGAATGGTGAAATCAAGTAAGTTTAGCTTCTTTGCATAGCCTTTCATGGTGAATCATCTCTCACATGTCAAGATTCCGTCCCTCCCCTGATTTGATCCGAAATGGTATCAAAATGTCCCCTTTCTCGCTCTTTCTTCATAATTCCTCATTTTTAGGGTTTCCGAGTTGAAAGGAAGAAGAATTGGGTGAATTGCTAGGGATTTGATATAACTTTGAGATTTTTAGGGATGAGCTTCGTTTTTAATGTGTTTTCACACCTTAGGGTGAGTGGGAACTTCCTTTAAATAGTATATCACACGAAATTTGGTTAATTCATCCATAATCTTCAATTTGCTCAGTATGCGACAATCAAACCCTAAATTTTCCTTTTGATCTACTTTTTTTAAAATGATATGAAATGGATTCTTCTTCTATTTTGATGAATTTCAGATGATAAAATCATATATTAAATGGATACAATCCCTCTTAATGAGAAATCCTTAAGTATTTATAGAGGTTACAAGAGTAACATGAAATTTAGGATTTTTGGCTATGATTGAAATTGTTGTATAATTAAATAGAGAAATTTGTCTATCTGAATCTTATTGATTATGAATTATTGTTATCTGAATGCATAGTACATACATGTCAGATACTACCTTGGATTTCATGTGATGTGAACAATGTTTTCTTGATATCTCATTAGAAAGGGTTGAAATCCTAGATGAGTGAAAAGTTGGAATTTGCGAATAGATATTATGAAATTCATTTGAAGTGTTTATCTTGACATAATAGACTTTAATTATTCAATCTTATTCTTGTTGCATGATATCTCAGTGAATGGCATGAAAACCTAAATTCATCTCAGTTCTAAGGTTTCATACATATATTAATTGTATATGATTTGTTGAAAGAAGTCTTTATTCAGTGAATGTTTACATCGTATGAAATCCTTATGAGAGCCATGTGATAAGTGAATGAGGCAAATGAAACCCTAAGGATAGGGTGTTGCCATGTGATAAGTGAATGAGGCAAACGAAACCCTAAGTATAGGGTTTTGCCATGTGATAAGTGAAAGAGGTAAATGAAACCCTAAGGATAGGGTGTTCAATGAATCAAGTGTTGTGATATCAAGGTTCTCAGTATGAGATGTGTTGATGCTTAACAGTTCGATTGTATGATTTTAGTGTATTAAGTGTCATGTTGACATGTATTCTATTTATTTAAGAATTTTAGTCTGCCCACATGCATAGTATGATGATTACTCAGAATATTACAGTGTTTTGAATATACTGCTCTGCCAAGTTTATATGTGTGAAATGTTTGAATGAGAATACTTGTTTAGTAGACATGATATTTGTTTGAATACATGAGAAATGCTATATGTGCATGAGTAAGGAGATACCCTAAGAAAAGGGTAAATAATATGTTAAGCCTTCAGTTCAGTATTATCAGTGAATTCAGTTCAATAGTCTGAGTAGTCAGTAAGATACAGAGTTAAAGAAATCAGTCTAAGACAAAGATATAATCAAGTCATAATAGACTTAATAGCCCTGAACACTGTAGAACCCCTTTGTGAGGTCTGCACCTTAGGGGTTAAATGACCTACCCTGGCGGTGCGTCCAGTATATGGGGGTTGGAACGCACCCACAGAGTGTGCGGGGAGATGAAACCCTTGAGGAAGTCTCCTAAGAGAAAATAGGTTACCCAACATGAATCGGACGTCCCAGTGGTAACCCATTGGTCCACAAAGCATCTCAGACGCTCCTCCTGTGTACTCAACTTAGAGGAGGAGTCCAATTTAGGCTAGAGAGCCAGTTTTCCTGTAGCAGACCAGGACAGCAGTCAGACTTAGCATTACCTAGGTGTGTCCGCTAAGTCTTGTACGGTGTGGCCGCAGTGCACGGCGAGTCTCATATGTAGAGTACACTGCATATGATCAAGGCATAAGCTAAAATATGATCATATAGGTTTAAAGAGTTTCATATAAGTAAAAAGAGTTAAAAATGGTTTGAATATAGTTTCATAGTAGTTGTTCTTTAAATGCAATATTTACATTCTCTGTTATTTTAACTGTATTGTTTTATATCTTCTTAGTGTAGTAATTACTGTTGTTATAATTGATATTAGTTTCTCAAAGGTATAACAATAATTATATCAGTTCTTTAGACTATTTCTTTGAAGTTCTCATTCACTGAGCGAGTAGGATCACCCCTCTACTCAAATTTTTTTTTAGGGAAACCACATGGACTTGAAGAAGGTCAAAGCATCAGAGGAGATCTACCACATGTGTTAAGTATGAGTTTAGTTAAGTTCAGTCGGTCCCTGTCACTCTAGGTCCTTGTATATATGTGAGAGAGTTATAAATAATGTTTTATATCTTTGTTTCTTGATAAGAGAGAATGTATCTGATTACCATGTTGTATGTACATAGAAGTGTGTGAAATAGAATGAATATATGAATGTGTATCATTAATGTTGAGATCATATTAGAGTAATAAAATTTTAATTCTCTTGTAAAGATTGTTTATGTGAGTGAATGTGAGAAAACAAAGAGTTTTAAATAAAAAGAAAAAGTTGGGAGTGAACTTTGTATTAAGTGAAATCCTCATAGTCATGCCCTAATCTCATGATTAGTGGAAATCATGGGATGTGGGCGTGATAGGTTTGATGCAAATTCCAATTTACCCAGGATAGGGGTTGATGTGCAAGTTTGCCACCTCTAGAATGTTTCTTCTCTCTCTTAGCATCATCTAGAGGAAAGAGAAAGTTATGGGCATCTTGTCTGAGCCTTGGTTGGGTTGTGACATCCTTGGTGATGTTTTGCACTCATCTTTGAGGTGTATCTTACACCTAGGAGTGTTGTCTCGAGCTTGAGAGACTTGGAGAGACCATGTATCAGTTTGTGGTTATCTTGAGGGACACCATATCAGTTTTGGGGATACCTTGAGGAGGCCTTGTATCATTTTGTGGTGACTAGAGATGTACCATATCAGTTTGTGACCTAGGGTTTCATCCCTATCAATTTGTGAAGGGGATGGATGAGTGTATCGACCTGACCTTCCTTAGTGATCAAGTCAGCAAGACATAGATCCTATCACCTTGTTTCATGGTGTTAGATGTGGCCTTTATTCTTATACATGTGTCTTCTAGGATTCTAAGGTGGTGACACCTTCCCCTTGCTCTCTCTCTCTCTCATCGGCCATGTATATATACCCCTTTCTTCCCATGCAAGAGAACCCTTTTAGTGATCCTTGCTTTCTCTCCTTGATGGTCGACCTTGAGCTTGAAGAGCACTCACCCTTGGAGCTTGGTGGGAGATCCAAAAGCTTGTGATGCTCTCTTTCAACTTCTTCCTTGGTAAGCCATGGTTTTCTAGCTTTCTTTCTCTCCTTTCTTCTTCTCAGCCATGGACCTTGGTATCTTCTTTCCTCTCTTTTGTTTTCTTAACCATGGTCCTATATTATCTCTTAGAGGTGTTGTGCTTGGAGGATCTTCTTCCTCTACCTTGAGTTTGTGAGCTTGGAGATTGACCTTGGAGCTTAGATCTTGGTGGTTGTTCTTGAGACAGGTTATATAACTCTAAACCTACTTTGTTATTATAACCTTTCTACTTGTTACCTTTCTAGTTGTTCTTAGCTTGTTATTTCTTACTTGTTAGTAGATTCATTTGGTAGCCTTATGTTCTATTTTGAGAATAGAACTTTATGAAGTTACTGCCATAAGTTGCACCCCTTTTCGCTTTGCCTTGTTAGTAGCTTTATCTTGAGGTAGAAGATGACTAAACCAATATGCTATGCAAATTGACATGCTAAACTGATATGCTTTTTGCTAAACTGATATACCTATCATGATGTGGCTTTTTATGACCTAGTGGTGACTAGTAAGGAAGAATGTTGGATCACGAGGCTTTTAGTTGAGTATGGAAGTCGACATGGATAACCCCAATCTGACACATGCAATCTGAGACACCCTAACATGATACATCTAGAGTAAAAGTGAGGCGTACCTTCCCTTGAGGTTTTGGATGATATCCCATGATGGTGAAAGTGGCCGATATTCCTTGGTGATCTTTGAGGCTGATACTCTAGTTGTTGGTATGGTCGATATCCCCATGATGGTGAAGGTGGTCGATATCTAAAGAGATACATAGGTCGATACCCTTTGATATAGTGTGTCTGATACACTCTCTTATGTATCTCTAATCGATATCATTTGTGGGGCCCGATACCAAGTGATGATAAATTGATATTCACCTTGAAGTTGGTAGGTTGATACCCTACTTAGGTTGGTTGCTCGATACACCTCAAAGAAGGGTTGCCTGATACACTATCAAGAAGCTAAGCTGATATAGCCCTTATGTGGATAATTTTGGCACCTCAAGTATAGATAAAATGTCACCCATTATGAATGGTACGCCCGACATGATGGGACAAGTGTGTCTAAGCTGATACACCAAAAGAGAGTCTAAACTGATACCTTAGGTTGGTAAGGTGAGACCAAGATCACATGATGATGATTGAAGGGTATGCTTGGTTACTCAATGATGCACACAAATGAGTAAGATATGATATAGAAGGGTGTTGTTTGGGTAATGAATTAGTAATGATAATTTCTTATCCTAAAGTTAGTACACCATGGAATGATGTTACTATGAGTGGTCCATCCTCAATTAAGAGCTTATCCCTAGAACTCTCCAACTATAATGGATGTGGGGTTTAATGGTGGCATACCCATATAATAACCTTAATCATGGAATAATATGACTCATGTGCTCATATTAAGGAAAGGTTATAATCCATGGAAAGTGTCTTCTATATTCCCTTTTCATATAATCATAACTTCTGAAGTAAGGTTAATGATACTACATGTGTATACACATGAGGGTGGTGAAAAGTCTTGTTGAAATACCGGTTGGCAACCTTGGTGTGGAAATCATATAACAAGTCCAAAGCCTTTATAGGTGCCTTGTGGATATCTTTAAGTGATACCCTCTAGTTTTGTAACTTCTGGTTCGACTCCCCTTGGTATGATATGTGGTTAATAATTTGTAACAAGTGATAATATGTGTGTCACCTAATGATGAAATGCCACACTAGTGCAATGGTCAAAATGTTACTATAATGCACTATTGTAAGCCACACATAACTTGATGAAGATGATACACACATGCAGTTATAATGTGAGATAACTGGTACTGAGGGGACGGTAAGAGTTTCATATCTAACTAATGTTGTTCAAACCTTTTTGGATCATAAAAATGGGTTTTAGTGTGTTTAGGGTTTCGTGGTGTAACCATGAAGTGTAACCCTAATCGGCTCAATGTGAAGAACATTGTTCCTAACTCGAAAGGCATGTCATAATGATAAGTGAGTCAAATAGAAAGCATGGTATATTTCCCTCTTAAATACATGTCTATAACCAAATGGGTTAATCAGGTGTTATGACTTGTGAATACTATGAAGATGGTTAAATAATAGCAAGCTTTAGTTATGAACTTTAAAAGGGGGAACACAGGAAGTATAAAAATGTGAATATGCATACTTGGTTACACTGATTAATTCTTAGTCTTATACACTCCAATTATGAGCAGAAGTGCATGCAAAGTAGAATGATGTTTGGAGACTTTATGTGAAATCAGTATGAAGCCTAACCTTAGATTAGAAATCTTATGATGCTTGGCTTGTTGTAGCTAAAGGTGTTTAATATGTTTAACATATTATCTCTCTGAATATAATGGCTAATTGTTGCTATGGCAAGTACCAATAATGTGACATAAGCAATGTGGCATAAGTAATGTGGTATGAGTAATACCTATATACCAATGAGGCATGATGAGATAATCTTGAATCACCAGTGTGATGTGATGGGTTCCTTAGTTAAGAGATGAGGGGTTGTTACTCCAAGATATTAGTCATATGATGTTGATGATGCATTGCCTTCTTGTTATCAGTTTCTAACCATGCAGGTGATACTAATTGATGTACATAGCCAGGTATGAGCTTTGGTGGTTATGATCTAATGGATATTGGTTCTTGTGATGGACATTGGTCCTTGTGATGGACATATGATGAATAGCAAGCATAAAGAGACATTATGTGATGAGATCACACCTAATATGTTTCAGTGTGTTCTAGTGATGAGTTATGCCCTGTTTATGTAGATCTTATTTAGAGGTTATACATTGTAACTTGATTAATTATTAAATATGTTTTAATTGATCTAATTAATAAAGTGATATCTAATAGTGTAGTTTGTCATGTGCCATAGATTCATTCAGTGTCAGCACTTGTTGAATGGTGAAACGAGTTTAACTTGGAGCACATATTGTTGAATATGTGGGGTGCAAGTTGAGGTATCTCCTTGTGTCTTGAATGTATATGAATGGGATTGGCTGTAGTCATACCCTAATAATGAGTACAACTATGGTTGTAGCTCAATTTGAGATACACGTATGGTTGTGGTCGTATCCTAGTAAATAGTGTGGTTGCGGTCGTAACTCACTAGCGTCGTGACCTGTACCAAGGCGGGCTCAATATGTACAGTTGGACTATAAGTCACTGATAGAAAACTGGCTAATGATGTCACTACCAATGTCCTCGTACTGATCGAGGGGATGAGTTTTTGGATTCCGATTCTTCCACTAGACCTTGTATGGCACCGATTTCAACTTATCAAGTGGTCAGTTGGATTTGGTTGGTATGACTCAAATCCTCACGGCATAATGGAATATGTGATCACCCGTGTAGTATAATGGTATAGGACAAATACGAAAACATTAGTTGAGGCCTTGCTTGATCTTTATACAATGTTCTTGATAGAAAATATACGTGTTCTTCATATTCCTTTCAAATTATTAATTGTTCTATTATTCATTGGCAAGTGCATGTTACTACTCTAGTTACTTCACCCATGAGATGTATGACATTTGGTTAATTGTTGATTCAATCTGCTCAGTATGTTAATTTATCTACTTAGTTATCTGTGATAATAATAAAGTTGGTAGAGAGTTATATCTCTCACTGGGACTGTGTCTCTCACCCCGTTGGTTAATAACTTTTTAGGTGGATGTGCATGTCGAGTTAAAAATCATGTGGTTGAAGATAAAACGAGAAGAAAACTACACCTGGTGAAAAGTGGTATATGGAAGTGTCTAATAATAGAGTCCTATGTGTCATCCCTGTACATTGAGGTCCTTGGGGGTGGACTCTATGTGTTTTGTAGACATGATGATTGATATGTGATTTCTGGCATTGTGTGCCTCTGGTGATATGTAGATACCTGTGGAACTGCTATCTTATGTACCAGAATGTTTGAAATGTGATGATGTAGCATCTCGAATATAAATTATGAAATGAACATGTTGGTTCTTATGTAACAATTCCCAGCTCCTAGTGCTTGTTGTAAAATAGTTTTAATTCCCTGTGATTTTGGGTAATCCATTGTTTATGGTTAATCGTGGTTTGAGTTTTGAGTAATCTCATTTTGTGTGACAATGGGTGTCACAGCCAGACTGATCAGAGCATGGGAGGTCTATGGGGCGTCGAGTTGGTTACTTGGATGGTGTGACGGAGGAGGTGGTAGTAGCATGTGGTAGAAATCTAGGGGATGAGCCCAGTGGATATAAGATGTTGGCAGAACGTAGTCATTGTGCCTTGGGTTGTAGTTTCCGTCTGTGACCCATGTACACTGATCATCGGTGACGGACGGTGGTCAATCTACCTGCCGTGGTGGACATCATGAGGAGGGATGAGGTACGGAGGCTAGGGTTTTGGGATAGGTTGAGATGGAAGGGAGAGGAAGAAGGAAATAAATAGAGAGGAAGAGGAGACAAGAAGAGAAGAAGAAGAAGAAGAAGAAGAAGAAGAGGGGTTGAAATCAGTCCACGATCAGGGGAAAGGCTTCCGATCATAGTGCCTCATCATTTCTGAGAGGGAGAACTCGAAACGCGTTACTTGGAAGAAGGAAACGCACAGGAGTGTTACACACTAAATGACTATAGTTTTAAATTAGAGATTGTAGTGGTTAATTGCATTATTCCTTAAGCCAAAAAATTTAGTGGTCAAATCAAGCCTAATTGATATGAAAATGGTAAATTGATTAGTCAAGACCTGATTAATTCAACCTCAAGGTTAGTTTCTCTTTTAGAAAAAAGTTTGTTATTTTTATTTAATTTAAGTTAAATAGTCAATTAGTCTACTTAATGCATTTCTTAATAAATATTAATTTGCACTTATTGGACTTCATTCATGAATAAGTCTTGGAATAATTCTAAAATTAAAACTTAGTGTCAAAATTAATTATTTGGCGTGTTTGTATATTTAACCCCTAACTAAAGACTTAATTAATTAATTTATCATAAAATATTTTTTCGTAATCAAATTATATTTTCTTGGCCCCATTTACCCTGAGTCCATGATAAAGGATTTAATTTCTAACTTAAATAGCAAGGAGTCTAGGAAATAGGGGTGCTATTCTATGATCCTAGATTTAGGTATGTTACATTCAAGGCATATAAGATCATAAAGCATCACAATATGACTTGCCAAAATACTCATATAGATATTATCACATGACTTGATTACTTATTTTATTATTAAAGATCTTGGTATTTTAGGATGTACTGCCCAAACTACTGTCTAGTGACTATGAAGTCCCCTGGCCCACTGTAGAGGATCCTAGCATTACCAAACTCCATAAGATTATTTATGCCTTAGTCTCTCAATGACCAAAAACCAACATAACAAATATCAAATATGTCCTAGGTACTTAGGCCACGACACCTAGTCATGGGAATAAAGACATGCATATCATGATGTCACATGCATTTCATACACAATGTCTGATAAAAATTGAATATATGACCTCAACTTCACTCATATACATATGCATTATTAGGGTACCAATGGAAACCATAAATCAAATCCACCAATGATCACTTTTATACTTAATAATATGCAAGTCCAAAAACCTTATCATAATTTAAAAATTTCTACACGGCTACCTATTTCATTACCCCAACTTTAGCATCGGGGGTAGTTATACGGTCATAGGGTACTCATGTTTTAGGTTTAACTTGGTTAGTTAGTCCTTTTATATGCATTTCATGAGGCAAGAGAGTACAAAACGGAATATAACACCACAACAGAACAAGATTTGCAAATTAGAAGCCTTATATGTAGGCAAACCAAAATCCTATTTTAAAGGTTGTGGAGTTAGCCACTGTAATCATTTGTGATCATATCAAGATCAAGCCTTCGTAAAGCTCAACATTGGTATTAAAAGGTATGAATATCTTCCTAGTTCAAATCTATAATACCATACAACATGCATCCATAGTTATCTTATCATGAGGAAGATATAAACAAGGTAATAGAATGCATAGAAATGCCATCTTTGAACACAAATCATGCATATCATGAAAAATGTAACATTATGATTACCTAGAAACTCAATGTTTTTATATTAGATCCACATGCAACACTAATGAAGGTGGAAATCTCATATTTCCCCATGTGCAACCCAAACAACCCATAAAGGTATCATTTATGCATGCACATGTGTATCATGAAAGTTTCAACACTGTAGAAGTAAAAGGCAAGCATTTCCACTTTAGAAAAACATGCAAGGGGTAAAGAGCATAATGAATCTGGAAGTTACCCATTATACTACTAAAAAACCCGCTAAAGATTAGATTTTTAAGCTTTCAAGCATGCTCTTAGTATTGGTATGGATTACAAGTATGTTTTTCATGCAAAGAAGGTGAAATAGTTGTAAATTCACTTGCCTTTGTGATGATCACAAACTCTGACAAATAATATCACAAACCAAGTTTTAAGGTGCCACAAAATAGCCCATCGATAGCTCACCAACATACCTTTCATCGAGATCTAGATTGAGCTAGGACAATAAAGGTAGAAAGGATAAAAGAAGCCACTTCCACCATGGTTAACCAAGAACCACAAACAAAGAAGGTATAAGAGAGAGGATAAACAAGAAAAACATGAGAAAGATCTTATATATATATATTCTTGGGTCAAACCAACTTTGAATGATGATCATTGTCCTTAAATCCTCTAACTCAAGTTAACCACTCAAGTACTTTCACGAGAAAAATCCATGGGATCAACCTCTTCACCCTCCAACAATGTTCCATCAACTCTACTAGTTGCAAATGAGTGCTAGGAATGGGAGTGTCATATTTATAGTCTGAGGATGGTGAAAATTACATTCATCCCCTAAATAGTTTCCATCAAGCTCTCTCATCAACCAAAACAAGCCTTGGTCCACCGCAGTACCCAATACATGCATTACACAAGTCTGAAACATGTGTCAGATAAGACATCAACAAATTTCATCAACAACCTGCATCACCTGAGACAACCCCATGTCGATGTTGACTCATACCCAACACAGGCAAGCGCTCAACGCGGCACCATAAAACTCCAATTTTTAGTATCACATGAGTGGAAGCTACTTTTTTTTCTTATTCTTGAGAGTGTCATAAACATTATATTCATCACAATAAAAATAGAAAGAAACCAACACAAACTAGTGTATAAAAATATTCTCATAAATTCTTATGAAACAAACTTGGTTACATCAAACTTTCTAAGAAAGTCTAAATACATGATGGAAAAGCCTACACTCTGTCTTAATATCTTTGATCATCTAGATGGCGCCCCACTAAGAAAACCTCTTAAAAGTATAGGTGCATACTCTACCTTGACCACTCATCCTGAAGATTAGTACCTGCAGACATCTCCTCCCCAGCCAAGCATAAAGGAAAACCTACGTTAGAGTAAGTGGCATTGAATTCCTATAACTGTAAGAAAAATAAATACATTAGGAAAGTAGAAATCTATAACTGAAGTTAACATCTTTTATTTATATAATTTAACTTATTGTAGCCACTATTATATATTAAGTCCTCTTCTATTGCATCATGTGCCTTCTATGGTGTAACACACCTTTTTTCACATGTACTTCCTTCTGATGACACCAAGGTGTCTTCTATGTCGCAAAGCACATTATATGGTGCAACACACCTTCTATGGAATAAATGTTCTATGTTTTTTTTAGGGTAAGACTTATCTACTATTTAAAGCGAGCCTAACGGGGGCTCAACCCAGTTCGCTACAGAGGAATGCAAATGAAAAAGTAAAAGAAAAGGGGAAGAACTACTGGTAGCTTCACGGGCTAGCAGATGTGCTAATCCGTTTGCTTGCCTTCTACAAGAAACAAACAGAACAGAATGAAAAGCATTAACTAGGCTATATATGTCTGCAAGGATGGTTCCCAGGAGGTCCGATCTCTTAGCCTTGGCGTTGATGTAGTTGATGATAGTTTCCGCATCCGACTCGACCACAAGCCATCCCATCTTCAGCTCCTTCGACCGTACTAGTCCTTCATGTATTGCCCATGCTTCTATGTTATGTGTGTATATAATATCAAAATATGTTCTAGTGTCATTTTCTATTCTTTTATGTTCTTTTTCTATTTATTGTTTTGATTCTATTTTTGTTTAAAATTTGAGCTTTATTTCTAAGTCTGTATCTCAACCAATTGAGATAAATTCTAGAGTATGTATTCTATTCTGGAATTTTATATTCTAAACTATATTCCAACTTTTATGAGAAATTGAAGTTTTGGTATAATAATAAGGAATTGAAGTGTTAAAGATAAATTTTAAATCTTATATTCTATGCTCTAGAAATTTTGATTTGGGATTATAAATCTCAATTACATATTAACTGAGATAAAATGAAATTCTAAATTACTTCTAAAAGTTCTTCTTAATTCTAAATGATAATAACAAACTAATATACTCAAATAAATTCTAATCATATATTGTGAGTGTTGATGATTCCATGCTATATTTGGAGCATTTATACAAGAACACTAATTTCCAACCAATAGTTGACTACTTCTGCACAAGAAATTTGAGGCAGTATTCCAAATTTGCTAGAAGGAAAATATTCCACAGTTGAACATTAGACTATATGTCTAGTGGATTATTCTTATCATGATAATTAGACTATTAGTTTAACACCATGAATTTAAGTACATGGCTCACCTACCTTTCGTAAGCCAAGTCTTATCAAGAAACCACTACTTCAAAGTCCTGCTTCTAATCTTCTCTTGAAAAATCAACGGGTATCAATTATCATGTCTTTTCTTATGGCCAAGACTTATAGGGTTGTTAGTGTTCTAAATTAGGGTTTGTAGGTGGATGTATTTGACTCTTAGGTGAATTCTAGGATCATAAACATGATCAAATGTTCTAGTGATTACTAGGGTGTATTATATTACCCTTTGTAGTGGATGACTTATAGGA
Organism: Alisma plantago-aquatica; assembly: GCA_963693085.1. Taxonomy (NCBI): domain Eukaryota; kingdom Viridiplantae; phylum Streptophyta; class Magnoliopsida; order Alismatales; family Alismataceae; genus Alisma; species Alisma plantago-aquatica. The sequence continues at coordinate 156,382,000 of OY856413.1, forward strand.
TTGGGGTTTCGATCACATTCATTTATTCTTATCTTACTCCGTCAACCCTACTTTTTAACTTTGGCTAAGGGTTTATTCATACTAGCCCTTCTATGCAGCATAATGATATTAGGATTCATGTTTGAGTTCTCTATAGGAATGAAAGGGTCCATATATATTCCTAATCCAAATCTGTTGATATAATATACACATTATATCTATGTTCTTATTGCATAGGTTTTCCATATTTAGGATTACACATAAGATAGCATTGTAGTATTTTAACATCATTATTAGTATCTAGTTATCTTCAATGCTAGTGATTGGGACTGTTGGCTTGGCAATTAGTTCAAATCATCAGCTTTTAAACCCTTAGATATGATCAATTAATACTAGTTCACCAATTATAGTCATTTGATATAACTTGTATGCATTTTCTTGATTATCTGATTATACAACAATCTTTAGGGTAAGTTTAACATTCATTAGGATCGCTATAGTTTTTTTGAGCCTGAGGCTAGAATTTGATAATGCTCTGGCCAACAAGTTATTTTCTAGGATTTTATAAAGTTTTGATCATGACTAACAAATAAATGATGAAATAAAGGATTAAATGAATAAAAATAATAAAATAACAAAACTTGCAGTAAAACTGACAACTCCTACAAAATTGGACCTGAGGTTCCTCACAAAGCATCAAGCAGCGGTTTGTGAAATCTAACTCCTTGGCTAGACTAGCTAGAAAATGACAATGTGCCTTATGGTAACCAGGGGGACTCACATACTATAAAGCATCTAAGATGTTGTGACAATAAGAACTGAAGGTAGAGCAGGTAGAAAAAAAAGGAAAATGGGGTCGAGCATGCCCAACACAACTAGGAAGAAGGCAAATAGGGAAACATCAGAATCTGGACAATTAACTCAGAAATCAACTATAAAGAGATTAGAGAATCTTTATAGGACCTTAGAGATCTCTTTTTACATATGTGCTCAAGCCGCATACAACCAGATGACGTTAGAGACAAGATTCACACAATAGCCACAAGCGATTTGTTGGGAGACCAAGGTAGCAATCTAGACTCAAAGTTGAGACATGTTGCATTCAGGGTGACCTCAAGGTTGTCTAGGTCAAGGGAATTGGAAGGAGGTGGCACAAAAGGGGAGGACAGCCCTGATCCCAACGATGAGGAAATAGAGTAGGTCAGGGAGAATCAGAGTGGAAGGGGTGAAATTGGTGGGTGAAAGATGATGTGATGAACTTGAGGATTCTTTGCTAATGTCAAGAGGGGCAACGAACGTCACCCTTGGATGGTCCACAACCAACATACAAGAGGAGAAAGGTAACGCTATTGTGTATTTCAATATGGGTAGGTTCTAGGGTTCAATTCCCAAATCTTGCAGATGAAAACCATTTAGGAAATGATAAAGTGAATTGTAAGATATTCACAATCAACTAATCAACAAGAATCCTATTCAAAGCAAATGAAGGTTGAAGAAGGTTGTATATGGGTTAGATTAAGTGGTATCATTGTGTGATAGCATCTGACAGATCAGATAAAGCCCAATAGAACTCAAATCGGAAAAATTACACATATCCTTATCTAAATGCATTTATCTTTAGTAAATAGATTATCTACTAAAACAAACTCCAAATAAAACTAGATTTGAATTACTTGTTCATTTTAGTGTGTAGAATATTAAACAAGAGTTATTTTTTTTGTTATGTTATAACTAAAACAAGATAAAGCTTAAATATTACATAAATAATTATTATATAATTATGTCTTGAAATTCTTCATGTTATTATTTTTACACATCGTCTCTTAACATGAAAATTTCGACGCATTCTAATAAACCAAAATAAACAAGAACACCCTTTTTTCTTTGTGATGGCTAGGAATGGTGTGTACTCAAGAAATTATAATAAAGTTCTAAAAAATGAGGATGTTACAATTGGTCTATTACATTGGTCGATTCATTGCACTGACCAATGCAAGCAAACTAAGGTACATTTTTCTTAAGTGAAGAAATTTCAGTATACCATGATACAAAAATTTCAGCATATCATTTTCTCATGATCTAAAACATTTGCGCACAATGTGACAAAGAATGATTCTAATTTTTTACTAATTCAAAAAATGTATGAATTCAATAAATCATGCAATTACAACAAACAAATCGTGCCTAAAGCCAAGTTAAGTTTAAGTAAGAATGTGTTCATACACTTATAAATTTCATTGAACCAAAGTTAGCCATAGGTTCTATAGATCATATGAGGTTTTGTATTGAATATTCTACATCAAAATATACAAATTAAATAAATCAAGAATATATAAAATAATTAATAGAGGCAAAATGTCATCAAAGAAAAGCATGGGACAAGGTCTAACAATCTTGTGGGGCTGAATTTTCAAATTGGTCTAACCACATCGCCTAATTTACATCGATGTCAACTAAAAGTCTCTCCAACCATTCTACATACTGGCCAAACTATTAGTCATCATAGACGATAACTATAAAAAAATCCTCCCAAACCTAACCCCAACCAAATATAACATATTTCAAACACAATTATAATCATCTATATGTTTTATGATCATTCTAAAACACTTTTATTAATATTTTGATTTTATTTCTTATTATCCTCCTTTGATCACTTCAATTTGAATTTAAAATTAATTATCAAGGCTAATTTAGGGTTATATTTTTGTCTTCTTCTTTCACAAAACAAATATCAAAATATTCTCTTTTGATATTAAAATTATGAATAAGATGTATGCCTTTTACACGTACTATTGAAGTTTAATGTCTAACACATAGTCGGGACATTGAGACAATGATAGAACTAGATATGAATTAATCTTAAACTAGAATGAGAAATTTGGGCCAACATCTTCGACAACTGAGTCAACGCATGGAACTCGAGCATCCCAGCTCGGCTGCCTCGCACAACATGGAACCCGATCATCAACAAGCTAAACAATTGCGTCAATGCATGGGAAAACAACTATCTATCTATAAGAGAACGCATATCCCTCAACAACGCATCCCTCACACCCATCATCACTTACTACTTATCTTGCATCCCACTCCCTACCATGGTACATAAAAACATTGATCGAATCCATAGGAAGTTCCTATGGGAACATAAAGGCAAGAAACTACACCCAGTCAAATGGGAAACAATATGAAGCCCTAAGAAGGAGGGAGGATGGGGCATCATCAATATAAAAATCCATAGTCTTAGTCTCATCCACAAGATCACAATAGCAATCAGTAACAATAAACACAAAATTTGGACCAACATCTTCAAGGATAAATATCTTCTACCCAAGCACCATGGTCTATCAAAACCAGCAGGACAACATTGCCCATGTGGAAACACTTGGCCAATACAATCCACATCATTTCCAACACCATATGTATACCACCCCACCTATAGTGTAACACCAAATTTTGGCACGATCCATGGTGGCATGGACAAAAGCTTATCAACTTACAACTTCCAAACATATACATCCCCAACACACTCATCAATCTCAACAACTGCTTAGCATTAACCAAATTGGGGTCCGGCAAAGACAATAGCCTTAAATGATGCCTCAGAGAATGGACAAACCCAAACACATATTTGGACATTCTCAACCAATTAGAAGATAACACCAACAGACACATTGAATGGGCTTGGGTCTCCAAATACACGGCCAAATTAGCATATCAACACTTTACATAGAGAGGAAAAATTAGGCCATACAGCAAGATTTGGAAAATCAAATGCCCATCCAAACTACACATACTGAATTGGCTCATCTTCCATGATAAATTGCCCACAGACATGACAATGAGATGCAAAGGATTCAGGGGTCCTTCTAAATGCCATCTTTGCAGTAGTAATGAGGAAACAACCCAACATTTGTTCTAGGGATGTCACACATCTAGAAGAATATGGACACATTACACCATGTCCAACACCATTCTAGCAGACACCTACCTGAATACCATGCACAGATTACAACATACTAAAAGCAGAATGGACAAATACTCAAACCATGACATCTTGATGATGGCCATTGTCTGGGTTATATGGACAACCAGAAACAAAATTATTTTTGATAACCTCACCTTATCCATACAACACACTCTTCAATAGGTGGACTCAAGATATCATGATTTTGTGCATACCAGGTCAGAACAATGGGAGTGGGGGTAAAACCCACAAGGACCCATACAACCAGATGAATGAACACAACATCTCAAGGAATTTGGCGATGGGATAGATGGAGGGAGCAGGAGAAAATTGAAGAGTCGAAGATCATGAAGGAACCTTGAGACAATCATAGCTGGATGCGGCCCTCTCATGGAGGGTGGACATTTTGGTGAATGAACATTTTGTGAGGAAGAATATATGTAAATTAAGCTCTAAATCCTCATGCTCTTGAGGATACACCTCTGGTGATTTGTCCCATATTTTGGTTTGGTCGATATGTAGCTTGTTAAAACTCCTTTAACTCGTTGTGCAATGCTCTATGTTTTTCCCTAGACTTATTGCGGTTTGCATAAGTCATTATCAATACACGGAACTCATTATCAAAAAAAGAATGAGAAATAGAAGTATGGGGTCATGTTTTCCTTCTCATGGCATCTCATTTATCAAACACATATATGTCAGTTTCTTCTATGGTGAAAGTCTAGAAATTCTTAGACGAAAAGACATCGCTCTAGCATTTGTGTTTTAAGAATTAAGACATGGTTTATAGATGACATGCACACCCATTTCAGTCACTTTATTAATGGTCCTAATTTTAGAAGTCTATATATGTGCATGAAGTAAGGTGTTATGGCGATATATATATATATATATATATAGTTGATGGTGAATCCTTACATGTTAGGAAGGCGTACAAGGATAGGGATAAGCTCCTTTCAAATTCTCCTCGATAACAAGACATTCTCACTTGGTACATGATGTTTGGCCTCGACCAAGATGACATGTTAGGCCCTAATTAGCCAATGAAATAAAATATGACTAATAATGGAGAGTTTGTTTGCAAAGGACAATACTCATGGAGTGGTCAAATATAATTGATATGTTCTTATTTTTTTAGGATTATTATAAAAAATATTCCAATTTACCAACCAATATCCAATCCAAATAATGTGTGATAGTGAGGTCATCCCTGATTTTGTTGCTCACAATTAAAGACCATTAATGCAATGACCCGTTTTCAAATTAGTCATCTAACAAGGGTTTACTTGGATGATTGTATGTTTATCTAAGTTGATCATTGTTTAAAGCTTGATTAATGATGGTAGTTTAATTTTAATGTATTGAATCTAATTATAAAATTTAATCATACTTTGATCCACATAATTAGGGTAGTATTTGGATACCCTAATCGGCCAAAATTAGGGTTTTGATGACATATGAATATAGAATTTAATAAGTATAGTGTGTCACTAAATGATTTTTAGTATTTTATGTATAACTATGATTTAATTAAAATTTAGATATTATTTGTATATATAAAATGTGAGCACTAATTAAAAATATCAGAATTTTTGAAGAATGGTCTGACCTATTTGTTGATCAAGTTTCAAACTCGACCGACCATATTTTCATATTGATATAGCAGTGTGGTAATTTTATTGTATTTTTTTATTGGCATATCCAATTGATCTCAAATTTTAATTGTAGTTGATAAACTCCATTATAGATATAATATTAAATTAATTTTTGGATGATTTGTTATTTCTATAGAGAGGGTTCAGTCGAGTTCTGTGAAGGACAAACTCGACTGACCATGATGTAGACTGCAATATAGCAGTGTAGTATTTGATTTTTAGTTATTTATTGGTAACTCCAAATGATCTAAATTTTTTATTGCTGCTTATAAACTCAATTTTAGACATTTTTTAAAATTTTAATAATTTTTTGACGATTTTTAGGTTCTTAAAAGTGTGGTTTCGGTTGAGTTTATAACTCATCCAACCAACCAGCTTGAGCAAAATAAAAATGCATTGAAGGGCTTGTTTGCAATTGTTTTAAGAACCTCAATTCATCTATATGGATAACCTAACACACAAGGAGCTCTCATAACTCGTCATTCCTGTCAAAGATGAAATTCTAGAGAGACAGAGGAGAGCTAGGGTTTTGAGAAGAGAAAGTGATGGAGATGTTGACCTAGGGTTTCTCTATCTAAGATATGATGAAATCAAGTAAGTTTAGCTTCTTTGCATAGCATTTCATGGTGAATCTTATCTCAGATGTCAATATTCCATCCCTCCTCTGATATGATTCTAAATCACATCAAATATCCCCCTTTTCTCACTCTTTCTCTTCTAATCCCCATTTCTAGGGTTTCCGAGTTGAGAGGAGAAAGAATCGGATTTTTTTGCTAGAGTTTGATTGGGTTTCCAAAAAATTTGGAGGTTGGGCTACGTTTTTAAGGTTCTTGGCACCTGAGGTGAGTGTTTTTATCCCTCCTAAGCTTTGTATTCATGTTGAAATCCCAATTCTATCCGGCTAAAACAATCAGAAACCTTGCTTGTATATGCATGTGATTGGATTTGATTTGGGAAAGATATTAGGGGATCAACTTCTACTGATTTTGATTATTTCTCATTAATTAGAACTTGATTAGTTACTGATATATTGATTGAGGATCCATGTATAATCCTACGGATAGATGAAAATTCTATTTCATGCAAATTTTGCCTAAATTTCAGCCTAATGGTTGATATGCTTGGAATTGAATTAACATGTATGGATTCATATTTAAATTGTGCTAGACTATATTATACAAGTGTATTGTTGAATGTTAATGGAATTGAATATAATATACATATAAGGATCAGTATGAGGTGACCACATATCCTGATTAGGATTTGTGTTGAGGAAGTGAATCAAATGAGTCAATTAATCAATGTATACTTATGATTGATGAATGGAATATGTGAAAATGGAAACTAGGGATTCCATTTGTGTGAATAGCCCTAATGAAACTCTATGCATCATTATGAAATTACTTAGTGATATGGATCTTATGATGTGTTGAAATAAGGATGACCTCTTGAAAACCCTAGATGTTTAGTATTAAGACAATTATGAGTGATGAAGTTAGAATTTATATATGATATTAATGTTGAATGTAAGTATTAATACTTCAATTGAATATGATGAGTCTTACTAATATCATCTAAGTCTAATGCATCTGTTCTAGTATAATAAAAAATGATCATGGTCGATTATGGAAATGACATTAGTAGTTAATGACATGGTACACTTATCTAAATATAAGAGACAATATGAACAAGATGTACTTAATGGTGATTGCAAGTTAAAGATGAAACTAATGAAGTTAGTATGATGAAGTATTTTATCTTATATTTTAATTACATGTGGCTTAACCCAAATTAAATGAAATATACTAGGAACTAGACTTTGATAATGTTAAGTAGAAGAGAAACATTGTATGTAAAGTGAATAAAGAAAGATTGGTCTGAATGGTGTAATGAACATGAAATGAAAGAAGTTGAGACTACAGAATATAAAATGAAGGAAAAAGATGGGAATTAGTAGACAGTTTTAAGAATGTAACTCTTACGCTAAAATGATGAGTTTGGTGATGCTAGTGAATGACAATCTCAAATGAGGTATTAAGGGATGCACATAACTATGAATTCAACAAAAAGATGAAATTCAAGTATTTGAATTGATTTACAAGAATATGTTCTTGAATTGTGCCTTGTACTCTGAGAATGGACTTATTACACCCCGATCTCACAATTACATAAATCATGAGATTAGGGCATAAATTGAGGATTTAAAGTAATACAAAGATCACCCTTAACTTTTATTTCTCTAATATAATCTCAGCATTAATGATACACATCCATACATTCATTATGTTTCTCACACTTCCATGTACATACGACATGACAATCATTTGCATTCTCTCCTATTAAGGAAACAAACATACAAAACATCATTTACAACTCTCTCTCATATCTATACAAGGACCTAGAGTGACAGGGACTAACTGAACTTAACTATACTCAGACTTAACTCTTGTGGCAGATCTACTCTGATGTAATGAATATTTTTGTGAATCCAATCATTCATTATCATGTTTGAGTGATTATATGCATTTTAGTGAATAGGATGTAACCCATTAAATATTAATGAATTAATTCATATATCAAGTTATGATGAGGTGTTCATTAGAGAACAAGGTGATATACCTTATATATATTGATAACTCTGTGACTATAATCCATTTATATGCATTAAGGTATATTATGTGATGACGACACCTAATGTCACTAATGTATCATGAAAGGCATTAAGGATATACATATATATATATATATATGTATATGTTGTCAAATCTAGATGATTACCTATTAGGGTTTAGGTCAACATGATCATTACATGTTAAATCATCCTTAGGGTGCATTATCCATACACATTTTACCATTAGGGTGGCATAGTCAACGTTATGTATATTTGCCATTAGTAATGAGTAACTCATTATTATGTGCATCAATAATATGTGAAGGTTCAAGCATATGAACTATCTCTATATGACTTACTACATATTCACGTGTGTGTATAAACAAACAAGTTGAATTACAAGTATAATGTGTTTGGTAAATTCTTGTTCACATAAGTTATTATGTACATAAGCCCATATAGATAGGGTTTCTAACTCCAAAGGTATTTGATTTTGCTTTTAATTGGGATTCCATCCCCCTAAAAGGGATTTCATCCTCGAAATCATATTTGCAAAACCAAATAGGGTACTAACACCATTACCCTCACTCCACCCCTTAAAAGGGATAACTAAGTCAAACTAAGCTAAGGGTAAAAGGTACATAAAACTCAACACTGTAAGGATTTACTAACCAAGCTTCAGGGTGTAACATAGGGTACACTAAACCCTAAACATAGGAGTATAAGGTATTTAAGGATGATTTTTGTGTAAGAGATCAAATCATCACTTAGGGCTTTCCTAAGTTATTCAACAATTAGGCAACATGCCCAAAGATAGACTATTTCGAGCTGTCTGTATCAGATCAGGCCAGGCCAGGTCATATGAGCTCAGGAGTCCTCATTACCAAGCTAGTGGGGCGGAGGAAAATATTGCCAGCCCCCAAGCTCTGACCCTTTCTAGACACCATCACTTTCAACTTCTTTCTCTAGTAGCTTCTCAATAGAAAATTCACCCAAAGTTGACAAATTTTATTTCTAGTTATGAAATTATTATGATCCTAAACCAGACTTTCATTATAGTTCAACCCTAAGGTGAAAAACTTACTAAAGGAACTATATATGGTAAGGGTTCTATCTAGGAGACAATTTTAAATTAGTCAAGAATCTGAATACCTTGATGCTATGATACCATGCTGTAAAAACCAAGTCTCTACTATAAAACATGATAAACAAGTTCATCAAATGTGTGGCAGCGGAAGAAATAAAACTTGACTTTATTCAAAATGTATAGAGACTACATTATAAAATTTCCATAAAGGACGTACAACTTTATACAAGCATAGGATCTAGGTAGAGGAAGACTTAGACTAAGCCAATATTGTCTCTAAACAAAACAACTTAATATATAAAGGCAACTATGACCACGCAAGATATATGTTCTTTTTCTTCATGTCCTATCCTTAGCCTTAGGTTCACCAAGCTTCCATGCGCACTCTGATCCTAGCCTTGATGGTTGGGGTCATCCAGCAAGAGAAAGATAAAAGTATGTGTCAATCAAAAGGAATAGGTCAAGTAATAGACAACAACATTGCATAATAAAAGATTCTCTATGCTACAAGATTTTAAGAGAGTGAGACAAATATTCAAATAAGAAAAAGAGAACTGCCATAATCAATCACCACAATAATAATTGCATAGCATGAATATATTAAGACACAAAGTCAACTCAATGTAGGGTGAGGCACCTACCGGACCTCACCAGTGGTAGGGGGACTAAAACCCCAGTGCCTATAAAGTGGCAGGGGGACTAAAACCCCAGTGCCCGACAGGAGGACTAAAACCTCAGTGCCCTATGGGTGGTTTGTACTCATGTACACTACATTGTCATTTGGCCTAAAATACATCATACTTAATAGTCACTTGGCAGTATTGAGAAGTATAATAAGATTTCAACATTTCAAAATGGGAATAAAACCCAAATAAATAATCTCAAATAAATGGATGATCCAAAACATTGGCCATAGAAAGATTCAAGAGTTACAATTAAATGAGCCACATAGGCAAAATAAGCATCTCATAAGTAAGGAGCCAAATATAGGCAATCACAAGATCCATATAATTCAATTAGATGAGCCATAATGGCAACAAAGGCATCAAATAAGTAAAGAGCCAAATAGAGGCATATTGAAGGATAATAAGGCTAGCACGTCTTTAAGGTAGGGTTGGATAAGAGCCCAACTGAAGGATAGGTAATTTGCACATATACATTCCACATAGATTTCACATTCATCATAGATGTTCACATAAATAGGTTCCACATACTAAAATAGGATCCACACACATAGGGGCCACATACATAGGAGTCACATACATAAATAGGTGTCACATACCTTAGTTTCACTTCATTACCATAACATTCACCAGTCTGATTGTATCCAAAACCATATTTCCCTAGTTACATCATTACACATGTATTAGTATTTATAACGCTTAAAGCATAGGAAAAACCCTAATTTTGGAACTTTTATTCAAAACCACGATTTAAGGTTCAAAAACTAGTCTAACAGATTAGTCATATTCTTCTGAATAAGAAAACATATTTTATTACCCAATTTGGAGTTAAAATGAATTAATTATGTATTTTAGAACATTGTATACACTTAAAAAGGCATTCAAAGCAAACTTCGAAAAAGGAATCTAAATCATGACTCAAAAACTTCAAAATCAAATTCTACATTAAAAATCCTTTCCATTGACTATTTATTTGCATTTTTCTGACCATGGATCGATTTACTATGAAGTAAAATCGGCCAATCAGAATGCAAGAAAAATCCATATAGGCTAAAAAGGCTTACGCCAAGGGCGATTGAACAGAGGGAGAAATTACCAAAATACCCTTGTGGGTTAAATATCTCTATTACAGTCGCAGGGGCACTCTAGTCATTGAACAAACCAGTTGTTCACGATAGTGAGAGAGAACCAGGGGCAAAATGACGATAATGCCTAAGGCACGTGATCGTTTGATTGCACAGGCATGGGCACCCTAGTCATTTCTTGACTTGGTATGCTCCAGCCGTGACCATGGCGATGGGCAAGCAACTGGAGCTCGACTCCAGTCTGAACTTGCTCCAGCAGATCACGAAGCTAATGCGGAAGGCCGCAAATGAATCCATCGAGGCACGGAGAAGCTGGCGAGCCCCTCGCCATAGGGTCAGGGTCACCAGGGCCTCCAGATGCGGTGGAAAAGGACAAGGAATAGGGGAAGAAGATCGGGGAAGAAACCTAAGTAAACAAAGAGGGGAAATGTTGTTAAGGCCTCCATCACATTCGCAGCGGCAAGGAGGGGCAAAATACAAGGTCACCAAGGTCTGAAGTACCCAGAAACTTGAAATCACGAGGCACCGGTGGAGGAGTTTCACGGTAGTTATAGGATACATCAATTGGGCTTGTCTCGAGGAAAAACGATTAAACGGAATTGGAGAATAGGCTATGTAGATGCTTACCTAAAGTCTGATTGAATTAAGGTGGAGTGTAAAGACCAGGTGGGTTTGCCGTCACTGGGGAAGAAGACCAAGCAGGTCATGGAGATCCAGGGGACTAGGGAACTAATTGGAAGGGGAGGAAGAAAGCTCGCAGTTTGGAGGTCCTTTCTCCAGCCTTAAATGGGCATAAGGAGGGCTCTAGTCCCTTCTGTAACCTCACGACAGAGAAGAGGAGGCACCGATTGGGCGTATCGCAACCAGACCAATGAAGACAATGAGCTAGGGCTCATTTGAATATTTGTGAAGAGCCGAACTCAAAGGGAGAAGAATCGTGCTAAATGACGAAGGAGGGTGTGAGGACGGGTCTGAGGAACGCGGCGGTCGTCACTGTTCAGTGACCCGCGAATAGACGGAGGTTGAAGATGGTGTCAACACCATCAGATAAAAAAATAGATTAAGTCGGAGCCATTGGATTGGGTCGGGGCGCGTGACAAGACGAATCGACCAAATCATAGTGTTACGCATCAATTTAATGAAATCGATTAAAATCCCATAGTTATACTTTATTAAAAGCTTATAAAATGGATTTGAAGGGTCAAATGAAGTCCAAAAGCCACAAAATTTTAACCACATGCTCATATTAAAGTTTAAAACAATGCTATGCAATTATTTTCTCATTTTATACATAATATGGCCCTTAATTACTATATTTCTCATTAAAGTGTATATTAATATATTAAAAGGTGTGCATTAATATGAAATGACTATATTAATGCAATTAGTGAGTCAAATTCGAGGTGATAGATATATATGAGTATTAAGAGAAAAATCTCAACCTTAAAATATGTTTTCACACATTTATCTTCAATTTGGAGGAGAGAGAATGTAAAAGGAGAAATACCCTCATTAAACACTCAAATACACATTATTACTAATATATTTATCCAAAAAGCTCCAAATTAACATTATATAATTATTATCTCTCATTAAACTCCATCTTGCATTATTATTCCTTAATTATTACCTTAGGTGGGTTATTTGTGCAAATACCCCTTCATTTATATAAATGAGGGAAAAGGTAATTTCAACCTTGAATTGTGCTCAATTTGCACAAGGAGTCCAAAAAGAATATAAAAGAAGGGAAATTTATGAAATTAGTCCAAAAGTACTTGAAAGAAATGAAAAGATAGAATATGGGTAAATTGTAGGGAAGACCCTGAGATTTAGTATGTTAAAGCACACCACCCCTTAAAGAGGATTTCATCCCCGAAATCACAAAAAGAGGAAAGAGACGGTGAGTGTGCAACTTCCCAACCTTAAACACTAGGTTATAACCCTTAATCTAGGGTACAACACAAAATCTACATAAGTAAGGTGTTACTAACGTTTCCACAAAACTTATAGCCTTTTATCAAACTCAAATTAACATTTTGCCTTATTAGCATAATCTCCATCATGAAGAGGCATCATATATATATATATATATATATATATATATATATATATTATACCATCACTTGTGCCACATTTTATTCAAAACAATTACATCTCAATATTATATCATGTGTATTTCCCTCATCAAGGGTTTTAAGCACAATTCGGGTTTCCTAAGCCATTCCAACATTAATTAATGTATTAGGTCAAAAACCTTAATAACATGAATTCATTTTCCATTATCCTCTTAAAACTATCATGTAGAATTATCACAAATTATTTTGTAGAAAAAGTTAATATTATCCAACAAGTTATTAAGCCTATAATAATTCCAAATAATGTCACATAAATGGCTTATACCTAAGTTACATATTGTCACAACATCTTTCATACTCATATCCATGATGTCATTACTCATTTTCGTCCATGACACTCCATATTATAAATTATACATATTTTAATTCACATTAGGCATTTATGAATATTTATGTGAATCCAATCATTCATTATCATGTTTGAGTGATTATATGCATTTTAGTGAATAGGATGTAACCCATTAAATATTAATGAATTAATTCATATATCAAGTTATGATGAGGTGTTCATTAGAGAACAAGGTGATATACCTTATATATATCGATAACTTTGTGACTATAATCCATTTATATGCATTAAGGTATATTATGTGATGATGACACCTAATGTCACTAATGTATCATGAAAGGCATTAAGGATATATATATATATGTGTATATGTTGTCAAAGCTAGATGATTACCTATTAGGGTTTAGGTCAACATGATCATTACATGTTAAAGAATCCTTAGGGTGCATTATCCATACACATTTTACCATTAGGGTGGCATAGTCAACGTTATGTATATTTGCCATTAGTAATGAGTAACTCATTATTATGTGCATCAATAATATGTGAAGGTTCAAGCATATGAACTATCTCTATATGACTTACTACATATTCACGTGTGTGTATAAACAAACAAGTTGAATTACAAGTATAATGTGTTTGGTAAATTATTGTTCACATAAGTTATTATGTACATAAGCCCACATAGATAGGGTTTCTAACTCTAAAGGTATTTGATTTTGCTTTTAATTGGGATTCCATCCCCCTAAAAGGGATTTTGTCCTCGAAATCAGATTTGCAAAACCAAATAGGGTACTAACACCATTACCCTCACTCCACCCCTTAAAGGGGTTAACTAAGTCAAACTAAGCTAAGGGTAAAAGGTACATAAAACTCAACACTGTAAGGATTTACTAACCAAGCTTCAGGGTGTAACATAGGGTACACTAAACCCTAAACATAGGAGTATAAGGTATTTAAGGATGTTTTTTGTGTAAGAGATCAAATCATCACTTAGGGCTTTCCTAAGTTATTCAACAATTAGGCAACATGCCCAAAGATAGACTATTTCGAGCTGTCTGTATCAGATCAGGCCAGGCCAGGTCATATGAGCTCAGGAGTCCTCATTACCAAGCTAGTGGGGCGGAGGAAAATATTTCCATCCCCCAAGCTCTGACCCTTTCTAGACACCATCACTTTCAACTTCTTGCTCTAGTAGCTTCTCAATAGACAATTCACCCAAAGTTGACAAAGTTTATTTCTAATTATGAAATTATTATGATCCTAAACCAGACTTTCATTATAGTTCAACCCTAAGGTGAAAAAATTACTAAAGGAATTATATATGGTAAGGGTTCTACCTAGGAGACAATTTTGAATTAGTCAAGAATCTGACTACGTTGATGCTCTGATACCATGCTGTAAAGACCAAGTCTCTACTATAAAACATGATAAACAAGTTCATCAAATGTGTGGCAGCGGAAGAAATAAAACTTGACTTTATTCAAAATGTATCGATAGTACATTATAAAATTTTCATAAAGGACGTACAACTTTATACAAGCATAGGATCTAGGTAGAGGAAGACTTAGACTAATCCAATATTGTCTCTAAACAAAACAACTTAATATATAAAGGCAACTATGACCATGCAAGATATATGTTCTTTTTCTTCTTGTCATATCCTTAGCCTTAGGTTCACCAAGCTTCCATGCGCACTCTGATCCTAGCCTGGATGGTTGGGGTCATCCAACAAGAGAAAGATAAAAGTATGTGTCAATCAAAAGGAATAGGTCAAGTAATAGACAACAACATTGCATAATAAAAGATTCTCTATGCTACAAGATTTTAAGAGAGTGAGATAAATATTCAAATAAGAAAAAGAGAACTGCCATAATCAATCACCACAATAATAATCGCATAGCATGAATATATTAAGACACAAAGTCAAATAAATGTAGGGTGAGGCACCTATCGGACCTCACCAGTGGCAGGGTGACTAAAACCCCAGTGCCTATAAAGTGGCAGGGGGACTAAAACCCCAGTGCCTAATATAAAATGGCAGGGGGACTAAAACCCCAGTGCCCGACAGGAGGACTAAAACCTCAGTGCCCTATGGGTGGTTTGTACTCATGTACACTACATTGTCATTTGGCCTAAAATACATCATGCTTAATAGTCACTTGGTAGTATTGATAAGTATAACAATATTTCAACATTTCAAAATGGGAATAAAACCCAAATAAATAATCTCAAATAAATGGATGAGCCAAAACATTGGTCGTAGAAAGATTCAAGAGTTACAATTAAATGAGCCACATAGGCAAAAGAAGCATCTCATAAGTAAGGAGACAAATATAGGCAATCACAAGATCCATATAATTCAATTAGATGAGCCATAATGGCAACAAAAGCATCAAATAAGTAAAGAGCCAAATAGAGGCATATTGAAGGATAACAAGGCTAGCACATCTTTAAGGTAGGTTTGGATAAGAGCCCAACTGAAAGATAGGTAATTTGCACATATACATTCCACATAGATTTCACATTCATCATAGATGTTCACATAAATAGGTTCCACATACTAAAATAGGATCCACACACATAGGGGCCACATACATAGGAGTCACATACATAAATAGGTGTCACATACCTTAGTTTCAATTCATTACCATCACATTCACCAGTATGATTGTATCCAAAACCATATTTCCCTAGTTACATCATTACACATGTATTAGTATTTATAATGCTTAAAGCATAGGAAAAACCCTAATTTTGGAACTTTTATTCAAAACCACGATTTAAGGTTCAAAACCTAGTCTAACATATTAGTCATATTCTCCTGAATAAGAAAACATATTTTATTACCCAATTTGGAGTTAAAATGAATTAATTATGTATTTTAGAACATTTTATACACTTAAAAAGGCATTCAAAGCAAACTTTGAAAAAGGAATCCAAATCATGACTCAAAAACTTCAAAATCAAATTCTACATTAAAAATCCTTTCCATTGACTATTTATTCTCATTTTTCTGACCATGGATCGATTTACTATGAATTAAGTAAAATCTGCCAATCAGAATGCAAGAAAAATCCATGTAGGCTAAAAAGGCGTGTGCCAAGGGTGATTAAGCAGAGGGAGAAATTACCAAAATACCCTTGTGGGTTAAATATCTCTATTACAGTCGTAGGGGCACTCTAGTCATTGAACAAACCGATTGTTCGCGGTAGCGAGAGAGAACCAGGGGCGAAATGACAATAATGCCCAAGGCACCTGATCGTTTGATTGCATAGGCATGGGCACCCTAGTCATTTCTTGACCTGGTATGCTCCAGCCGTGACCATGGCGATGGGCAAGCAACTAGAGCTCGACTCCAGTCTAAACTTGCTCCAGCAGATCACGAAGCTAATGCGGAAGGCCGCAAATGAATCTGTCGAGGCACGGAGAAGTTGGCGAGCCCCTCGCCACAGAGTCAGGGTCACGAGGGCCTCTAGATGCGGTGGAAAAGGACAAGGAATAGGGGAAAAAGATCGGGGAAGAAACCTAAGTAAACATAGATGAAAAACGTTGTTAAGGCCTCCATCACATTCACAGCGGCAAGGAGGGGCAAAATACAAGGTCACTGAGGTCCGAAGTACCCAGAAACTTGAAAGCACGAGGCGCCGATGGAGGAGTTTCACGGCAGTTATAGGATACATCAATTGGGCTTGTCTTGAGGAAAAACAATTAAATGGAATTGGAGAACAAGATATGTAGATGCTTACCTAAAGTCTGATTGAATTAAGGTAGAGCGTAAAGACCAGGTGGGGTCGCTGTCACCGGGGAAGAAGACCAAGCAGGTCAGGGAGATCCAGGGGACTAGGGAACCAATTGGAAGGGGAGGAAGAAAGCTCGCAGTTCGGAGGTCCTTTCTCCAACCTTAAATGGGCGTAAGGAGGGCTCTAGTCCCTTATGTAACCTCACGACAGAGAAGAGGAGGAGGCACTGATTGGGTGTTTCGGAACCAGACCAAAGAAGACAATGAGCTAGGGATCATTTGAATCTTCATGAAGAGCCGAACTCAAAGGGAGAAGAATCACACTAAATGACGAAGGAGGGTGTGAGGACGGGTCCGAGGAACGCGGCGGTTGTCACTGTTCAGTGACCCACAAATAGACGAAGGTTGAAGATGGTGTCAGCGCCATCGAATAAAAAAATAGATTAAGTCAGAGCCGTTGGATTGGGTCGGGGCGCGTGACAAGATGAATCGACCAAATCATAGTGTTACGCATCAATTTAATGAAATCGGTTAAAATCCCATAGTTATACTTTATTAAAAGCTTATAAAATAGATTTGAAGGGTCAAATGACGTCCAAAAGCCACCAAATTTTAACCACATGCTCATATTAAAATCTAGAACAATGCTATGCAATTACTTTCTCATTTTATACATAATATGGTCCTTAATTACTATATTTCTCATTAAAGTGTATATTAATATATTAAAAGGTGTGCATTAATATGAAATGACTATATTAATGCAATTAGTGAGTCAAATTTGAGGTGATAGATATATATGAGTATTAAGAGCAAAATCTCAACCTTAAAATATGTTTTCACACATTTATCTTCAATTTGGAGGAGAGAGAATGTAAAAGGAGAAATACCCTCATTAAACACTCAAATAAACATTATTACTAATATATTTATCCAAAAAGCTCCAAATTAACATTATCTAATTATTATCTCTCATTAAACTCCATCTTGCATTATTAGTCCTTAATTATTACCTTAGGTGGGTTATTTGTGCAAATACCCCTTCATTTATATAAATGAGGGAAAAAGGTAATTTCAACCTTGAATTGTGCTCAATTTGCACAAGGAGCCCAAAAAGAATATAAAAGAAGGGAAATTTATGAAATTAGTGTTGGTATGTATGCCCTGAGAGCCAATCATGGGATGATTGGTGGGATATATTAAGATTGATTTGATAAACATTGATGGCAAGCTTCCAATTCTTTCTGGTTCAGTCATATGAGATAGTGATAGAACAGATTGAATGTCTAGAGAATGACAGTACTCAATGACGTATGCTTTCAGGTTGAGGACCTAAATGATGAGATCATACAGATGCTAAGAGTTTGTACATTCTTGTTATGTCCCTAGTCAGATGTCATTGTGGAAGGTAGATAGACAGCAATGACACACAAGACTAGATTGTGGTGTTGGTTGATGACAGAATCTCATTAGTCATGATATAGAGATATTAAACCAAACACATAGGTACTTGTTAGAGAACAAGTGTACCGGACAGACCCACCGTGAGTTTGACACATGGAACCATGACATGGTAGTCATAGTCAGTACTCACAGTGATGGTGGTGAGTGTGATTCTTTGACCTGAAATCACTACACTCAACACATGTCGTTGGGCACACTTTGACATCATCAAACGCAGTCCTGAAACATGGGTTGTTATAAAGGTGATGATTGGGTGGCTTTGACACATGGGGCTTTTGAGGGGTGAGTGATAGATATGGGATTTGTCCCTCCTGAGGGAGTTTGATATCCATTGCCACTTGATGAGTAGGATTGAGAAAGGCGTGCATGCATGTGTGAATCAGTATGTGATATTGATGTCATACATATCTCTTCCAATCTACTCTGAGATCAAGAAAGTGAATGAACGTTGACAGGATGATTGTTCCATGCCTCGAGTTCATTCAGGATATCAATGACAAAGGAATTATACATTCACTATAACACCATTCACGGATTGTAGGATTGAAAGTTGTTCTCCAACTTTCTATTTCACTTGGGTAGCACTGATCTGTGACTAGGCACCGCTCTTTGCTTGTGAAGTCATAAGTGTTAATGACTTTCACTGCCAACGTGAAATGGACCTACAGGGTCACACACATAGGATTTAACCTGGAAGAGGAGTTTTGTCCAGAAACAATGTTTAGATTGATTACTAAAGGAGTTTAGTAGTTCAATTAAACACTCAATTAATTGATAGCTCAATGTCATAATGTTCAAGGTGTTGGACACATTGATTGGAGTATCGGATTGATTGAAACTGCAATTGATTGATTCTGCACAATCTGCACTCCCAACCGATCGGCTCATGTGATGAACCGATCAGCTGAGCTTGGTAAACCGATGAGCTCAGGTGGTGAGTCGATCGGCTCATGGACAGGATGAAACAATTACTTCAAGTGTTAAAACGATCGGTTCAACTGATGCAACCGAGCAAGTTGGGAAAGTAGGATTGGTGAGAAATTTATTTTCATTTCACTTGCCCAATTTGATTGGAACAAGGATTGGTATTTGATACCAATTAGAAACAAAAGATGAAAAGTCAATCGGGAACTGACCAGGACCACGAACCGACCGGTTCAGAAGTGAACTGATCGTTTCATGGGTCCCAACCGATCGGTTGAGGTGTCAACCGATTGGCTCAGGTCCCCAACCGAACGTTTTAGTTGTGAAACGATCAGTTCAGGTTGCGCAGTTGGTTGTTTTTGTGGAAAATCTCGAACTCTTCTACTCCTGCTTTAGTCCCGCATTGCCCGGGATAGAGAGCCATATCCCATGACCCTCCTATATATATAGGGGTATTGGGGGCTTCTCAAAGAACAACTCAGTGCAACCAGTTGCTCTGTAAAGTTGTCGTACTCTCTGGTTTTGGTAACTGAGAGAGCCCGAGCAAGTGCTACCCGATAAGGGAGGCACAGCAAGGGAAAGACAACTACAGAAAGCGACTGGTGGCAGGAGAGTGTGTCAGTGACTAGTACGCTGACAGGAGGGTGTGACTCCTTCTAATTCCTTGTGGGATAAGGAGATTGGAGTTCCAGGTGGTCTGTGTGGACTATTTCAGAGGCGGGAGATTTCTGCCGCTCGGAGGACAGTTGTCAATCCCGACAGTCCCGGTGAGACCAGGAGTTGTTAGTCCTGGTGCGACCAGGAGCTGCACAGACACCGTCCAAGACCGGAGGTGAAGACCGCGCAAGCTGCCAGGTATTGTCGCCGAGCAAGCCTCAGGACAAGGTATGATTCCACAAACCATCTTTCCTATTGTATAGACGTTGACGCGTTTCCTTGTTCTGGGTTTGGGGAGGAGAATTTTTTTTTGTTTGCACTACCTTCTCTGCCTCCCTTGAAACCCAACAGTGGTATCAGAGCCACGTCAACTGTTCTATACTTTAGGATTATCGATATGATCAATTTTGATTTGTCGCCTTTATTTATTGCATACGATACAAATAAAATTGTCTTTATGCATGTCCAATCCTAAATCCACAAATCCCAATTTACATATATGATATGTATTATGAATGCACTCGATACGCTTCGCCCTTAAACGAGTTTTGTGGTGGTTGTATAGTGTGGTTATGGCCAATAAACCCTATCTGTGTATGGTTGTATGTGGTTGCTTGCATCTCAGTCTGCGCACCGATCTTCCTTCTCCTATTCCTGATGTAACTCAAAATAATTCGAGATTTCTTTCCTACCTTTGCTCCCCTCGAATGTAACTTGAGGTTTCTCCTTTTTCAATGTAAAATAGGATAGAACTTTATTTCCTGTTATGTCAAAGAATGGAGGACATCCTGACGACAGCTGAGACGATCGGTTTAAGGCGTGAACCGATCGGTTGACGTTCGAGACGATCGATTCAAGGAGTGAGTCGATCGGTTGATGATTGGTTCTAGGAGCGAGACGAGCGGGTGGCGGCCATGATGAAATGAATGACGACCAGGTGAACTGATCGGCTGGAGGAGCCAACCGATCGGCTGGTGCCACCCAGCCGACCGGCCTGATGGCGAGCCGATCAGTTATGTGATGAGTTGATCAAACCCAGAAAGGCAAGGCACAAGAGTTCATCTTGTACAGGTTGCATGTGATGTAGACCTAGATGATTGTGATTCCTCTTGGCTTGAGGAATCACATTAGGATGGCCATAATCATCGCTTTTATCGTTTCGCATGTTTTCTGTGGGATATAGCATGTATATGATACGTACTATGTATTGTGGTGATTGGATATGTATATGTATATAAAAACCAAATCCCTCATTAAATATTAAGTTTTAGATGCCTTCCAAATGCGACACACGTGAAAAGCTTGATCAACCAAGTGTGGGCATGTCGTAGCGTGGTGCACCGTCCATCTCGTGGAAGCATGAAGGATGAATGTGTGGGTCTGCCCTAGCAGGGTGCATATTCATCATGTTGGCTTTGGGTCAGACTTAACAAGGTGACCTAGATAGGATCTAGCACATTGAGGCATGGAGATGATCATGACAAGGAGTTGCATATGACATCTTATCAAGAGTTGCATATGATGCAATTGGCAAGAGTTTCCTACCTGAGAGATCTAAGTTGTGGGTGACAGCCCTAGCTGGTCCATGACTTGGAGGATTTCAGGATCTTGCCCGCTAGAAGGTTGTATGTCGCAATCTTCTGAATTGATGGTGAGGGCTATCAATTTGAACTAAAATAGTGGGAGCGATAATTAATTAAAGGCCTAATTATATCGTCAACTTTTCAAATCAATCAAATAAGTCAAAAATGAGTTTTTGAACTAAAATTGCATATTTCCTTTTGTAGTACAAATGACAACTGTAACACCCCTCCCTAGGGTTTCTTACGTAACCAACAGAAGCACAGCCTAATCCCCAGCATTATCCATAATGTGGGGTATTTGGCATATCAGGGAGGGATTGTCACATGCATGATCTCATAACAAGAAATAAACAACACTTGGCATTCATAGAAACATAGATTCATACATGAGTTCTTAGAAAGAAAGCTACATCATGCTTCTAAAGGTATACTAAACATAAACTAGATAATATGAAAAGATAGGATCTCCATAGATGGACGTCCCACCAGGCAACAACTTCTAAGGTCTTTGGATTCGTGGAACTCCTTAAGCTGTCTCCTTCCCTTTAGCTCCAACTTCTGCGGACATCTCGTCCCCAGCCATGCAAAACAAACAACACATTAGTAAGCGGTATTTGGCATCTTATATGACATAAAAGTAAATATAACTTGACATGATAAAAAAAAAACTTGACTTGACATAACTTAACATAAACCTTAACATGGATTTTTCTTAAGCATTCATGATTCATAATTTGCATGCTGAATTGAACAGTGAACATATGCATCCCTCTATGACGCCCCCTAAGGAGCACATGATTGCTAGGAAAGCCCTTGATGCTAGGAAAGCCCTTGACGACCCCTTGAGGTCCATGATTCGGGAGCATATGAAAACTAATTCAATTCCATTTAACTTGATCATTAACATGGCATTAACATTATCTTAAACATTAACATGATCATTGAACTTTAACATGATGGGATTTCTCCCCTTGAATCATAATAGGGTTTTCCCCTTCTTGAACATGATTCCTTAACCTTAATTTCATAATCATAATCATAATCAGGTTCATAGCATAGACTATAATTAAACAAGCAAGCAAACCATGATAATTATACATAATGCATTCTTGATGGACATTCATAATTCATGAAATCACCAAATGTGCATAATTATAGGTAACAATCAATAAACCAAAGTACTTGTGCCAAATATGCATGGCCTGATTACCTTGATCTAAAACACCTAAGTCAAACCTTGTTTGACTGATTGGGTTCCCTTAATCACCTGAAAAAGCATGTTTATCATTCATTATACAACATCAAGCCCTAATTTGTTTATATAAATATTGAGATGTGGAAACAGAAAAATCAGTCGATAAAAACCACAAAATCAGATTCTTCATTGAAAATCCTTTTCAAAACATATTTTTGCGTATTTTTCTGATAATCAGGCGATTTAATACGAATTTCCAAAGAATCGACAAATGGAAATTCAGGGAAAAGACACGTAGATAAAACTCAACCCAAACTAGGGTAGGGTCTGAGTTGGACCAACCAGGCTTGGCCAACTCAACAACAAGGATCGTCTCTAAGGAATCGCAATCAAAGAAAGGGGAAAAAGGGCGAAAACCCAAAAATATCCTTACAGGTGAAAAACATCTGAAAGGCTGACAGGGGTATCAAGGTCATCTCGTGACCTGGATTGCTCCCTGCCTGCTCCATGGCGAGAGAAGCACCTGGAGGTTCATCTCTGATCAGAACCCGAGAAGGCAGAAAGTACTCATGGTATTTGGGATCTCCACTGAACTCACGGCACCAAGACGAGGTCATTAAGCCTAAGATCGAGCCATCGGGGGGGCTCTGGTCTGTATTGGAGTACAAACTCCCTGGCTGCCGCCATGGCTTGACCAGAGTCGGGGACATGGCCAAAAGTAGTCGTACATCCATGGGGAAGATCCACCAACCAAGACCAGGTCGTACGGGCCTAAAGCAATTGTTTCCAGTGTCAAAGCGGACAAGAGGACCTTCATGTCCATAGAAAAGAGGATTACCGGGGGAAACAGGGGCGGCGATGATGGTTCAAATGGCGAAGAACAAAGCTAGAGAGGGCACGCTGGAGATCAGAAATCAACCCTTGAGGTCAAGCAAGGTCGGAGGTGCTGTCTCCGTGGCCTAGAACCCACTGCGATGCCATGGCGACTAGCACCGGCAAGCACAGGTGGCGGCTCTATAGGACCCGCCGATTGGGGTGACATCGGGGCAAACCGAGAAATCCAAAACAAAGGGGAGGCTCTGAGGATGCTCACCGTAAGGGCAATTAAGCCAAGGTGACAGGAGAAGGCCGGGCGGACTCAAGGTCACCAGAAACTGAAGCCGAGTAGGTCAGGGCTGCTGGGGAATCCAGGGGAGAAATTGATCACGGAGGAGCACAGCTAGGGGGTCGGTGGTGCTCTCAGGTTGCTCAGATGGAGGTGCTAGCGGCTGTAGCGGTGTCTGTGCAAGGGGGGTTTACGAACCCTATTTGGGAATTTTTTCTATAGGGAACGAGAGCGCACGAGTTAGGGCTCATTCAGATCGGATTTATCTCACCATTTCATTGCTGAAAGAATCGAGAGTAGTGATGGCTTGTGGTGTGAGAATGAAGTTGGGGGGGAAAGACGGCCTGTGAAACGTCTTCTGCTCGCGAGAAAAGCGGAGGTAGAAGAGAACGGCCGTGTCGTTGGATCTAGATCTAAGAGTTGTCGTGTACACGCGTGAGAAATGAAGAAAGTAATGCGTGACAGTAAAAATAAAATGAACCTTAGGTTAATTGCTTATATTAATGAAATGGCATTCAAATCTTGGTCAATTTATATTCAAATCTTTCCCAATTTAATTGGGGGGTCAAACATGGTCATGATGGGTTCAAATTTGAACCATAGGTACATTAGGGTGTCTAGAATATTCCTATGGGGTTAGATTTTATGTGTGTACACGTTTTAGGCCTAATATAGCAAAAATTATTACTTGCACTTAAATGACCATGCTGAGTGTAAATAAAATCATTAACTTCTCAAATAAGAATTACAAAACATAAAAACGTGCCCTAAATATTATTTCTTTTCAATTGATAAGATGGAGGACATTAAGTAAGAAATTAAGCATGTAAATCACTCATTATCATATGAGAGAGAAAATTGGACATAAAAGCATTTATTCTCATTTTCTTAAACAAAAAGGGTATAGATATACATGAAAGATTTGCCGGTAAGCTTTCCCCAAAGCTGCACGGGATTGAACGTGTCTCCCTCAGTGATCCTCTCACCATTGTCCATCAGGTTCTTCTCCTCCTCGTTGGAGGAGAAGATCTTGTTCAAAAACTTCTCAGAGATGGTGTACTCCGAATTGTAGAGTCGGGCTTGGAGTCTGTATGGCCCGCCAAATTCTTCTCTCTCCGTTGTAGAGTTCTTTACCCGGCAGAGAGAAGACATAAACTCCATCGTCAGCTTAGTGTACGAAGAAGACCGGCTGAAACAGATCTTCTTCAGCCCTGCCGCAGCTAGTATGGTGTGTACGGGCAAAGGATTTTCCTTTTTCATGGATGCGTACAAATAGAGAAAAAGGATGAATTTATCTTATTTATTTGTCTTTACATAAATGCAAACCTGAAATTTTTTATTTTTTGTTTCCCAAATACTTTTATTGGTGACGATAATGTGTTTATCTCATTCTTTCCGTATGAAAGATGTGTTTATAGTTGTCCACATTTTGTTTATATCAAAGGTTTATAAACGAAAGTGTTTTCCTTTTTGGGAGACTTAAATTTTAATGTAAAAGTAACACTACATTATATGTTTTATGAATATGTGATTATATATAATATACTGGTTTTGTATGATGTGTGATAGTTGAGAAGTTTATGTTTAATATTTTAATCAATTGATAGAATAGCTTAGAGTTGACACACCACATATAGTCTCATGATCAACAATCACAATTGATCATACCCCTGGATTCCAAGATCTGTTTTCATGACTACCTTTGGATTGATTCAGTCGTGTTTATTTACTCCCTAATATTCATGTCGAATTGGAGGTGGTATTCAATTAAGCTCAAGAAATAATCATGTGTCCTTGGGTTGGTGCATAAAATTGAACTAGGATATTGTCTTATTAACCTTTCAAAATGTATTAAATTGGAAATAATATTTACCACTCTGGTCCAATCTTAAATTTCCATAGTCTTATATCGTGGGCAGTCAAATTGAGGATGAGTACTCTATCACACACATTCTTTGGATTGGGTAGTGAATAGTTTTTCTATATAATCTCAGTTTTAACAATAATATGGGCGACCCAACTATATTTTACCACTAAATGACTTAGATCATTTGCAAATAAAAGAACTATTGTTAGTCATGTTTCTTACATTGTCTAATTCAGAACTAAGTTGTTTGTCTAGTTGGGGTCGAACATAAGGAACCTAAGTGATATAGTATGTATAACATGGACAATTTAAATGGAAGTGGTGTAAGTGAAATCTCTTGAGGGGTAAATAGAGCAAATTGATCTCGGAACCATATATATCGTCAAATGTAACTGAAGAGATATTTGGGAAGTAGATAAGCAATAATCATCATAAGATATGCAAGATTTGAAGAGATCCAGCATGAAAGGTTGTACCATCGCCACTAATAGTTGCCTATTATGCTTTCCAACATTTTACCTTTATTTACCTCGCAAAGACAAGTACAAAGTACAATTGTGTTATAACTCTTCTTTAATGGATATAGTATAGCACCCAAGATTCACCTCTTCTTTGTGTTTTAGAAGAGTATTAATGAGAAGACTCATTCTTCTCCTTGCTAGCCTCAGAACATGTCTTCTCACAAGAAGCAGATCCAAAGACACGAGAAAGATTATGAACAAGATTGGAAGAAGAAACATATTTAGCTCAATTGATGCAATGATCTTGTAATCAAGGTTGAGACACTTCAATAAAGATTAGGACAAAGGCTTTTGTGGTGGATTAAGGGGCTTACTGGAGCTCAAATTTATCATTGTTAGGAGATGAAAAATATTACACCGAGCTCAAATTAGCAATTTAAGTAGTGCTCAAGTGTATTTGTAACCTCCCTTGGTAATCATATTTATAGAAGATTGTTAAGAAGTCTTTATATAGTTTTTGAAAGGCTTAGAGTCAAACTAGTGATGAAGTAGTTGTTATATGATAGTTAGTGGAGTAAATATAGCTAAATGTATGCTAATGAAATTGAATTTTGAATGGACTGGCTCTTGAAGAAGAGTTCAAGACACTAATTTCCTGGCAGCTACATGCACCCTCCAGGGTATAACTTCCAGCACATGAATATGTTTGCTTGCTTTTTAGTTTCAGATTACATCGTGTGAATTTCTTTCAACATTTAAAATGGATGTAAATGTATGATAAGTAAACATTACTACACAATGTCCTTTTTCATAAATGATTAATTTGAAGGAGGGGTCTAATCCTATCACGATCATAAAAAAGAGTTTATGGTTGTTGATATAAATCTTTCCTTTGAGTGATCCATCTAGATATAAAACTCGCAACCTATCACCAACAAACCGATTAGACTGACAAGTTGAACCAGTTGACAAGAACTTCCTAATGCCCTTTTGGTAGGTGCGCACAAAGGATTTTTTTTCTTTTGATTAGATGAAGAATTTCATTGAAATTTAGTATGGGTGCAAAAGGATGATTTTTACATCTATTTTCTCTTACTCTTTATTCACATATAAGGTAGTTTTGCTTATTATTTGTCTTTACATATAGGCAAGTCTATAAATTCTATTTTTTTGTTTCCCAAAATATTCAGTAATGAAATATTTTTTAGCAGTGACAATAATGTTTTTGCCTTTTGTAACATTCAATAAAATTGAAACAACACAAAGAATATTAACATTGAACATGCAAATAGGATGACACTCACAAATTGAGAAAATAACATTTTTGTCCCATTCAAATGTTTAAATAATTGTCTACATGTATTTTTGATATCAAAGGTTTGCAGAGTATAAGAGTGTTTCTTTCTTATGGTTCTTTAAAGTCCTATGTAAAATGACACTTTTCATTTGATGTTGTTTAATACATGTGATTTGAGAATTGTCCATGTAATATTGTAATCAATTTAATAAATGACTTAGAGTTGATACCCCATTTTTAGTCCCATGATCAACAATCCACAAGTGTGCATACCCATGCATTCCAAGATTTAGGCTCATGTCTACCTTTCTATTTATTAGTAGTCATTATTTAAATCCCTTATATTTTGGTCAAATTGAAGATGGTTTCATTAGACTCAAAATTGAATAATGTATTTGAAGCAGTGTAAGTTTTTGACCCACGGATTACAAGTTATGTCGGGCTTTCAACACTATTTTAGTTGGTAATATTATGTGGTATTCTAATCTATCCTAAAATGATAATTGTCGGGACCCACTCTTTTGATCAACATAAATACCAACCATTAGAGATAATCCCAAAACCTAAACCCAAATTATGAAATAAAATAATGAATTCTCGACAAAGGTGATTAAATAATATACAAAAAACACAGATAAATTTTTCCTTTTTCTTTCTTCACAAATTCACAAATCAATATCACATCAAGGACATCACATTTAGATATCACAAATCTTATTCAACTCCATTAAAACCAGAATCAAATCTTGTTCTCATTTGTGGTTCAGTTTACATCAGATACATGTACATTAATGAACAATCTTAGTCTACAATCCATCCCGAGAAAGAGAGAGTATAGGGACATTCTAATCTATCTAGATTATGTTATTTATATCTTCTTTGTCACGACATCTCTATTGGATATAATTATAGCTAAAAACATTTGAAACAACCTCATGAGACTCATATAGAGCCCCAATGAGTGGATTCCTCCCACTCAAACTAGGTACATGCATCAACATCAGATTAAGTATAATAAACTTAATAGAAACATGCAAATATTAAAAAGTCTAGCAGATAGTTCTATCATAAGTCAAATCTATCTTACAATGGTAATATAATCCAATAGATAAGGTAATCACTTAAACCAATTATAACTTTGAAACATCTTTTGGAGCATGTCTATGAACAAATCACCAGATACTTCTTAGTTCAAATTAAGAACCCTACTGCATGAGATATAACTCAAGTTCTAAGCATTTTGAATCAATACATAACAATCACATTATCTTTGTGACACTCCACCAGCCGGACCAGGAGCACATCCTCTGGTCCTGAAGCTGAAGTACACATAATACACATCTACCAAACAATACTATCAAATAGCAAGCAATCCAACTCATATTCAGAATGGATATGAATACCATCATTTATAACCTGTCAACATGGCATATCATAATATGAAATAGAAAATATCCATATCAACATGATTTCTTTCCTCAACAAGAAGCATAATCAACAATAACAAATCATCAAGTAGCAGTACAAGGAATGTAACAACCATTCAAATCATGTTCTACACAGCTTATCATCTTTTATTCATTTGCCCTGAAACTACTTGGCTTGTACCTCACCAAGTAGAAGTCGCCACGCTTGAGTCTCGTGTCAACGACTCACCGTCACTATCTTAGGGTTTATCCAGCCACCCTAAGATATCAATAATAGACCCTAGTCACCTCAGGGTTGTCTAAAATGGCTCATGTCCTCATCTCGGGTACATGAGATAGGAACCAGCAAAACAATATATCACATATCACATTATTTCACATATTTCATTTCATTAGAGTCCATTCCATCTGGACATGGACTTTCACTGCAAGGATTTAGGGCCAGATCCACTCCAAATGACTCACTCCTAAACCTGGTGATCTAACCTTTCAGGTCTCGATCCACACTCTAAAATCCTTCTCATAATTCATTGATTACTACAAGGAGATCCATTTTGTTTCCCCAGTGTGGTCCTCGGGGGAAACTCACGGTGTTTAGGGCACCTAACGAGATGTTCCATCATTTCACTTGTTATTTATCTCTTTTACTCATCTTAAAAGAATTCAAAACATCATATATCATATCTGTGTATTCTCGTGTAATTGAATAACATGAAGCATATTAAGTTTATCAATAAGGACAATGATCAAACCAAGAGCACAATAAATCTATAAATTGCAACACATATGATTATTTCTATCTTCTACATCATCTCACAACAATCATCAACAGTGGGATTTCAGCCCGAGACATAATCTTATTGTTTAGCATTTACCCCATCATAATTTTATCATCATCAGTGGGCTTTCAGCCCTAGACATAATCTCATTATGCAATATTTACCATTATTAAGGTTTCTCAAATGTAAGGAGTGCATATTAAATTTCATTTCAACATATTCATTATCAGTTCATTGTATATCACACTTCTTAACAAATATTAGCAAAAGCATTAGAACTAGAAATAGTAAAAGCATATAGACATCATGTATCATTCATCATACTCAGAATAAATTTATCATACAACATATGCTTGTTCCATCCGATCTCAATATATGCAACTAAATTTCATGCATATACATGCATAACAGACTTAGTTCTCTTCTTCTTTTATTTCACATTCTTCAGATGAGGTTACTAATCAACACATGTTGACTATCATTTGAAGTTTTTACTATTAGTCCATTCTCAGAGTACAAGACACAATTCAAGAACATATTCTTGTAAATCAATTCAAATACTTGAACTTCATCTTTTTATTGAAATTAACTACAGTTATGTTGTTGGATCCTAGATGGGTGATTAGATGCTCTAGAGGGGGGGTGAATAGAGCTGAAAGCACTTAGACAAAACTCATTAAACCTTCAAGATATATCACAAGATAAGGTTGCTAAATAGGTAATTTGAGTGCAACTAAAACATACATAGCAAGGGAGAGAGAGATTGAACATGCACCAATTAGACAAGCTATTTAGAGTAGTTCCGCACTTCAAACTAGAAGTGTGTCAGTCCACTTGCCTAGAGAGGTCAACCTCTAGGACTTCCAAACTATTGCACTCTTATATTCATTTATAAGACTTACAATACATGACCAACCAAAGGACTTACCTATCCAATACAAAGAGTCTTCAACCTTACCAAGGATTTACCCACTTTGCAAGAGTCTTCCGCCTTTCTTCCAAGGACTTACCTACTCTTTCCCAAGTCTTCAGCCTTGCAGGAATTACCCACTCTTCTTGGATCTTCCGCCTTTGACTTCACCTTCACTCGGAGAAGCTTCCACCAAGGACTTACCCACTTGAGCAAGGAGTCTTCTGCCTTCACCAAGGGCTTACCCACTCTAGCTCCAAGTCTTCAGCCTTGATCTTCACCAAGGGACTCCTTCCCTTGTTCTTCTTCACCTCTCTTAGACAAAAGAGAGAACCTCCATCTTCATGATTGAAAAGAGAGATGGGGAGGTTGTGGAAGTGAGAGCCTCACAAGATATACATATAGGACTAGCTCTCTTATAGATTTCCTACTCACTCTAATGGATGTAGCAAGTGATTAAGCTTAGAGAGAGAGAGGAGGTTGTAGGAAGCACTCAACTATAGAATAGGAGCCTCACATAGAGTTTTGCAATGAATGCTCAACCTTGGAATGAAGCCCAATGGATCCTATTTATAGCTGGGGATGCCTCTTAGACTTTGGGAACACTTGTGAACGAAAAACTAGCCATTTTATGGCTTGCAACGGATCTATTTTCACTTGTTGCAACTCCACAATGGCTAGAAGCACTTTTTTGCACTTTTCCGTACAGTGCAATCGGTGGAGTTTCTATAAGGGTAACTCGACCGATAGAGTAAAAGACAAAGCCGATATTCAGACCATCAGTCGAGTTTGTCCTGAGGAAACTCGACCGACCAATGAAAATCGATTTGGTCAGTTACTCCATCGGTCGAGTTCTGTGTAAACACAACTCGACCGATGCAATCTCCAGAAAATTGATCAAGGATGATTGGTCGAGTTTTCAGGCTGGGAAACTCGACCGACAAAGTGCTTGTAATCAATTTTCAAAGTTGCATCTAAAGTGCTCTAATATTCGATCTAAGTGCTCCTAATATTTTTCTAAGCTTAATTACAAATCATACAATCATTACAAGTGATTTACAACATGATTCTAATGGATATACATCATATTACAAAAACGTGCACTTGTATGACTTTGACTTGTCTTTTCTCCAATTTGAGATGTGCAAGTTAGGGCATTTGGAGTGTGTCTATACCTAATCTGAAATCACTCAAGTAGAGACATTAGACACCAATATGTGGAATGGTTATTCATCATCAAAACACGGGTTTAGTCAATTTAGACGTGAGTCAACATTGACCTAGTTGACCTTGAGTCAACATATGTGTATCCCTTAATACCTCATTTGAGATTATCATTCACAAGCATCACCAAACTCATCATTTTAGGGTAAGAGTTACATTCTTAGAATTTTCTACTAATTCCCATATTTTTCCTTCATTTTATATTCAGTAGTCTCAACTTCTTTCATTTCATGTTCATTACATCATTCAGACCAATCTTTCTTGATTCATTTTACATACAATGTTTCTCTTCTACTTAACATTTATCAAAGTCCAATTCCTAGTATATTTCATTTAATTTGGGTTAAGCCACATGTAATAAAAATAAAAGATAAAATACTTCATCATACTAACTTCATTAGTTTCATCTTTAACTTGCAATCACCATTAAGTACATCTTGTTCATATTATCTCTTATATTTAGATAAGTATACTGTGTCATTAACTACTAATGTCATTTCCATAATCGACTGTGATCATTCTTTATTATACTAGAACATATACATTAAACTTAGATGATATTAGTAAGACTCATCATATTCAATAATTATTAATACTTACATTCAACATTAACATCATATACAAGTTCTAGCTTCATCACTCATAATCGTCTTAATACTAAACATCTAGGGTTTTCAAGAAGTCATCCTTATTTCAACACATCATAAGATCCATATCACTTAGTAATTTCATAATGATGCATAGAGGTTCATTAGGGCTATTCACACGCATGGAAGCCCTAGTTTCCATTTTCACATATTCCATTCATCAATCATAAGTATACATTGATTAATTGACTCATTTGATTCACTTCCTCAACACAAATCCTAATCAGGATATGTGGTCACCTCATACTGATCCTTATATGTATATTATATTCAATTCCATTAACATTCAACAATACACTTGTATAATACAATCTAGCACAATTCAAATATGAATCTATACGTGTTAATTCAATTCCAAGTATATCAACCATTAGGGTGACATTTAAGAAAAATTTGGATGAAATAGAATTTTCATCTATCCATAGGATTCTACATGGATCCTCAATCAATATATCAGGAACTAATAAAGTTCTAATCAATGAGAAATAATCAAAATCAGTAGAAGTTGATCCCCTAATATCTTTCTGAAATCAAATCCGGTCACATACATATACAAGCAAGGTTTCTGATTGGTTTAGCCGGATAGAATTAGGCTTTCAACATGAATACAAAGCTTAGGAGGGAGAAAAATACTCACCTCAGGTGCCAAGCACCTTAAAAACGTAGGATAACCTCTGAATTTTTGAAAACCCAATCAAACTCTAGCAAAAGAATCCAATTCTTTCTCCTCTCAACTCGGAAACCCTAGAAATGGGGATTAGAAGAGAAAGAGTGAGAAAAGGGGGAGATTTGATGTGATTTTGAATCAAATCAGAGGAGGGACGGAATCTTGACATATGAGATAATATTCACCATGAAATGCTATGCAACGAAGCTAAACTTACTTGATTTCATCATATCTTGGATAGAGAAACCCTAGGTCGACATCTCCATCACTTTCTCTTCTCAAAACCCTAGCTCTCATCCCTCTCTAGAATTTTATATCGTTGATAGGAATGACGAGTTATGAGAGCTCCTTGTGTGTTAGGTTAGCCATATAGATGAATTGAGGTGCTTAAAACAATTACAAACAAGCCCTTCAATGTATTTTTATTTTGCTCAGACTGGTTGGTCGGTTGAGTTATAAACTCGACCGACACCACACTTTTAAGAACTAAAAAATCGTCCAAAAATTATGAAACATTAACACAATGTCTGAAATTGAGTTTATAAGCAATAGTAAGATTTTTAGATCATTTTGAGTTACCAAAAAATAACTAAAAATAAAATACTACACTACTATATTGCAGTCTATAGCATGGTCAGTCAAGTTTGTCCTTCGCAGAACTCGACCGACACCCCTCTCTGTAGAGATAAAAAATCATCCAAAAATTAGTCCAATTTAATAGTATATCTATAATGGAGTTTACTGACTAGATTTAAAATTTGAGATCAATTGGATATACCAATAAAAATATAAAATTAAATTACCACACTGCTATATGAATCTAAAAATATGGTCGGTCGAGTTTGAAACTCGATCGACAAATAGGACAAAACATTCTTCAAAAATTCTAATATTTTTCAATAGTGCTTATTTGATATATACAATCATATCCAAATTTGAATTAAATCAGAGTTACACATAAATTACTAAAAATCATTTAGTGAGACACTATACTTATCAAATTATGTATTCATATGTCATCAAAACCCTAATTTGGGCCGATTAGGGTTTCCAAATGTTAACCCTAATTATGTGGATCAAAGTATGATTAAATTTTCTAATTAGATTCAAAATATTAAAATTAAACTACCGTTATTAATGAAGCTTTAAACAATGATCAACTTAGTTAAGCATACAATCATCCAAGTAAACCTTAATTAGATGAGTAATTTGAAAATGGGTCATTACAAATTCTCCCCTTCTTTTAGGATTTCGTCCTAAAATTCAAGAAAAGAAATGGAAGAACCATATCATCTAATTGTTCACCTCTCTGGGCATCAAATTATAAAGACTTTCATTTTATCTTTCTTTCATATGACATTTTTTTGCATTAAATGGATATTTCATCCCTT
The DNA here is from genome assembly GCA_963693085.1 of Alisma plantago-aquatica. Lineage (NCBI taxonomy): Eukaryota > Viridiplantae > Streptophyta > Magnoliopsida > Alismatales > Alismataceae > Alisma > Alisma plantago-aquatica. The sequence goes on from OY856413.1 coordinate 156,416,831, forward strand.
GGTATCATCATATCTCTCATTGAGTATTACAAACACTGACTTCACAAATATTAGTAATACATCATTTATCAGTATGTGGCTCACATCACCTTTCATATTCTTTTAAATTTTGATTATGCATCTCATGGATTGAGATTATGACTCATTCAGTATTATTATCTGCATTCATCATTTTCCTTTATAAATAAGATCATCTAGTGTGCATCATTCTTAGTTCATAGTTTTTTTTCTTTTCACAATTTCATATTTCTCACTCAGATTCAAACTCATTAGAGTTTGTCTTCATAATCAAAAAGGCTTTCAACTTTCTTATATGAAATTTGCATGCTTGTCATAGGTTCTATATTGAATTATAAATCTTTTTTTTCACCATTCATCTCTTTTTCATCATGCATCTTATAATACTCCAAACTATGTTCATCTGGATACTTGGTCAGGGCATCAGAAGAAGTACAATTGACAGTTCCATACTAGCTTAGCTCAATACCCTAATACTTGACCAGAGTACCTAGATATTGAGTTCAGTCAGTATGCACATCATTCATATTATATTCAACATCTACATTATCATATAGTCCTAAATCCTATTGTGGGCTCTGATCTCCAAAACACAAGATAAACATCGCGGAAGCGATTCGATTAACAGCGGAATACGAAAAATCACTAATAATTAAAACTTTTCGAAAATGAGATCTCAAAAACATGAAACTCCTTTTATAAAAGTAATATGAACTGTTTACATCTCTGATAAATCACTTCTCGAGTGATTATATACATCATGATACAAAATCTCAAGACTTCAAAATTCTCAGATCAACAAACTCCTAGGACCTGAGTGTACAGAGACGATATAAGACTATTCTAACTACAAGACTAGACAGCACAGTGTTTACACCTGAAATCACTGCTGCTGCTGCGGTCCACCTGCAGATCGATTCCTTCGACCTTGACGTCCACCTAAAGGTAGAATTCTACGGGGTGAGATAATTTCAAATAATTGTCCCAGCGAGAGTTATAACTCTCCGCCAGAAACTTTGTTAAAAGCTATGAAAGGAATATCATGAGCAGGTAACTTAGATTACTCACAGCAGGCTGGATAACAATTACTCACCTTTATTAAGGAATATGAAGAACATGTATACTAATACTTGAATAGGATATTAAATGCAAGCGATGTAATAACAATCAATGTTCTTCGTAGTTCAACCTAAGCAGTTATGCTACGCAGTTGATTATGTTTTACAAACATCATTATGCCCTGCGAAGATGAGGTATACCGCTCATGCTCCAACCGATTACTAGTAAGTCGCATCGGTATCATACTAGGTCATCGAAAGAGCCGGATTCTCATGACCTTCAACTACCTCAGTCAGAATGAGGATAAACATGCAGGACATCTAGTGTCTATGCTATTATAGCTCACCAGGGTATTTTGGTACTTCACTATTAGAGTCACAGTGGCATTCTGCACTCTCTTCGCTATCGAAAGATTTCACGTTTATCTCTCATCGATGCGGTATAAAAGATTTCCTCGGGAGAATAGTGTTACATCACCCCGGCATAAACACATAGTGATGGGTTGATGGATTAAGATATATCCACATCAACTTCTACACTAGGATGTAAGGGTATTCACATCCATATTCCCCACATACTCAAAAGTATGTGATCCAGGAGTTCCCTTAAGAAAACCTGTTTCACCATCATTTAACTCCTGACAATGATGGATCTATGATCAGGGCTCTACATGATATGATTATACTTGGTTATTAGGTACATTTCAGTATTCTTTTAGCATCATACATGTTTCCAAACATTCAAGTACTAAACATGGCTATAACAGAAGAATACTAAATGTAACATGTATTACTCATATCAGTTATCAGATGGATATCAATTCTTAATCATCTTATCACTATGATTCAGGAACATGGTTACTTACACCCTTATATCATCATAACACTTTCTATCAAGTGACATGTCAGCATCAAGTCATCTATTAGCATGACCTTGATGTCATTCATGGCCCTCAAGGCATATCAGTTTCATATGATGCCACTTGCATCTAGGCAACATAGTTATTTCGGTTCATAAGCTATTGACATACTTTCAATGGATATGATGTCATGATCCTTACCTGGATATGATTATTCTCTTATAAGAATCTGCATGATTAAATCAATTGATAATAATCAACAATTCATAGTCAGATTAGTAGTCAATAAGACAGAATTAACCTTTCAATTCAAGGTTATACTTTTATGTCCTTACAAAGGGTAAGATTCCCTTGTTTATATCATTTAGGGTTATTCAACCCTTTCATTATGATTAGGAATAATGATTCCTCATCTCATATTTTGATCATACAATTCATGCTTAAAGTAAAATCATGAGTTTAGAGTTTATTGTTTATTTCAACATATTACCATGAACTAGGGTTTACTATTCACATTACTCATGATTACCCTAAAACTAGGGTTTACTATTCACATCATAGTGAAATGAGCTCATAGTATCATCATGAATGAGAAACATCATCATTGATGCTTTCAAATTAGGTTAAGACTCATCAATTATCTTAATTAGGGTTTTCATGATCTCTCATAAGTGGATCATACCCTAATCCTGCATATTCATATACATTGAAGGTACTTTATTTGAGTTTTAACCATAAATGGTACTTTCTCTCTCTCCTTACTAATAGATGGTGATTATATCACTCTAGATAGGGTTGGTTTAAGTCCTCATTGATTAAAATAAACCAAATCACCACTGTCATGTCATTAGGGTTTGAATAAAACAAGGTATCCTTTAATTGAACCCATTTAAGCTTTAAACGAGAGTGAACCCATTTGAGCTTAAATGAGTGTGAACCCATTTGAGCTTAAACGGGTGTGAACCCATTTGAGCTTAAACGAGTGTGAACCCATTTGAGCTTAAACGGGTGTGAACCCATTTGAGCTTAAACGGGTGTGAACCCATTTGAGCTTAAACGAGTGTGGACCCATTTGAGCTTAAACGGGTGTGAACCCATTTGAGCTTAAACGAGTGTGAACCCGTTTGAGCTTAAACGAGTGTGAACCCACTTGAGCTTAAATGAGTGTGAACCCACTTGAGCTTAAATGAGTGTGAACCCACTTGAGCTTAAACGAGTGTGAACCCACTTGAGCTTAAACGAGTGTGAACCCACTTGAGCTTAAACGAGTGTGAACCCACTTGAGCTTAAACGGTTGCAAACCGTTTAGACCTATTGGTCCAAGATCGTTTAATAAAGTTGGATAAGGACTAACATAGGTATTAACGCCCTTCGTCTTCAACCTTGAAACCAAGGTTTGTTCTTTACGAAAAAGCTTGCAAGAGTGCAAAGAAAGATGGGGAAGAAGAAGAACTAACTATTATTTGCAAGAATCAAAGTATGCATAACAAAGCAAGGTTTAGAGTTATAAAACCCGCCTCAAACGTTGTTCCTAGAGCTCCAAGCTTCCAAGCTTCAAGCCTTTAATGGCGTATTGAGCTCCACAGGTTGGCCAAAGGTGATTCTCCAAGGAAAAGATGGAGATGATCGGCTAGAACAAGAAACCTAAGTGAATTAACCATGAAACCAACCTTATACAAGGATTTCCTCCATGAATCCAAGCTAGAAGATGGTGCTCTCTTACCTTAGAACAGGTTGGTCATTTCCCTGAGCTCCAGAGCTTTGCCTTGGTCGGTTGAGAAAGATGAGAAGTGAGGAAGTGAAGGGAATACGTTTGGTTGTTTTACAAGGAACTAAGCTTATATACCTTAGGTTGTTTTCTACCATAAGGACCTCTAAAACATAGATTTCTCATCTAAGTCCCTTCTTCTTTCTAAGGCACGTCCAAGCATGATAATATTATGCAAAGCTCATCAAAACTCAAGATCTAAGGGTAGAGAAAACCAGCATGCATACTAAGGTACATATATGAAGGGTCTCCTTACTCTTACTAGGTGTTTTCACTACAAAGGTCATCTTTCTTATCCAATTATTTAATTGAAGCGCCCCTCTCATCATTTATTCTATAAATGATGTAAAGAGTCATAAAAGATATACTAGAAGGTATATTTTACAGGTTGCACTCCATATTTTGGGTAAATTGCACTTTACACCAAAATCAGGATTTTTAAGCACAAGGATCACTCCACAAGCTGCTTCTTGGTGCCCAAGCTTGGAGAATCCATCATACCTCATCATATTCATTCATATGATGTCTCATCATCAAAGGAACATCATATCATGTTAATATTGCAAGTTAACCCTTCTTAATTGGGTAATTTGCACATAGGTCCCTGCATAACAAAACAATACTACATTCATTGTTTTAAAAGGACAGAAATGAAATTGTATGTTCCTCAGGAACTTAATTACATGCCAGAAGTTAATCACAAGTATCTTAATTACATGATTTAAGTAAAAACACCTAGGGTTAACTTATAACCCAGGTCAGGGATGTTACACCTATTATCCCTGTAGACTCATTTAACCAAGGCTCTGATACCACGTTGTCGGGACCCACTCTTTTGATCAACATAAATACCAACCATTAGAGATAATCCCAAAACCTAAACCCATATTATGAAATAAAATAATGAATTCTCGACAAAGGTGATTAAATAATATACGAAAAACATAGATAAATTTTTCCTTTTTCTTTCTTTAGAAATTCATAAATCAATATCACATTAAGGACATCACATTTAGATATCACAAGTCTTATTCAACTCCATTCAAACCAGAATCAAATCTTGTTCTCATATGTGGTTCAGTTTACATCACATACATGTACATTACTGAACAAACTTAGTCTACAACTGTGAGAACCCGTTACACTAAACGAGATTACGCAAAACCTAAAACTCAATCGACCACTAATTAATCACATACCCAAAAATATGGATAAATTAAAACTGATTTCCACGTCAGCACCCACTCAGAAATATTTACATAGGAGCCCAACATCTTTCTTATATCCATACTATGCCAAGAATTTGATACAAATTGTTCTATCGTCTTAGCCACAACATATATACACAGGAGAACAATATTCATATATGCCACACAAATAAGCATTAATATGCTAATAAAAGTCTAATTTGTTTGAAACACCATATACAAACTTTTCCTGCCCAGACCTGAGAGTACAAGGATGACTCTAGGACACACGATACATCTAATCAACTTTCCCAAAGATTCATTACTATAGCTCCTCCTTGTTTCCACATGTTTGTTTTTGTCATTTCCAATTACCTAAAAAAAAGTACCAAACCACAAGGTGAGACCCATGTCCCAGCAAGAGATATGACCCCCAACAACGCTTATTGATTACAACATTTTTAAGTAATTAAACAGTTAAGCAAATCAATCAAATTTAACAAATAAGCTTAGCATCACTGATGATTAACAAAATACACAAAGGAGCAGATAATAAATGTCTTCATTAGCCAGACTATTCACATATCCCTATTAACAATATAAGGAGTCTAGCAGCATGAACATCTCTAACATCATGAATAAATCTAGTATCATATGCATAGCTAACAACATCAGTATGTCTAACAGGTGGAACATATCAACATCATAAGAAGAGCTACAACATAAGCACAACTATCTGGATACACATGATTAGCAGTATATGCATCTCTAGTTACAAAGGCATGGCTAGCATGCTAAACATAACTAACAAGATGAGATATCTATCATCATGATTATAATAAGCAGTAGCAGTATAGTTATCAACATAAGCATGGCTATTGTATGTACACATCTACAATCTTAAGAATATCCACAACATAAATATATCTACTATCTCTTAATTGCACTAAGCATCATCTTTATGTAAAGATAACAAACAAGGGTTATTGTCCAATGTGAAACATCGTATATAACCCTAAACAGATATGCTATATGTTTGTATTACATCTTTTATTATGCCCTGAGGAAATTGAGGATACCACTCAAAATCCAACTGACCACTGCTAAGTCAAAATTAGTGCCATACAAGATCTAGGAAGAGTCAGACTCTTAAGATCTTCTCCACCCCTGGTCAGTACGGGTCTGCCACAGCGACACATAAGGTTAAGTTGATAATAGCCTAGTTCATCCTTAGTACAGGTCACATCACTAGTGGAAGGAGGCAGGTACGCATACCCTACCATCCGAAGTACAACCGCAGTTGTCTTCCAATCTTGTCACATATATAATCACTGAGGCATGACCGCAGCCGTTCTCAATCACATCAGATGTATGAGGCATGACCATAGCCAACCTCCACAATCTACATTGTGGATGACAAGGATATATCCTCAACTTTCCACCCCCACATACTCAACAGTATGCACTCTGAGTTTCCCTTAGGAATACTCATTTCACCATCTAGCAAATTCAGACACTTAGATGGATCTATGGCACAGGGCACTACATGATTAGAGTTTCACTTGATTAGTTATGCCAATTGGGTGAATTAAGGCTGCATCAAATACGTGGACATACAAACCCTAATTCACTTCTAACAAGCACATAAATATCACAACTTCAAAAGATATAAAATGCGTGAAACATAATTTCTCATCTCATCATTACATGGTACTATTCACTTGTCATTCATGAGACCACACTAGTCATCATACTATCACAAGATATAAATCCTATTCACAATATCACAAGGTATCAACCCTTATCAACACAAAAGGATTACACCTCATTCAGGGCTCAACCATTCCCAAAGGTCATTAAGACCATCATACTATCATAGGATATAAAATCCTTTTCACAATATCACAGGGTATCAACCCTTATCAATACAAGAGGATTACACCTCATTTAGGGCTCAACCATGCCCAAAGGTCATTAAGACCATCATACTATTCCCTGCAAGATCATCATTGTCTTTGCATGCCTTATAACAAGGCTCAACAACATCACTTACATGTAATACACCAGATCGACACAATATTGCATTAATGAGGTAGGAGATATTCATAAACAATCATAGAAGGGTTATATTAACATTAAGTGCATTCCTTTATTACATCAACATGCAAGGAATCTAAATATGATTAACCCTCATCATATTCATAATGCACATGTTTAGCATAAGAAAGTATCAACCATGTGGCTATGATAACCACCAATTAACACATTAGGGTTATGATCATATTAAGGAGATTATTCCACCATCATTCCATCATATAAGAATGTTCACCATGAATACTCATCTTTATCTATTTGCATTAGAGTTAGGTTCAACATGAAAAATTATATCAATGTTACTAATCAACACTTATACCCAAACCCTAACTCACGACATTCCCATTGGATCATGGATGCATAAGGTGAAGCATCACCATAACATTCCATATTATTCTCAAGTATGAACCCACACATAAATCAAGGTGTAACCATCGGGTTATAGCATATTAGGGTTTCAACAATAATAAAAGAGTACCCCATGATTGAATTAGTCATTCAAGGACTATTCATACCCAATTACCATCATTTAGTTATATTAAAGCTAGGTATAACAATCTATACCTCATTAGGGTTACATATCAACACAATATGGTTATCATCCCTTCTATTCATATGAGTGAATAGGTAATACTACCTTATTAAGGGTAACCCTCCATTTGTTCCATCATCATTCAACCCATATCACCATACCACAATGTCACCCATAACCATTGGATGTTTAAAAGGTAAGACCATTGGTTGTTTACATAAGCAAACACCTTGGATAAACCACCTATGAAGTCCTTGATTTGTGCTCTAGAAAGAGTCACCATTTACCCCTAGACATCCCTTGATTAACAACACAACAAGTTCCATTGAGAGTAGGGTAAAACCCACAATCGACTGTTCATTTAAAACAAGCCATCCATTGTCAACAAGTAAGCTCCTTAAGTTGATCATATAAAGGAAACCATCTAAATCACATTATTAGGACCAACATATTACAATAGCCATCATTCCACTTTATTGGAGGAATAAACAGTAGATCTTGACCATTGGGTCAAGTCCATAAATTAAAACCATCAATTACAGTATAGGTCCAACCATTGCATCAAGTGACCCAATAAACCATTGGTCTAAGGCTTAATTGATGCTACAACTACAATGCTTAACTTACCATAGGCTGTAGAGACTTGATCAACCATAATTAGTGACCATTAAATCACCATATGTTGTTAGATCAACACTATATTCATTAGTCAACATCAAATATTAAGCTAATTCCATCATTGATTGATAACATCAGTAGGGTACTTAATGATTGATCATTAAACTTCTAATTTATCCAAAACCTGACCTAAGGGGGAGACTATAGGCTGTCACCATCATTTGACACCTTTGATCACGACCATAAATTGTCATGAAGACAACACCATAGGGTTGTTGCAATGATAACATCATCATGTCATGAATTTATATAAGAAATCAACTTTAAACCCTAAAATTGACCATTGGTTGATAGGTGCTTGGCACCATAAGTTGTCAAACCAATCTGATCCAAGTCATATTATACCTTAGGAATAATGTACACATGATTATAGGTTAATCTAGAATGGAAATCAGAATAGGGAACATTATAAAAATCGAAATCCAAGTCAAGCATAGCTTTTTAGTGCACGAATCATCATTTTCAAGCAAGAACATGAGCTAGCAAGCTTATGGTAAGCAATAAACGTGGAGCAAGTTATAAAACTTGCCTATACTGAGAAGATGAAACTCCATGCAGAAGAAATCTCGAGAAGGTAGGGTAGAAAATCCAAGCATAAGCTATGAACTCGTCCATCTAGCACCTTTCTTCATTAAATGAGCAAACTCATCATAAGGAGAAAGAAAGGTAGGGTTTAGAGCTTTAAAGCAATTTCTACCATGAAACATCAAGGCTCTGACCTGGAGTAAGGTATGAGGAAGGATAAGAGCAAGAGAAACTAAGAATTAAAGAAGAAAATAACTTGCCTTGGTCGGAATCCCTAGAAAATGACCTTGGAAACCCTAGGTAGGGTTAAATGGAGCTCAAGGAGACCTTCTTCTCCAAAAAGAGGTTATCTTCTACCTTAGAGTACTTGTTTCTATAGAAAAACAGAGGGGAGTCGTTGCTCCAGGTTAAAGTAAATGGAAATCAAGCATAATTTCGTACTTGGGCAAGGAAGAGGTAAATATAGCCCACTTATTAGGATGGAAGCAAGTATGAGGTGTAAAAGTAGCTTCCCCGTGTTTCTATGGCCTTAAACTGTTAATAATATACAAGCACACACACAAGAAGATTGCCCACCATCCTTATATACCTACTCAGCTTTCCTTTATCGAATTTCCCAGCCAATCACATAATTCATTAGTTGATAGCTACTAAAGGTAGCTCATCCGTGAAGGGGTAAACCCTAAAATATCCTTGGAGAAAACACCTTCAAACCAAGGTTTAAATAGGGCCCCCATGGCTCAAAAAGATCAAGAATAATGATATAATATCCAAGGAACATAATGCAAGTGATAAATTTCAAATAAAACCTCTCAATTGGGTAAATTGCAAAAAAGTCCAAAATGTGCATAAAATTACATAACTTGCTCAAATAGTGTCCAGATTGGACCAAATTTGAAACTTAAGCTTGTCTTATGATTTAAAATCATATCACAATGTTATATTAGGGTTATAAGTATTAAATTATGATAACTAAGCTTATTCAACTCATTAAGCAAGTTAAGGGGCCTTACAACTATAAACCCCTAATAGGGATTTAGCCCCTTAAAATCCAAGGTAAACAAAGATGGGTACTTCCTTTCCACCTCATCCTATTACCTTCACATGGTTACTTGCATATCATGGTGATGCCACATCATATATATATATATATATATATATATATATATATATATATATATACATACATATATGTATCCTCTTGGTTCAGCACAAAAACCCCCACCTAAGAAGACATTCTCAATATGGAATGTAGAAACTTGTTGTGTCATCTATACAACTCTAATAATAACTTTCAACTTTAAATTCTAGCTATCATCCAAAAATTATATCTATTGTATCAACACATTACTCAAAAGTCATACTCGTTGGCCCTTATCAAACATAGAACATTATGTATCTCTTATCATATGTAACTTATATCATCCACTCTAACTATTATGCATTGATATTTGATCCTAGGTTTATCTTAAAGGAACACAATATCACATATCTATTAACCAACAAACCATCTATCCTTGATAGTGGTCTTTCCCAACTATCACTGAACCATACACAACATTATAGAATCACTTTTGTTTTTCCTTCCAAACAACATTTAGATGGTCATAATAAACTCTATTTCTCTCTCTAAGGGAGAGAAATAATTAGAATGTTCATTTAATAAACATCTCCAACCTTCACATATTTCTCATAATGTTGATACATCTTGGATAATAGGATTCATTACCTTGGTATCCAACTCATGTGCTATAAGGAACTCACATCATTATCTCATCCACTTTTACCAACATAACAAATATCAAGAAATATAAGAGGAATCTTCCTAATTATTGCAAGGCTCAAAAGAAAACTCAGCACAAACTTTATGATCTTGGAACCATAGTCCATGCAACCTTATGCTATAATAAGATATCCACCCTCATGTTTACAACGAATCCACACATACCAAGTGGCAATGATCCACTTGAAAGATGTGCCCTAGAAAGGAAAGACACAAAGGGAAACACACTTTCCACATCATATCAACATTGTTCAATGGTCACTAGCAAAAAGGTAATCGATTCTATTTTCATTATGTAGGTTACAACTTCTTATGTATCATTTTACCTTTTTCATTTCGAGTTTCTTACCATTAGCACAAGAATCATCATGATTAACATATCTCATTACTCCTTCCTTTATGACTATTTATCCCACTTGGGTATGTTCTCTTATTTTATTATGTTTGTCAACCACTTATCAACATGTAAATCATCATATTCCACATTTTCTTCATTAAACATGGATCATCTGTCTTAATTTCTTTCAAACACCATGCTTATTTTACATTAACACTTTCTTACACACATAGGTTGGTTTGAGATTAACTCAGGTTCCACCTTATTCCTTTGTCATTTTTCTCATTTATCTTCTCATTATATACTTATCATTGGAGTTTTCTCCATCTTATGTGAATTTCATACCTTGAATCACTTTATAAGCATAAACTTATCTATCTTTTACTTTATTATATTCTCCATCTTATGTGTTTAACATCTTCAAGAACTCCTCTTTTCCTTATTTGTATTTAGATTTAGATTTCATGGTGTTGTATCTTTCTCTTATAGTTACCAAATATTCAAGTATTGATTGATAATGATGCAATTCTCATCTTCTTTAAGGTAGGATTGAGATATTCACACCATGATTTCTTATTCATTATGCTCTTTAGATTGTCTCAAAATGACTACTTGATTAGAGTAATCAGAAAGATAACAATCTAAGAGTTCCATACTTACTTTTCTTCAATAATTGAATACCTGGCCAGGGCACCCAAATAGTGAGATTAGGCAGTATGCACCATATTTTTATGTCATATTCCTAATTTTGACATCATCCTAGTCCTAAGTCCTAGTGTCCATGTAGACTCAGTGAACCTAAAGCTCTGATACCAACTTGTGAGAACCCATTACACTAAATGAGATTACTCAAAACCTAAAACTCAATCGACCACTAATTAATCACATACCCAAAAATATGGGTAAATTAAAACCGATTTCAACGTCAGCACACGCTCAGAAACATTTGCATAAGAGCCCAACATCTTTCTTATATCCATACTATGCCAAGAATTTGATACAAATTGTTCTATCGTCTTAGCCACAACATATATACACAGGAGAACAATATTCATATATGCCACACAAACACGCATTAATATGCTAATAAAAGTCCGATTTATTTGAAACACCATATACAAACTTTTCATGCCTGGACCTGAGAGTACAACGACGACTCTAAAAAACACTAGACATCTAATCAACTTTCCTAAAGATTCATTACTATAGCTCCTCTTTGTTTCCACATGTTTGTTTTCTTCATTTTTGATTACCTAAAAAAAAGTGGCGTACCACCAGGGTGAGACCCATGTCCCAGTAAGAGATATAACCCCCAACAACGCTTATTGATTACAACATTTTTAAGTAATTAAATAGTTAAGCAAATTAATTAGATATAACAAATAAGCTCAGCAACATTGATGATTAAAAAAATACACAAAGGAGTAGATAATAACTGTCTTCATTAGCCAGACTATTATCATACCCTATTAACAATATAAGGAGTCTAGCATCATGAGCATCTCTAACATCATGAATAAATCTAGTATCATATGCATAGCTAACATCAATATGTCTAATAGGTGGAACATATCAACATCATAAGAAGAGCTACAACATAAGCACAACTATCTAGATAAGCATGATTAGTAGTATATGCATCTCTAGTTACAAAGGCATGGCTAGCATGCTAAACATAACTAACAAGATGAGATATCTAGCATCATTATTATAATCAGCAGTAGCATTATAGTTATCAACATAAGCATGGCTACTGTATGTACGCATCTATAATCTTAAGCATATCCACAACATAAGTATATCTACTATCTCTTAATTGCACTAAGCATCATCTTTATGTACATATAACGAACAAGGGTTATCATCCAATGTGAAATGTCATGTATAACCCTAAAAAGATATGTTATACAGTTGTATTACATCTTTTATTATGCCCTGAGAAAATTGAGGATACCACTCAAAATCCAACTGACCACTGCTAAGTTGAAATCAGTGCCATACAAGATCTAGGAAGAGCCAGACTCCTAAGATGTTCTCCGCCCCCGGCCAGTATGGGTCCGCCACAGCAACACATAAGGTCAAGCTGCTAATAGCCTAGTCCGTCCTTGGTACAGGTCATGACACTAGTGAAAGGAGGTGGGTATGCATACCCTACCATCCGAGGTACAACTGCAGTTGTCCTCCAATCCTGTCACATATATAATCACGGAGACATGACCGCAGCCATTCTCAATCACATCAGATGTATGAGGCATGACCATAGCCAACCTCCACAATCTGCATTGTGGATGACAAGGATATATCCTTAACTTGCCACCCCCGCATACTCAACAGTATGCACTCTGAGTTTCACTTAGGAACACTTGTTTCACCATCTAGCAAATTCTGACACTCAGATGGATCTATGGCACAGGGCATTACATGATTAGAGTTTCACTTGATTATTTATGCCAATTGGGTGAATTAAGGCTGCATCAAACAAGTGGACATACAAACCCTAATTCACTTCTAACAAGCACATAAATATCACAACTTCAAAATATATAAAATGTGTGAAACATAATTTCTCATCTCATCATCACATGGTACTATTCACTTGCCATTCATGAGACCACACTAGTCATCATACTATCACAAGATATAAAATCCTTTTCACAATATCACAGGGTATCAACCCTTATCAACACAAGAGGATTTCACCTCATTCAAGGCTCAACCATGCCCAAAGGTCATTAAGACCATCAAACTATCATAGGATATAAAATCCTTTTCACAATATCACAGGGTATCAACCCTTATCAATACAAGAGGATTACACCTCATTTAGGGCTCAACCATGCCCAAAGGTCATTAAGACCATCATACTATTCCCAGCAAGATCATCGTTATCTTTGCATGCCTTATAACGAGGCTCAACAACATCACTTACATATAATACACCAGATCAACACAATATTGCATTAATGAGGTAGGAGATATTCATAAACAATCATAGAAGGGTTATATTAACATTAAGTACATTCCTTTATTACATCAACATGCAAGGAATCTAAATATGATTAACCCTCATCATATTCATAATGCACATGTTTAGCATAAGAAAGTATCAGCCATGTGGCTATGATAACCATCAATTAACACATTAGGGTTATGATCATATTAAGGAGATTATTCCACCATCATTCCATCATATAAGAATGTTAAAAATGAATACTCATCCTTATCTATTTGCATTAGAGTTAGGTTCAACATGAAAAATTATATCAATGTTACTAATCAACACTTATACCCAAACCCTAACTCACGACATCCCCATTGGATCATGGATGCATAAGGTGAAGCATCGCCATAACATTCCATACTATTCTCAAGTATGAACCCACACATAAATCAAGGTGTAACCATCGAGTTATGGCATACTAGGGTTTCAACAATAATAAAAGAGTACCCCATGATTGAATTAGTCATTCAAGGACTATTCATACCCAATTACCATCATTTAGTTATATTAAAGCTAGGTATAACAGGTTATACCTCATTAGGGTTACATATCAACACAATATGGTTATCATCCCTTCTATTCATATGAGTGAATAGGTAATAATACCTTATTAAGGGTAACCCTCCATTTGTTCCATCATCATTCAACCCATATCACCATACCACAATGTCACCCAGAACCATTGGATGTTTAAAAGGTAAGACCATTGGTTATTTACATAAGTAAACACCTTAGATAAACCACCTATGAAGTCCTTGATTTGTGCTCTAGAAAGAGTCACCATTTAACCCTAGACATCCCTTGATTATCAACACAAAAGGTTCCATTGAGAGTAGGGTAGAACCCACAATCGATTGTTCATTTAAAACAAGCCATCCATTGTCAACAAGTAAGCTCCTTAAGATGATCATATAAAGAAAACCATCTAAATCACATTATTAGGACCAACATATTACATTAGCCATCATTCTACTTTATTGGAGTAATAAATGGTAGATCTTGACCATTGGGTCAAGTTCATATGTTAAAACCATAAATTACAATATAGGTCTGACCATTGCATCAAGTGACCCAAGAAACCATTGATCTAAGGCTTAATTGAGGCTACAACTACAATGATTAACTTACCATAGGTTGTGGAGACCTGATCCACCATAATCAGTGACCTTTAAATCACCATAGGTTGTTAGATCAACACTATATTCATTAGTCAACATCAAATATTAAGCTAATGTCATCATTGATTGATAACATCAGTAGGGTACTTAATGATTGATCATTAAACTTCTAATTGATCCAAAACCTGACCTAAGGGGGTGACCATAGGCTGTCACCATCATTTGACACCTTTGATCATGACCATAAGTTGTCATGAAGACAACACCATAGGGTTTTTGAAATGGTAACATCATCGGGTCATGGATTTATATAAGAAATCAGCTTTAAACCCTAAAATTGACCATTGGTTGATAGGTACTTAACACCATAGGTTGTCAAACCAACCTGATCCAAGTCATATTATACCTTAGGAATAAAATACACATGATAACAGGTTCATATAGAACTGAAATCAGAATAGGGAACATTATAAAAATCGAAATCCAAGTCAAGCATAGCTTTTTAGTGCATGAATCATCATTTTCAAGCAAGAACATGAGCTAGCAAGCTTATGGTAAGCAATAAACATGGAGCAAGTTATAAAACTTGCCTATAATGAGAAGATGAAACCCCACACAGAATAAATCTCAAACAGGTAGGGTAGAAAATCCAAGCATAAGCTATGAACTCGTCCATCTAGCACCTTTCTTCATCAAATGAGCAAACCCTAAGCATAAGGAGCAAGAAAGGTAGGATTTTAGAGATTTAGAGCAATTTCTACCATGGAACATCAAGGTTATGACCTGGAGGAAGGTATAAGGAAGGATAAGAGCAATAGAAATGGAGAATGAAAGAAGAAAATAACTTGCCTTGGTCAGAATCCCTAGAAGATGACCTTGGAAACCCTAGGTAGGGCTAAATGGAGCTCTAGGAGACCTTCTTCTCCAAAAAGAGGTTGTCTTCTACCTTATAGCACTTGGTTCCATAGAAAAATAGAGGGGAGTCGTTGCTCCATGTTAAATGAAAGTGAAATCAAGCATAATTTCGTACTTGGGCAAGGAAGAGGTAAATATAGCCCATGGATAAGGATGGAAGCAAGTATGAGGTGTAAAAGTAGCTTCCCCATGTTTTTATGGCCTTAAACTATTAATAATATACAATCACACACACAAGAAGCTCCCCCAATGTCCTTATATAACTGCTTAGCTTTCCTTTGTCGAATTTCTCAACCAATCACATAATTCATTATTTGATAGCTACTAAAGGTAGCTCATCCGTGAAGGGGTAAACCCTAAAATACCCTTGGAGAAAACACCTTCAAAACAAGGTTTAAATAGGTGCTCCATGGCTCAAAAAGCTCAATAATGACGAGCGAATATCCAAGGAACATAATGCAAGTGATAAATTGCAAAGAAAATCTCTCAATTGGGTGAATTGTAGAAAAGTCCAAAATATGCATAAAATTGCATAACTTGCTCAAACAGTGTCCAGATTGGACTAAATTTGAAACTTAAGCTTGTATTATAATTTCAAAGCATATCACAATGTTATATTAGGGTTATAAGAATTCAATTATGATAATTAAGCTTATTCAACTCATTAAGCAAGTTAAGGGGCCTTACAACAACCCATCCTGGGAAAGAGAGAGTACAAGGACATTCTAATCTATATAGATTATGCTATTTATATCTTCTTTGTCATGAATTCTCTGCTGGATAGCATTATACCTAAAAACATTTGAAACAACCTCATGAGACTCATATAGAGCCCCAATGAGTGGATACCTCCCACTCAAACTAGGAACATGCATCAACATCAGATTAAGTATAATAAACTTAATAGAAACATGCATACATTGAAAAGTCTAGAATACAGTTCTATCATAAGTCAAATCTATCTTACAATGGTAATCTAATCCAATAGATAAGGTAATCACTTAAACTAATTATAACTTTGAAACATCTTTTAGAGCATGTCTATGAACGAATCACCATTTACTTCTTAGTTCAAATTAAGAACCCTACTAAATGAGAAATAAGTCAAGTTCTAAGCATTTTGAATCAATACATAACAATCACATTATCTTTGTGACACTCCACCAGCCGGACCAGGAACACATCATGTAGTCCTAAAGCTGAAGTACACATAATACACATCTACCAGACAATACTATCAAATACCAATCAATCCAACTCATATTCAGAATGGATATGAATACCATCATTTATAACTTGTCAACATGGCATATCATAATATAAAATAGAAAATGTCCATATCAACATGATTACTTTCCTCAATAAGAAGCACAATCAATAATAACAAATCGTTAAGTAGCAATATAAGGAATGCAACAACCATTCAAATCATGTTCTACACGGATTATAATCTTTTATTCATTTGCCCTGAAACTACTTGACTTGTAACTCACCAAGTAGAAGTCGCCACACCTGATTCTCATGTCAACAACCACTGTCACTATCTTAGGGTTTAGCCAGCCACCCTAAGATATCAACAACAAACCATGGCCACCTCAGGGTTTCCTAAAGAGGATCACGTCCTCATCTCAAGTACACGAGATAGGAACCGGAAAAATAGTATATCACATATCACAGTATTTCACATATTTTCAATTTCACATTTCACATATTTTATTTCATCAAAGTCTATTCCATCTGGACATAGACTTTCACAGCAAGGATTTAGGTCTAGATCCACTCTAGATGACTCACTCCTAAACCTGGTGGTCTAACCTTTAAGGTCTCAATCCACACTCCAAAATCCTTCTCATAATTCATCAATTACTATAAGGAGATCCGTTTTGTTTACCCAGTGTGGTCCTCGAGGGAAACTCACGGTGTTCAGGGCACCTAACTAGATGTTCCATCATTTCACTTGTTATTAATCTATTTTACTCATCTGAAAAGAATTCAAAACATCATATATCATATATGTGTATTCTCACATAACTAGAATAACATGAAGCAGATTAAGTTTATCAAGAAGGACAACGATCAAAGCAAGAGCAAAATAAATCTATAGATTACAACACATGTGATTATTTCTATCTTCTACATCATCTCACAATAATCATCAATAGTGGGCTTTCAGTCCGAAACATAATCTTATTGTCCAACATTTACCCCATCAGGATTTTATCATCATCAATGGGCTTTAAGCCTTAGACATAATGTCATTATGTAATATTTACCCTTATCGGGGTTTCTCAAATGAAAGGAGTGCATATTAAATTTCATTTCAACATATTCCTTATCAGTTCATTGTATATCACACTTATTAACAAATATTAGTAGAGGCATTAGAACTAGCAATAGTAAAAGCATATAGACATCATGTATCATTCATCATACTCAGAATAGATTTATCATACAACATATGCTTGTTCCATCCAATCTCAATAGATGCAACTAAATTTCATACATATACATACATAGAAGACTTAGTTCTCTTCTTCTTTTATTTCACATTCTTCAGATGAGGTTACTAATCAACACATGTTGACTATCATTTGAAGTTTGTACTATTAGTCCTGTTATGACTGTATCCGAGCTTAATTGGTAAACTAGGGTTTACCTGGATGATTATATGCTTAATTGGATTGATCATTTCTTAAATCTAATTAATGATGATAATTCAATTATGATGGTTTAAACCTAATACGAATGTTAAGTGTTCTATTGTTTGAGAAATTAGGGTTTGAGAAATATAAACCCTAGTTGGCTGAAATTAGGGTTTTGATGGTACATGAGTATGGAATTTGATCAAGATAGTAGTATGACAAATAATTTATCATATTTTCTATGTAATTTGGATTTAATTAAAATTTTTATATAATATGTATAACTCAATCATACATTTCAGTGAAAATTTTCAAAATTTTTGGATGTTCCTTAAAAGTCATTCTCGGTCGAGATATATTTCAACCGACCATGCTGACAGAATGTTATTTAGCAGTATATTGTTTGATTTTTAGTTATTTATTGGTAACTCCAAATGATCTGAAATTTTAAATGGAGATCTAAAACTCAATTTTAAATAACATGTAAAATGTTCATAATTTTTGGATGCGTTTAGACCTTATCAATAGATGAATTACAGTAACTGACATTTTTATAGAATTCTGGATAATAGTGCACTATTCAATTTTTTATTATTTAATGGGAGCTTTAACTGGAGATTAGTAACTCAATTATACACAAAATTATAAATTATAATAATTTTTGGATAAGGTTTGATCTCTGAAATACGCGAATTACAAAAACTATTTTATGATAGAATTTTTTTTGTTGAAATAAGAAAATTATAGTAAGGGGTCAAAGTGCAATTGACCCAAGCAGCTCAATTGCTCTATATGGTCAAGATAACACACAAGGAACTCTCATAATTCGTGATTCAATCCAGAGAAACGAAATCCTAGAGAGAGAGAGGGAGAGTTAGGGTTTGAGAGGAGAAATTATGGAGATGCTGACCTAGGGTTTTGCGGTCTGAGGAATGATGAAATCATGTAAGTTTAACTTCTTTGGATATAGTTTCATGGTGAATATTCTATCACATGTCAAAATTCCGTCCCTTCTCTGATTTGATCCAAAATGGTATCAAAACTTCCCCTTTTCTCACTCTTTCTTCATAATCCCTCATTTTTAGGGTTTCTGAGTTGAAAGGAAGAATAATTGGGTGAATTGCTAGGGATTTGATATGAGATCAAGATTTTCAGGGATGAATTGAGTTTTTAAGGTGTTTTCACACCTTAGGGTGATTGGTAACTTTCTTTAAATAATATACTACACAAAAATTGGTTAATTCATCCATAATCTTTAATTGCTAGTATGCGACTACAAACCCTGAATTGTTTATTTGTTCTAAGTTGTTGCAAAATGATATGAAATGGATTCTTCCTCTATTTGGATGAAGTTCAGATGATAAAATAATATTAGAAATGTATACAATACATCCTAATGAGAATTCCCTAAGTATTCACAGAGGTTATAAGAGTAAACTGAAATATAGGGAATTTGTCTATGACTACAATTTGTTGTATAAGTAAATAGAGAAAATTGCTTATCTAGATCCCCTTGGTTATGAATGATTGTTTATATAAATTCATAGTACATATATGTCAGATACTATCTTGGATTTCTTTAAAAGTGAATAGTGTTTGTTTGATATCTCAGTAAAGAGGGTGAAACCCTAGATGTGAGGAAAGTTGGATATTTGCAAATATATATCGTGAAATCTATTTGAAGGGATTTTCTTGACATGATAGACTTTATTTATTTAATATTATTATTGATGCATGATATCCTAGTGAATGGCATGGAAACCCAAATTCAACTCAGTTCCAAGGTTTCATACATATATTGATTTTATATGATTTGTTGATAGTAGTCTTTATTCAATGAATGTTTATGTCGCATGAAATCTTTATGGGAGCCATGTGAATAAGTTGTTGCCTAGTGAGAGGTGACAAGATGTGTGATGACCTTGTGAGACATGAGAATACTTGTACAACCAGTGAAATGAATACCTTGGTCTAAGGACCTAGAGATAATGGTTACCTGTTACAGAGGTAACAATGCTATGTGATGATCTAAGGGTTTGAATACCCAGATCCAGTAATTTTGATAATGATGTGAAGGAATGAGAATTCCCAGTAATGTGATAAGGGATTGAGATCCCAGGTATCATGTGTTTTAAAGATTTGAAAAGTACGCGATAGATGTATTACACCTTTCTTTGTAGCATTTGTGGTGATTAAATGAAACCCTAAGGGTAGTGTGTTCAATGAATCAAGTATTGTGATATCCATGTTCTCAGTTATTATTAATAATTCTTGTCATGATAAGTAATTAACTCTTAATTGAGTTATGAGATGCACAACTCAAGATTTGGGTTGATATGCATGATTCTAGTGTGTATGTGCCAAGTGGACATGAAATCTGTTTATTTAAGAATTTTAGTCTGCCTGCATGTATAGTATGTTGATTACTCAGTATATTATAGTATTTTGAATATACTACTCTGCCAAGTTTAGAATGATATACATGTTGTATTATAACTTCAAATAAGTATACGTGACACCACAGAGATACCAGAGTCAAGTATAAGTAAGAGAAGGGTACAATGTAGAAAGAGCTTTCTAGGAATAATAAAATAATAGACTTAGGAGCCCTGAACACCGTAGAACCCCTATGTGAGGTCTGCGCCTTAGGGGTGAAACGACCTAATCCTGGCAGCATCCAATATATGGGGATCAGAACGTGCTATCAGGTGGCACAGGGGACGCAACCCTAGTGGAAGTCTCCTTACATTATAGTTTGTAGTGTCCAACATCAACCAGATGTCCTGGTGGCACTAGAGTATAGAAAAGCCAAGAGGTGGCTTGACTCTCCGCCTATGTGCTTAGGTTAGAGGAGGAGTCTAGTTTAGGCTAGAGAGCCATTTCCCTGTTGCAGACCAGGAGAGTAGTCAGACTTAGCATTTCCTGAGTGTGTCTGCTAAGTCTTGTACGGTGTGATCGTAGTATACTATGAGTCTTCATATGTAGAGTACACTGCATATGATCATGGCATAAGAAAATAAATGAGAGGTCAAACAAGTGTGTACAGTTATTCAATTATTCTTTGTATGTTTCTAAATTATTAGCTCTCTTTATGATCAATCAAGCATTTCATATATTGATTCACTTTTATAGATATTTATAGTATCCTATTGTAACATACTAAATCTCAGGGTCTTCCCTACAATTTATCCATATTCTATCTTTTCATTTCTTTCAAGTCCTTTTAGACTAATTGTTGGGTTTCAAGGGAGGCAGAGAAGGCAACGGAAACAAAAAAAATTTCTCCTCCCCAAACCCAGAACAAGGAAACGCGTCAACGTCTATACAATAGGAAAGATGGTTTGTGGAATCATACCTTGTCTCTAGGCTTGCTCGGCGATAATACCTCACGACTTGCACGGTCTTTGCCTCCGGTCTTGGACGGTGTCTATGCAGCTCCTGGTCGCACCAGGACTGACAACTCCTGGTCTCACCGGGACTGTCGGGATTGACAACTATCCTCCGAGCGGTAGAAATCTCCCGCCTCTGAAGTAGTCCACACAGACCACCTGGAACTCCAATCTCCTTGTCCCACAAGGAATTGGAAGGAGTCGAACCTATTGTCAGCATACTAGTCATTGACACACTCTCCTGCCACCAGTCGCTTTCTGCAGTTGTTTTTTCCTTGTTGTGCCTCCCTTCTCAGGTAGCACTTTCTCGGGCTCTCTCGGTTACCAAAACTAGAGAGTACGACAACTTTACATAGCAACTGGTTGCATTGAGTTGTTCTTTGAGAAGCCCCCAATACCCCTATATATATCGGGGGGTCATGGGACAAGGTTCTCTATCCCGGGCAATACGAGACTAAAGCAGGAGTAGAAGGGTTCGAGATTTTCCACAAAAACAACCAACTGCGCAACCTGAACCGATCGTTTCACAACTGAAATGGTCGGTTGGGGACCTGAGGCGATCGGTTGACACCTCAACCGATCGATTGGGACCCATGAAACGGTCGGTTCACTTCTGAACCGGTCGCTTCGTGGTCCTGGTCAGTTCCCGATTGACTTTTCATCTTTTGTTTCTAATTGGTATCAAATACCAATCCTTGTTCCAATCAAATTGGGCAAGTGAAATGAAAAGAAATTTCTCACCAATCCTACTTTCCCAACTTGCTCGGTTGCATCATTTGAACCGATCGTTTCAACACTTGAAGCAATCGTTTCATCCTGTCCATGAGCCGACCGACTCACCACCTGAGCCGATCGGTTCTCCAAGCTCAGCCGATCGGTTCATCACATGAGCCGGTCGGTTGGGAGTGCAGATTGTGCGGAATCAGTCAATTACAGTTTCAATCAATCTGATACTCCAATCAATGTGTCCAACACCTTGAACATTATGACATTGAGCTATCAATTAATTGAGTGTTTAATTGAACTACTAAACTCCTTTAGTAATCAATCTAAACATTGTTTGTGGACAAAACTCCTCTTCCAAGTTAAACCCTATGTGTGTGACCCTTCAGGTCCATTTCACGTTGGCAGTGAAAGTCCATAACACTTATGACTTCATAAGCAAAGAGAGGTGCCTAGTCACACATCAGTGCTACCCAAGTGAAATAGAAAGTTGGAGAACAACTTTCAATCCTACAATTCGTGAATGGTGTTACATTGAATGTATAATTCCTTTGTCACTGATATCCCGAATGAACTCGAGGCATGGAACAGTCATCCTGTCAACGTTCATTCACTTTCTTGATCTCAGAGTAGATTGTAAGAGATATGTATGACATCAATATCACATACTGATTCACACATGCGTGCACGCCTTTCTCAATCCTACTCATCAAGTGGCCATGGATATCAAACTCCCTCAGGAGGGACAAATCCCATATTTATCACTCACCCCTCAAAAGCCCCATGTGTCAAAGCCACCCAATCATCACCTTTATAACAACCCATGTTTCAGGACTGCATTTGATGATGTCAAAGTGTGCCCAACGACATGTGTTGAGTGTAGTGATTTCAGGTCAAAGAATCACACTCACCACCATCACTGTGAGTACTGATTGTGACTACCATGTCATGGTTCCATGTGTCAAACGCACGGTGGGTCTGTCCGGTACACTTGTTCTCTAACAAGTACCTATGTGTTTGGTTTGATATCTCTGTATCATGACTAATGAGATTCTGTCATCAACCAACACCACAATCTAGTCTTGTGTGTCATTGTTGTCTATCTACCTTACACAATGACATCCGACTAGGGACATAACAAGAATGTACAAACTCTTAGCATCCGTATGATCTCATCGTTCAGGTCCTCAACCTGAAAGCATACGTCATTGAGTATTGTCATTCTCTAGACATTCAATCTGTTCTATCACTATCTCATATGACTGAACCAGAAAGAATTGGAAGCTTGCCATCGATGTTTATCAAATCAATCTTAATATATCCCACCAATCATCCCATGATTGTCTCTTAGGGCATACATACCAACATACTCCCACTTGCACTGCGAGCCAATCACCATTGAATCATATTCATAGTGATCTTTAAACATGTCCCACATGTTACTGTGCTCTAGTGTGATCATAGTGAGTAATGGCAACACCTTGCCAAAGTCATTATAAATTGCATGTCTCTCATCTCTTTGATGTACGTCACACGTATGAGATGGAGTTGTCGTAATATGCGATCTAGTATTCCTTTTCTAACCTTTAGCCACATTGCATGATCAAGGATTCCATACTTGTCATCAATGAGCGAAATATCTATAAGTTCATCTCATGAACTTCCAGATCCATATAGTATCCACTGCTGTTCTCTAACGTATAGATACTCGGCATTTCCTTTGAAATGGTTTTATTGGAACACTTCCAATCAACAAACTTTCACTTTTATATATCCTATATATATTTTGCGATTAATTTTCTGTCCTTTCGGAAGTTCACATCAATGTAACTCTTTACATTGAACTCTTCCTTATCTCCATAGAACTAGTACTTCTCAAGTACTTATAAAGTTCTCATGGTATTCCAGTAACCCTTACTGGAAGTAGACAGACATCCACTCGTCATGTCCCACATACGAGTTATCAGGATGAGCACATCATATTGCCATGTCCTACATACAAGATGATGAATGCATTTTGTTCTTGCCATGTCGATACATGCAAGATAATGGGATGATTACATACATGATAGATCCATATCTACTCTTAGTGTTCCCATTCTTCATAAGAATTGGACACTTGGCCTTGGGATACTAACTCCATATAACATGGACAAGTTTTCTCCCACTTAATTTGTGCATACTGAACCCTTCAGTACAAATTTCCAATTTATGCTTTCTCTTTTCAGGTCAAGAGGTTTTTCGAGAACTATCTCTATAGATCTCTATTCCTATCACATAGGAAACATCTCTATCTTCCTTAAAGATAATTTCCACTTTTGGATTTCCATTCTAGAACATTTCCATTTCACATCAACATGTGGAATGTGAACCCGCTCCCACTAAATCACAGATCCCTTCTTTATCTTTGACATATCAGTCAAACCCTTTGACTATATCATCAAAGTAAAGATCCAATTCTGAGTTGCTTGTACTCAATCAATCACATTGATTAGTCCATTGTAACTTATAGACTTCATTTACATTAGTGGATTCATAAACCTTATAGGTTGTGTCACGTACACATCCTTGTTTTATTCATCATAGGAATGCGGTTTTAGTATCCATATGCCAAATGTATTACTCATTAAGTTGCAATCAACAAGCATCATCCTTCTCAAAATGTTATCCATGTGTCTTAACACTTAAGTCTCATTTGCACTTATGGATTTCATCCAATGGGTGCTACCATCAAGGTCATACCTTATGGTTCACATGGATGTCATTTAGGATGTAATGGTCATAAACCATAACTCAAAATTCGGTTCCTCATATTCATCTAGATAGTTGACTCATTACATGAACAACTCATCACATAGATAAACGAGGTGTATCCATCAAGGATATAAGAACTTACAACTCCTTGTGATTCTTAATGTCCTTTATTAGTGTGGGGTATTCTTTTATTAAGAAGAATTCAGTTATTTGATAATCATTCTCTAACTCCTTAGAGTATGATTCCTTCTTGATTTAGACATCACCATGCCTTAATCATGAGTTCACTATGATACACTATCATAATCACTCATAAGGATCTCAAACATTAGGTCCAAGTATTTCATTTATTGATCTCATCAAGAATTAACACTTTACCAAATTTGTACTTCATCTATGATAATCTTGAACACTTCAAGATATTCATATTGGTATTTCTCTAAACACCATTTGAAGTATTATCTTTTGTTCCAATAGGTATGTAAATACATCACATGTATTATACCTAATAAGACAATCATTCTCCCACTACCATTAGTGAAGATTGATTAATCATGTCCAAGATATTCATGTCTCTTACTGGTTCTCTAACCAAAAGAGTCTAGATTTATCCATCACATGGAAACTAGAAATGAATTTCTCATGATTGATGCAAATTTGATTGTTTGAGTTATCTATAACTTTTAGGTATCATTTTATCTTATGCATATCAAATACCGCAAGATAAACAAGGCATTGCCACAAAGATCATATCTTTAGAAATTGAAACATCTCTTTGTTGATTGCCATCATTGTCATACAATATGCAAAAATAAAGTGTTTCTATCTATTGGAAAATATGAAATAGCAGTTCATAATTGTATTACATGCCTTTTAGGATGAAAATAAACTAAAGTACTCCTATCTATGTTGGCAACACTTGCCCCATTTATAGAGTGCTTTACACTTTACATCTTGGTACCATATACCTCAAAAGTGTTACAAGTTTACTTTCATGACACCTTTAAGTAGAGACGTCTGTCGCCTCCTTCTTCTTTTGTTCTTCCAGATAGAGAGGACAATTCCTTCATACACCCTTTCCCCATGTGCCTTGAGGTTGAAGATGGCTTGGGCTGCTGGCTAGCATCAGAACACTTCTTTGCTTTGCCCTTGCCCTTGCCCTTAAGATTTACCTTTTCATTGATCTCATCAAAGATTAGGGTTAGTCTTTCTTCATATTTGCCTCTACTGTCCTCAACATGTCCAACAACTTTGTCAACGCTTGTCAAAGTTGTTCATGTTGTAGTTTATCATGAACTGTATGATTCTCGCAACATTTGCAGTATCATACCAATAGCCAACTCTTGGCTCAGAGGGAGTCCTTCTTAGTCAGGTCTTTCCACATACCCAATCATATTGAGTGTGTGAATACCTTACTGGATCTCCTTCTGTCATGACATACTAGGACAATGTCTTGGAGACATCATATGTCTCATGTTGTCTCTGCAACTCATAGTTCAGAGAACACAACATCAAACACTCATCATCAATGTCATCCTCGGTATGCTTCCATAAGCATACTTTCAGCCATTGATGTGGTGGGATCAAGTTCATCTGGTTCTGGTATAACTAGGACTTAGAGCTTTCACTCTTTGATTGAGAACATTTCTTAATGTCCTAACCAGTCGTGGAATTATTCCCATTTAACTTGTCCTTTTCAAGGACGGATCACAAAGAAAAGTGATTGTTGTTTGTTGTTGTAACATCCCAATCTTGTTATGCAAAATTTCCAATATACTTTATTCCTTGCATGCTCTTTTCCTAATTAGATAGTTGTTGAGGACTTAAATGCAATTTGCCCATGTTAGTTTTGCAAAATCATTTTATTATGTCCAATTTCTATCTTATCCTTGTTTTATGCAAAGTCTGAATTGTAAATGATATTTTAGCATGATTTGCTAGAAACACTTAAAATAGATGCACTAGTGCTTCAAAGACCAATAATGGCATGGCGTAGTTGTATTTACTTACCATATATTTACGCCCATATTAGATGTTAATAAAATTCAGGCCTTGTAATCTGAAACCGAAAGCAAACTCGAGTATTCTTGCGCTGGAAGTGATACCCCGGGTGCGTGTAGCCGCTGGGAACTTTTGTGTCTCGAACTCGCTCGTGGGCTTCACTTCGGTTATCATTGCGCGGAAAATTCTAGTCCCGTCCAACGCCGACGTGCCTTCCCTAACCTTGTCCACCGCTCTCCTTCTCCCGTGTTCCTCCCCTCTTTACTCTACCTACTTTCTCCGTTCGTTTTATATTGGCGCCGGATTTGTTTGTCGGCGGCTGCGGTTCTCGATGGCGAGGCCCTCGCAGGAACAGATCGATACCTTCGTGACAATCACCGGAGCCTCCGAGGCGGTGGCACTGGAGAAACTCGAGGTATGCTTTTGGTGGAGAAGACTTCGTGATTGGGGTCCTAGAGTTATTTAGTCTTAATTGGTTTCTTGGAGACAGTACATGTCCGTGTCTGTTTACTAGATGGTCTCCTATAGTTCTGGTCCAACCAAAACCAGGCCATCTTTTCCTGTGATGATAATTGCATAGCGGAGGCCCGTCACCTAATTTTGCCTACCCAATGTGTTTACTTCTTTCATTTGGTTTTCCTGTGACCATCTGATTCCAGTGTTTCTATTCCTCTAGAGTCGAGTCACTGTCGGGTTTCCTTGGTTGTTACTTGCTATAGTAGGTCTTCAGGATGGTATAGCTAGACATGGATTAGTTGTATCCTCGGAATTTCGGAGTGCTTGATTAATGCGATAATTTATTAGGACCTAGAAAAAAGATGTGATCTTGCCGTGTTAGTCTTTTTCCTTTGTTTTTCTTCTGCATATGATACATCATTAACCTTACTTATAAAGCCCGTCCTTCCAATTTTTTTTTTTCTTGCTTCACATTTGCATTATATACCATATAAGTCTGAAAAATACGCTTAGGCTGTGATTGATAGATTGTGGAAACATGTAAAGAGTCACGCATGGTAGTCTCAGTTATGCCTTTCCATTGTTATCTTACATCTAGAACTTCAGGCTTTGGATCTTAGGATTCTTTCCCGTTAGAGTCAGAACTAGATGTCGAAACAGTATTGACTTCTAGTTTCTTCTTTTACTCTCCATATGGTTTGGATTCTTTTGTATCAGTAAGCATCTTAATTCAAAGGTTGTCAGTAGCTATAGCTGTGTCTAGAAGTTGTTTGGCAATGTAGGTGTTGGTTGTTGAACTTTCTGTTCCTATTACTGTTCTGAGAAACGAAAACCATGAAAAATGCAATGCCAAAATGATCGGCTTTGCCTTTTTTAGAGCATTATACGATTTGACTTGATTACAGGCTCTTCATACGTATAATTGTATAAGCATAGTAATCTGACAATAGATGAAAAATGAGTTAATGAATTTTGAGGATTTATGATGCGTGCTCATTGCAATCAGTATATGGCATAGAAGTAGGAATTTGTGTAGTTTATCTGTTGGAATAGTATGTCATAAAATGCTTGTTGAATAAGATATTGTAAAAAACACTTTTTAGTTTAACATTTTAGCTAGGTGAAGCCTTGTTGCCTCTTGGATATCAAAACTGTTTGGAACTGATTCTAAATTATATGTTTTAGCGTAGGTAAGATTTTTAGATGATTACAGTCATTGAATCATGGTTTTCTTTTCGTCTTATGTTTTTCTGTCAGTTAAAACCAGTTTTCTGAAGTCAGTTCTCAATGTTGCTTATTTGGTGTGCCATCTTCTGCTCAGAATCGAGTTTATCTTGCTTCATAATAGTAGTCAAATAATTACAACTTGACTAGACAAGCAAATGTGAATAAATGCAAGGATTGTCAACTAACCATAGGGAAAGAAAGCACCAACATAGGTTTGTGCTTTGGATGTAAGTATTATAACTTATAAAGGGAAGTATTAGCGTACTTGGGAGGGAAGAATCAAGTGGT
This sequence comes from Alisma plantago-aquatica, assembly GCA_963693085.1. NCBI lineage: Eukaryota > Viridiplantae > Streptophyta > Magnoliopsida > Alismatales > Alismataceae > Alisma > Alisma plantago-aquatica. The sequence continues at coordinate 156,446,185 of OY856413.1, forward strand.
TGAACATTAGAGGAGAGAAGTGACACTTTATAATAAGTCGATAAGTTAATAGATGTCGGCATTCAGTTCCCGGATGTTGAGTTCATACTATGTAGACTCCCATGATTTTTTGCATAAAAATGCCAAAGAAAAGTACAACAAGATATTCTTTCAAAAAGTGAGATGTACAGCACTTTACCTGAATATTGAGATACTGGAACATTCCCTAGATTCAAGTAGCAAAGAATGTAAAAAAACATCTTAGATAATTTGAAGATATGCATAAATTGGATGCAAATAATTAGGGAAAGATATATATAGTGTCTCAAGTACGAGAACGAAAAGGAAGAGACGCGTGTCAAGTGAAATGCGTCAAGTACAAAGATGGTAGATGAGTTTTTAACGGACCGTTGAACAAATTATCTCAATAAGCTTCTTTGTGAAGAATGGAGATACCTTGAACAATATTGGAGTCTTGTCTTCTTTGAAAAGAGATATCACCCACACAAGATGTGTAAGACGTGGTAACAAGTGAATAACACTTTGGAAAGATGAATTTGGGAAAGGTGTATTATATAGACAATATCCATCCCCATTGATGTATTTAAGAACATTGTAGATAAATGGGTTGTGCAGCTTTTCATTCTCTTTAATACTATCATAGAAGGGAAAATTCTTCTTTAGTGGAGAAAAAAATATTGTAGTTCCTTAGCATGGGAAACATTCAAGATTGCACAAACTATGCAAGTATTATGCTCGTGAGTTCACACCTATAAAGCTTTAGAATATGATATTGGGTTGTTGAGATCTATACAAGACACCAAGAATCATACACGGGAGACCATTATGGAGCTGTTTTTTGTTATTAGGAGGTTTCAAATGAAGTATTGAGAAAAATGATAGGGATCTTTCTATGGCTTCCAATGATTTAAAAAAGGCTCATCACTGAGTGCCCAAGAAGCTTTACAATGGGGTTTAGAGAGAAGGGGTCTAATGCAATATGCTGACTAAATTAAAGACATGTACGATAGTTCAAATGCTAGTGTCAGGCATGGTGCCAGACTTTGACTTTACATTCTACTTTGCCAGCTGTAAATGTGGAAGTGTGCGTTAGGGCATGGTTCCAGGCTTTGACTTCACATTCTTATTTGTCAGCTGTAAATGTGGAAGTGTGGGGAACCTTTGAGGCAAGTTTCAAGGTAGTTTACAGTTAGACACAAACGTAGGAAATTTCAAAAACATTTTCGAAAGAAAGATGCGGATATGAAGAAAACTTTGATTAAAAACTTTAAATCACGCTATAATTCAAACCTACACATATTGAAATAACAGGGTCACGACTTTTTAGCTCCTGTTGGGTAGACGATTCAATGTCACATTCTTAACAATGCATAAATACAGTACACTACAATATATACCAAACATATGGAATCGTCATGCCATATTTAGTGTATACTGTAGTTAAATACTTACTATCGTAGTGAGTAGACTGTAGAGAGAAACAAAAGATTGCTCTAAATTGGGATATGTGGACAAGTCTTCGTTTCCATTGGCCTTCCCACCAAGCTCAATTGCAAATCAGCGAAGGAGAGATGAGAGCGATATAGACTTCATTGGGCAACAAATATTCAAGGTTCTAAGCTCTCCAAGATTAAGTCTCAAATCCTCCAAGAGTCAAGTTTCTAATAGAACTGTATGACAAATGTAAAGGGCATGGCTGTCATGGAAGTCCAACTTAAGTTTCTCCCATGTCAAACTAAGTAACAACAGACGAACAACAATTAGGATTGCTCTAGGCATGCATAATTTTTTGACCAAACACGTCAAATTTGCCAATACTTCTGGACAAAAGGATGCAATACTGGGTTGATTTTGTTGAAGTCTAAACAATTTCAGTTCAACATTGACAAATGGCTGGAGCATTCAGGAACCGACTTTGCCTTGCATAAAAGTAGAGAACTTTGGCGATCAATCGCCCAACTTCGTTGAAGCTTCAGACATGGGTGTCCTTTAATAGTTGTTTATATCAATGATTAACATTGGTCCCTTTTTTTAGTTATGGATAAGCTAACAAAACATGTCTGTGATGATATTTCTTGGTTTATGTTATTTGTTGATTGTGCTGTTTGATAAATTTAGGAATATTGTGAATGACAAACTGGAATAGTAGAGAAATATCTTGGATCTAATGGTTTTAAGCTACTGGATATAAAATATGATACGTGCATTGCAATTCATATATCTAGAAATCTAGGAGGAGGTAGAGTCAAGTTGGATGAGGTGGATGTGTTAAATTTGATAAGCTTAGATGCTTGGAATCCATGGTTCTTATGGAAGTTGACATACATGGAGATAACTCTTGTAGGATTGCTAGGGTGGATGAAATCATGAATTCAAGGTGTGATTGGGATGTTGTATGATTCTGGTTAGATTGAATGGTGATTTATATAGAATATCCAACCATGTCGTATACTTGTATCAGATGTTAGTGAGTGTTGGGCCAATTGAAATAAATGGCTTAGGTAATGACCATAAAATAAATGAAAGTCTAGGATGTATGCTAGTGAATATGATGAGGATCTAAACGATTGCATGAGAGATGCTATGGGAATTGGGAGTGGCATGAATTTTCAGGACAACCTACTAGATGGTCATTCCTAGACGGCTTACATATTTAGAATATGGACATGGAACCATGCTATTCCATAGGCCCTTAACCATATCAATTCAATTGTGGTGTGGACCATAGCATGAAATTCAACTCTAGCATATGGTCTAGTTACTACTTCCTATTTCTTACTATCCAAGTGCCAAGGTTACCACCTAAAATGTTGTGCTACCCATGAGTAAGTTCCCAACAACGTAGGGCTGTTGTATAATCAGAATTCTAATAACAATAATTGTTCAGATGTGTATGAGAGATGAGACATTGCAATAGACATCTCCCATGAGCCCGTTGTTAAAAAATGCGGCATGTGGTATGTGTGCAGACAATGTACTCTATAGACTATGCAGAATGTGGGCACATATGTGAATCTTACATGGTTTTGTATTATTTAAATAAATGAGTTACATATACATATGATGTTATATATGCATACCTAAATAAGAATTCATCTACAATGTCAAGCATGAACTGTGCATATATTCAAATGATTCAAACATGTAAACAGTAGGGTGGTAATGGAAGTAGTTGTGATCAGTAAGCCTAGTTAACAACTGATGCAATCAACGATAGTAAAATCATTATGTATCGGTATAATTGTTACCATTGTTAACTGAATCAGCAAGGGAGTGGGAGGAGGTAGAAGTAACTAAATAAGACAGCCACATATATCGTTGAATCTAAAAGAAGAGCACAATCATTCAAATATGCAAGCTTATGGCCTCATAGTTGATCTTGCAATGCAAGACCAAGTTGGCCATATGTAGGTGCAGTTGAAGGCCTAGGCTGCATGTGTGGCTTCATAGGCTGAGCTTCCTTGATATATTCAAGGTGTGTGGTGCAACTTCCAGTGACTATGGTAGTAAACATTATCAAAACCAATCGAGAAATTGTCAAACACTGACGAAAGGAATGCCTAGTGATGCCAAACCTTTTTCAACTTCCAAATTCTGCAACGCTGATCCATTGATAATCCGACTAAGTCCCATCAATTTTTTTTTTTTTTTGTCGATGATAAATATATAGAAATGTCGATGACTTTAATGATTTCAATGATTTGTAGAACACAGGCAACATGCAAAGGATGAAAATCTTGGTCTAGGCCTACAGAGTTTCTCGATTAGTTAATTTTTGATATGTTTTGAAGTGAATAACGAGTATACCTACTTCATTTTTTCATAATATTGTTCGTCTCTATGATTTTTTTTTAAATTTGTGATTGTATACATGCTGTTGAGATCTATTGGTAACAAACCAAGGAGCTAACCGTCTGGGTGTCCCATCTTGGACTATGGAATTTTTTATGTATTTAGTCTTTTTTAAGTTTCTGTTTTCTAAATCTATTTTTTGTTACAGATGTTCCTGCTTTGGCTAGTCAAAGTCAATATTAAATATCACCTTATAGCGATGTAATCTTTGTTTCGATCCTCAAATTAAATTTTCAATCACCACTCATTGAATTTTCAATAACCAAAGAGACAAATTCTCAAAATTGGATAAAAAATGAAACAAATTTGTTAATTGTCAATAGGCATACTGCACATATTGTCTTTGCATTTGTTCTTCCTGTGGTTAATGAAACTAGAATTATTTGCAATACATATATCAATGCAGGCACGTAGGTGCCATAGGTGATGCAGGACGACCCCAAACCTCAACCTAGGTGTCTAGGTCCTGAAATGATCTAGGTGGGTGCCCAGGGCTAGTAGGCCTAGTTCCAGTCATTTTAAGTCGATCTAAGCTTATTAGGCTGAAACTTATTAATTTTTTTTCCAGCTTTGGGTACTTTAGGGTTGAGTAGGTCAATTTAGTTTTTTTAGTTTAAGTTAGGAAAATGAGGGAGAGTTAGCTCTAATTTGGTCATGTTAATTAGGGCATATGCTAGGAATGTTTTAGATCAAATTTAGGTCTGTAAGTCAAGTTGGATCAAAATCGGGCCTCTAGGGTCTAATAAGGTTATTTAGGTTCAGTTTTGGTGAAATTAGATTTGATTTAACTTAGTGAATACTATATATGTATCTAATTATGTTTTAGCATATATATGTATATATACTGGTATTAAAATCATGTACCCAAGTACATGTAGCTTACATGTATACATCTTATTTAACATGTTTGAAATACTCTCTAGAGTAATCCGACCATATAGATTTGTTGTATAGGCTTTTGATTACACATTTATAGAACATGATCTCAATCCGACATTCATGGATCATGCAACGTGAGAAGATATATATTTTCTAAGCAACATTTAGTTGTAGAAACCGTTGGAGGACAGCCAACTATGTCTCATTACAACTATGAACTTATGGTTGTGAATCTTAAACACATGTAATCTAGACAATGTTTGAATTGTTGGTACACATAAGTTACATGCATTAGCTGGTTTACACTTCCTAACCTCTCTCTCTATGTGTGTGTATAGGGAGACTGGGCAGTTGGACTACCCTATTGGAGGCACCAAGTCCCCTAGATAACAATTTTCTTAGCACCTGTTTGAGGATGTAGGCGTGTAGAGGCTACACTTCCTAACCTCTCTCTCTCTATGTGTGTGTATAAGGAGACTGGGCAGTTGGACTCCCTTATTGGAGGCACCAAGTCCCCTAGATAACAATTTTCTTAGCACCCGTTTGAGGATGTAGGCGTGTAGAGGCTACAAAGTCCATAAACTTGGACGATTAGTTTCAGTTATAATATTTGATCCTAACTGCAAGATTTTTGTAAAAATGCTTCGTTCTAAGATGATGCAAGTAAAAAAGTAATAATCACATACACCCCAAAGTGATGTAACGGATCTTTGTTAAAATGGCTAAATAAATAGAAATGATGATATATATGTTGCGAGACACTTCATGGAACAAAATTTTGATCAAAATTGGCTAAATCTCGATCAAAATTTTGTTTTTTTGCCATCGCACATCGAAACTTACAATTGAACATCGAAACACACAAATGTAGGAAATTAGACGTAATTCACACCTAGATGCAAAGTTTTGTCAAACGGGGAAATTTTGCAGGAAAAATCCCAATTTGGGTCATAATTTTGCAAAATGGCACAGAAACAAAACTCAAATTTTGAGATTTTTTTTACTGGAGCTGCTGTTACTACATCTTGCGTATTTTGGTAATTTTTTTTGAATCTCTTGCTTCTAGGGGCTATTTTTCCTAATTCTAAGGTATGTTTCCCCTATCCGTAGACCGCCTATATATTACCCTTCTTCAATTTCTACACTCTTCGATACATATCTAGAGAAATACTCTGAAAATAACGAAGTTCTTTCTTGAATCTATGTATAAATTTCCCATGTAGCCTAGTTAAATGCTAACACTAGACTTATTCAAGTTGTAGTTAGTAAGTTTGTTTGTAAAATGTAATTGTAAAATTTATTTTTTAAGTTGATACTTGAAGTTTGTAAGTACAACTAACAGACTTGACCTTTCTGTTCAGTTTTGCACTCACTCATCAAAACGTGGATCCCACCTTAACCTGTAAACATATAAATTTATTATGTAGTCTAGTGTGTTTATGTCTAAACATTGTGTTTGTAAAATTTCATAACTCAATTCCTTTATTTTACCATCAAAATTGCCGTTGAAATTCTGTCGAAATTGTTTAGCTTTCTTCACTTACAAATGTGGGGGACCTCCCATATATCCAATATGAAATATTATTGCATATTTGAATTGATCTTGGCATTTAGACTGTCTTGGTAAATTTTATGATTTAATTCGCTTACTTGGAGTCGAAATTTTTAGGGCTGTAAATGTCGAAATTTCGGCCAAAATTTCTGTAAATCTTTGTTTCTAAACCATCAGATACGACATCGAAACCGGATTTTTAATTCTATGAGATGTACAAGATGGGGAAGAATTGAATTTGGTGTATGGGTGTTGCTTTATACAGACAGTAAATGTGATAATTTGTTTACAAATCCTTACACACACAAATACATACACACGGTATTATATGTAACCCCTCCCTAAAACTAGAGTATACATATCACATGTCCAACCTGTTACATTACTCGACAACCATTTAGAAATTTTGGTAAAAATACGCTCTATCCCCGAAACTAGAGCATTCACATCACGTGTCCAACTTGTGATATAACTTGACAACCATTTTGAGATTTTGGTAAAAAACGTTCGCTAAATGATTTACAGATTTGACTGTGGAGTAAGTTGGATCAACCCTTCCTGAAGTCTTTCTCTGAGAGTATCAATTCACCTATTATACCTTGTCCTTTCATGAAAGACATGGTTGGAGCTTGGAAGCAATGTAAACATCAACCTGCACAGCTGCACCTCAACATCACAGAATCAATATGTAGGAAGCCTACCTCGTCCAAAAGATGTTTGATCTACAATAGGCAACAACTCACACGTGGTAGATAACTTTGTACTAACCCCCAATGTTTGTTTCTTGCTTTGCCAAGACACTGGGCTTCCACCCACATATACACATTAACAAGTGATAGATTGTTTGTCAACATTTGAACCTACCCAATTTGCAATGGGTACCCTTGAATCTTTAGATGAAAATGATTATGATACAAGATATTTTCCTACAAGTTCTTTTCGGATTCCTCGAATGCACATGACTGCCTTGAGATGCCACACAAGGCTTCTCCATAAAATAAACTGACTGGCACAGTAGTGGCAACAACATTGGTCGCGCTCATCATTGTTAGATTGCCGAATTTCGAACAAGTCTTCCAGTATCCTGGTGGGTCATGAAGCGGATCTCTCTCCTCCATGGATAATTGGCTTTAGGATCACATGACTGTCTGTTGGTTTGGTTCCTAGCATTCATGTTACTTCAAGTAAGTTTGAAACGTACTTAAAGAAATAACAATTCCTTCCTTGGACCTGGAAACTTCAATTTATTAGAAGTATTTGAGAATTGAGATCGTGAAGTCCTAGGTTGAAACTACCCTTGGAGAAAGACTTCAAACTGTGGAATGTCAAGTCATTTCATCATTATGCAAATGCCATCTATGCATGAAATGAGGAGAATACACCCACGAGATCTGCGCTTGTAGGAAACGGAACGGTCCATACTATATCTATGCAGACCAAACTGAACAAGGCATGACTGAACCGATCAAACCAAGATCTAATGTAGTTCACACCGTATAAAGATTTATGTAGATTGCATACTAGACTTTCCATGACCAACGAACCCAGATCGGGCTTCATATATCTCTTCATCAATACTTCATGTAGAAACACATTCTTGATATCAAATTGGTAGAGAGGCCATGAAAAGGTGGCAGTGGGGACGTGGTTGTAGGTGCACTTGCCTAGGTGGTTCCTTGGGTTCCAGATCCTAAGCGCACACCCGAGTTAGGGCCTTTTGGATGGCCTAAGCAGCCTGAGCGTTCACCTAGTAACTTAGGTGAATCACCTAGGCTACTAGTGGGCTGAAAAGTGGGCCCAATCCAATAAGTTTGAAAATAACCTATCTAAGTAAATTTGCTGCTGTTTTTTTGGCTATTTCTCTTTTCCCTTTCACCATTCTCTGGTTTCTTTTTCCTTTCTCTCCATCAAGCAGCAGCGCTGCTGCTATGCAGCAATTTTGTGTTCTATTTAAGTTTTTCTTTCTTCTTTTTGTTCTTTCTTCTTGCCCCCCCACATATCTCTGCTTTTTTCTTTTAGCTCCACTGTTCAGCAACTTTGCTGCTCCATTCTTCTTCCTCCCATAATTCTTACCGTTGCATCCTCCCTCTTGATGTTCCTCCCATCCTCTGTTTCTGTTTCATATTTTTTATGCTCCATCCAATATTTTTCACCGTCTTATTTTCCCCTTATTTTGTCTCCCTCACGTTTGCTGTGGCATTTTGCCTTTTAGTCTTCCATCTCCTCCCATTCTACTGCTTCAGTTTCATTCTCCCTCCTCCCATTCTTCCTCGTTTTCCTACTGATTCATATATTGCTTGTAGGTCAATATGTAACTATGAAAAATGAAAAAAAAAATGAAAAAGCCCAAGAATGCTTAGGTACCCTAGGGACTGGTGGATCACCTAACCACCTAGACAACCTAGAGTGAGAAAAAAGAAAATTTGAACTGAGGCCATCTCTACCACTGGGTGACAATGTATGTTGATACTCTTCACCCTTCACCATAGGCCATGTGTAGCCCTTGGTGACTGATCATGCCTTGAGCTTGTCAGCTGAGCCTTCCAAGGCCAATCTCCACAGAAAAGACCCATCTCAACCAGTAAGTGGCTTCCTTGGTTGGCATGGAATGGGAGCGTATGTCTAATTGTCTCTCAAAGCAACCATCTCCTTCTTAGCATTTTGTCACAATGGGTGACTTGGGATCTACTAGCTGAAGTGGGAATCGGGACCGAGGACAATGAGGACATTTAGGGGCCGTTTGGGAGCTAAATTTGAGAATACATCTGTAGTTGTAAAGAGAGGCAATGCAGATCACAACAGTACTTAATTGTATCAGTTAGAAGTATCGAGTTTGGATACACTGCCGCTCAGGCTGAAAATATGTTTTCCCAACTCATCAGGGACGACTGGCAGTCTGGGCTATGTAGGGACTGTTGTCGTCATTCCTCAGGGCCTCTTCTGTGTTGACCCTGCAGTTGTGTGGGCAGCTCTGCCATGGTGAGAGACCATTGATCCAGTTGCCCTACAGAGATAGCTACAAAAAGAACAAGGACAGCCAGAAGTTTGCCATCTTGCTGTATCAATCACAACAAACTTGCTAGTAGGCATAAGCCTACTGCGGCGACCTGCTTTGCGGAATGGAGAAGTCGGCTGAGGAGCAGTTCTCGCTGACGAGATGCCTGCTGCTCCGGAGAAGATGGAATGTCTGAACACGTCTCTTTGTTTCTCAACGACGAGGAACTGATCGGAGGATGGGAAATAAGTTGGAGGTCGGAGGAAGGAGGGTCGAAAAAGAGGAAAGTCCGAAAGTGAATCGCTAGGAGAGAGGACTCAGAGGAGTCATGGGAGGGGTGAGATCGGGGGAAATAATTGCGGGCTCAGTCGACTTTTTAAATTCCGCCGATACTGGTGTGATTCCAAAGGCCACAAATTTGACTTGGACAAAATGCTGCACTCGAAATACCTGTAATTATCAATTACTGCAAGAGACTTCCAAGCAAATCTTTTGTCAAAACGACATTCAGACCACCGCTGACAAAGACAATGCCGTGTGTAAATGCTCTGTCCAAACGGCCCCTTAAGCAAATCGATGAAGGCTGCATTTGGTACATGGTGAAAAAATAGATCGGAAAGGGGACAAGGAAGGGAAAGGGGATGGAGACGGGGAAGGAGAAACTTTTAAAATCTGTTGTTTGGTAACATGTGCATCGGGAAAGGGAAGGGGGGGATGGAGACGGGGAAGGAGAAATTGTTAAAATCTGTTGTTTGGTAACATGTGCATGGGGAAAGGGATAGGGATGTGCATAGTCTAGCAATTTGTCACAATGGGTGACTTGGGATCTTTGAGCTGAAGTGGGAATGGGAACCGAGGACAATGATGACATTTAAGCAAAAGATGAAGGCTGCATTTGGTATGTGATGAAAAGTAGTTGGGGAAGGGGAAGGGGATGGAGACGGGGAAAGAGAAATTGTTAAAATCTGTTGTTTGGTAACATGTGCATGGGAAAAGGGATATGGATGAGCATAGTCACAATTCGGTATTCGGGACACGTTCGGCTGAGTTGAAATTTTTTGGAATTTGGCAATTATGTGGAAAATTTGGGTAAAAAGTGGACAATATACGACAAAAATACAGTCAATGATTCTTATACATATATTGCATACACACAGACACACACATATATATATATGTTTTGCAGATATATATGTACATATATGTTACATACATATATCTACAACTATTACCAGTGTTTCAAAAAGCGGTATGCGTTATGCGTTATGCGTTCGGAGAGGTCACCTTAGAGTATATGCAATATGCGGGAGTATATGCGGACATATATGTGGTTTTGGATTGATTTATTCATTAATTATTATATGTATAAATATATATATATACATATATATATTAATCATGAATTTGCATATTCAATTTGTACAATTGTATCTAAATGGTATAATTACGAGAATAATGTTCAAAATTTTGTCGAAATTGGCGAAGTTTTGCTAATTATTTTGATACCGCCAACCATCGGACATAGAAATGGCCTTACATGTCTGTATGTAGGGAATTTCGCCAGAAAAAATTAAATTTTGACAATTATTTCGAATTTCGACGAAATTAGGTAAATTTCGATGAAAAAGGCCTTTTTTGTCCACATTTCAACGAAATTTTGAGAAACACTTGTATTATTTCAAGAAATGGGGTACGATGTCTGTAGATTTTACTATATGATTCCTTGGGCTTGTTAGGGGCAATCTAAGTTATGTTTCTTCTCTTCCTAGCCTAATTCTACCTCTCTCTTCTATTTCTCTCACTTCTATAAAGATCTACAAAGGAAATATTAAAAAATGGGCGTGGGAGTGATATCTATGGCTATGATGACCTGCTAACTTTCATTTTTGAGGTCACATGAACTATGTTGATAGTGTGCAAAACATGCATGACTATCGAGATATTTTGTTTGTATGCCATTATCAATCACACCTCTAACTACATCGTTGCCTCCTATAGGCTCTCGCTACAAAAACACACGACTAAGAACAAAGCTTGAGTTAATTCATTAGTATGCATTTGATCACTTGTAGGTTTATAGAGATTAACAGTGAGACACACCTATGCTTGTATAAAACAAAATAAATTGGAGCCAATATGTTGATAGGTATAATCAACGAGGATGACAACCATCATGGCTCAACTAGATGCATACACCATAGTTGTCTCATGCTTCCTCAATACTCACTCACATACCACTACAACATTGTTTCTGTACTGCGTCTTGTCATCTTATCGAGAGGTCCTACCATCCTAGATCATGCTATGTTTCCATAAATTTGTGTCTATAAGTCTATATATTGTGCTTGCAAACTATAATGACTTAATTCATTCATTTCGACATTTAATTGACCTCAAAATCTCCATCAAAATACCCATCGATATTGTTCAGCTTCCTTCACTCACACATGAGGAGCCCCACCCCCTCACATATCAAATATGAAATATTGTTGCATATTTGAGTAGATCTACACTAGTAGATGCTTCTGGTAAAATTTTGCTAAATAATTCAATCATTTGGTCATCGAAACGCCAGGCATGCATATGTCGAAATTTCTCAAAATTTCTGTTTTTGTGGCTACCGAAATGACGTCAAAATTGGACATTTTCTTCCTTGGATGCAATCATGCAAATACGCAATCATCACAACTTAAATAAATACAAACATGCACTATTATCTAAATCTAAACAAACATAGATGAATGTAAATGTAAAAAAGAAGAAATGAGAATATGTCTATCTGAAAGTCGGGATTTAATCGACCTTGTATGCAGCCGTGCAATCGATTATGAGGCCTGGTCCGATTTTGGGTGGGATTTCCAGTATGCAATTCGGTAGGTGGTCCGAACCTTGTATGCGACTGCATAAGTGCGAGCGCACAAATCGATTTTTAAAACATTGACTATTACATCAATATACATATACCTGTATTACATACATACACACACTATATGTGTTTAGATACACACACACACATATATATGCACTCAAACTAAGTTAGATTTTTAATCATTATAATACAGGAAAAGAATGTATGAATGGGGAAAACATTAAATGTGGATAATTCACGAATAATACATGAATAAAATGTAATATGCAAGAATCGGGATTTATTCAGCCGTTTCATATGTCTAGGGAAAAATTCACATTTAAAACTCGACCTTTTCAAAAAGTCGTATATTGTGACTATGGGGATGGCGAAAATTTCAAAAATATTGTTTAGTACATGGATATGGGGATAAGGATGGAGAATTTCTTAATAAAAAACACCCTGCACAAGTATGAATCCTGTTTTTTTGAATGTTTTGCGTTTGTGTCTAAATAAGTAGTGTAGTCATGAAAGAAACTTTTTCCCCATGATTCCCCATGCTTTTCCATGAGGACAAAAACATGCCAAATTTTCCCATGGAATATTTCCCCTTCCCCATTAGGGCCATCACCATGACAAACAATTTTTTTTAAATTTTCCCACCATTCCCCTCCCCATAGTTCACCATATAATAAACACAGGCGAAGGAAATTGGCAATCATATGACATAAAATTTGAAACAGGATGAGTGGTACAAAACCACTTCCCCTTTCCTTAGAGCGACTGACAACTCATCGAGATTGTTTACTTCCATCATATCTTTAGATTCAATGGCAAGTGTAGGAGGGTTTAGACACATACCACCCACCACAATCTCTATAACATGAGTCTCTTTTCTATGGTTGGAAACCTAAATAATAGGTGGATGATCGGGTGACCTAAACCCTAAATCTTTAATAACAACTAATTGAATGGGTGAATAATTAGGTGACCGACCTTTGATCAATGATGAATGGCGGCGGCTTAACAGAACCAATGAGAGGTGGCAGAGGCAAAGATTCCTCAACCTCCCTAAAAGACTGTGAATGACCAGAGTATGGTGTATCCTAAAACAAGCAATGTTAGTGAGACAGAGAGTTGGTTTTATGATGGTCAAGAAAATTGTGATGATTTTCCTTATGATTATTGTTCCCACCACTCTTTTGCTTTGGCCCCCCTGTGTTTTCTTCATTCTATGAAATGAATCTCGAAATACTAAATAAGTTCAAGTGATGTTGGGGATGCTACACATCTAGAGTCTGGCTAGGGTTTAGCTTCTCTTAATCAGAGTGCGTCATCAGTCATCTTTTATTTGTGTTTATCTTTTAATTAGTCATCTTTTATACTCGCTTAGGGGTTTGGTTTGCAATTATTTTGGTATTACTAGTTAGATGTACTAGTTAAAGACTTGTTTTTAAGTCCTTAACTAATTAGTTTTTGTTTCTTAGTTGAATAGGGTCATCAACAAAAATAATTTTGTAAACCAATTAGGGCTTCCTACAAGTTACCTATAAATACCCATGCTTGTGGGTGTTGTTTAATAGACTCAGGTTAGAGGAATGAATCGTGTTTCACAATGTAGTTTGCATCAGTTGGTATCAGTGCTTGAGATCTAAACCCTAAGTTTAGATCCTAGGACTCAGAAATGGCTAAAACCCTGGGTTCGACCCAACCCACGTGTCCTCCGCCATCGAATAATCACGAACCAAGATTAAGATTAATCTCCATTATTAATAAAAGGTTGCGAACAGTACGTAGCCGTACCCTGTTTCTCTCCTTACAATCTTCTTCCTATAAATTCCACCAAATCCCTCCCCTCTATTGATTCCCCACCTCCAAGCAGGCGCACAACCTTCCCTCTTACTTTTCCTCTCCTTCACTTTCTTCCTATTTTTTGTGTTCCTATTTTGCTACGAGTTACTATAGCACCCCTAACCTTGGGGGGCACACGATAGCCTCCAGAGTCCCACTCACCGCATAACTACATGCTAGTCACCTCGTTACGTCCTTCGTGGCTTTGTTGGGTGATCCTTTTCTACCGCGAGACCACAAAGGGGTGTCAGAGCCCTTTTTGTCCTTGTCCAATGGCAACCAGTCGACCAACGACCACCTCGGTTGCTCCAGGGTTCCCGCAATATCTCTCTCTCTTCAGGAACCACACCTAGAGGAGCTCCTAACTCTCGTTTGCCTCGCTCAAGAGATGCGAAGGTTATAGGATGCAACCAAGGGAAGCAGTAGCTTTCATCGTGGTTGACGGTTTCGTTTGGGTTAAGTAGCAATACTCTGCATTTACACTCTTGGATCCCAAAAGTGAAATTTTGAGCAACGTCTTTGATCTCGACTGTTTCTTACGACTTTGGAGAGTCTTTCACGACACCTTGAAATCTTCAGATCTCATGTCGGCCGCTGCGCAATCCACGCATACCCGTGTGCCTGAAGTTATTTTTTCTTTTTCTGGGTAGCTCACCATGAGTTGGGTCTGCAAACCAGGGGTGGTAAGGTACTTCCACAACAAAGAAGCGTCATCACATTGAACCATGGCACACAACGACAATTTAAGGCCAAGATGAACATGCATGTTGCTTGTTTCGCGTCCCCAAAAACAAAGATTGCAAAAATCAAAGACATGGTTGCCACTTTGACCACATACATAGAGTGTTTTCTGCAGCAGAATCAGAATCAAGACAATTGACAAGATCTAAATTAGGATAATCGACAAAATCAAGGCAAACATCCACCTCTAGTCGATGACCCTGTGAGACTGCAGCCTGATCGATCACTCAAGATCAGTGTCGCCAACTTCCATGACACCTGCGGTCATGACAAGCTCTATGAGTAGGTACACTATTCGAGGCATTTTTCACTTAGTACCAATTGAAAGAGCGTCAACTATTCTTTGCTGAGGCAAAGTTGCAAGGCACTGCTCTCGCATGTGAAACTGGCCGCAGACTATCCGCCACGTGAACATTCAGGCCAATATAAAGGCAGATATAGAATCCTTCTTCACTCTGATCAACTACAAGCAACAACACTGCCTTCAGTTATTTGATCAGGGCACAAACTCTGTTGATGAGTAAGTAAACGTGCAAATTCTATGGCTTGTTTTAGAGCTAGAAGTCTGTTGGAATGACACGACCGTGATTACCATTTTCCTTTATGGTCTTTCTACCCCAATCTCTGTCCCCTTAGCTACTCATTCATCTTCAACTCAGATGATTCGATACACGTTCTGAATTAGGTTTCACAAATGTAATTTGTACCATCAACCCTATAGAATGGTGCTATTATTTTACATTCTTATTGCTCTTCTTGATATTGTTCGATACTTTACACTTGATCCTCTTTGCAGTTGGGTTCTATGTCGATTACACACAGAGTAAAAAAGGTGTGAATGAGCTGTCTCAATTATAGCCGTGCCATTGCCGTAATTTTTAGGCTTCTGTTCAATTAGTATAGGACTGCAAAACCATTGCACTTTCCTTAACTCTCTTTCCTACATTTCCCATCTCTTGTTTTGAAACCTCATTTGTTTTCCTTTTGAAATCCCAATCCTTTTAAATTAGCATAAGTCTCTCAACAAGTACATAATAACCAAGTTTCTCTCTCTCTATATCTCCCAACGAATTGACGATAGCTAATTTCTTCTCCAACAAACTACTTTAGAATTTGATAAATTCGTAATAAATTATACCTATCCGGTTTTATGTGCTTGGGTACATAAATATTTATTAGTCCGCACATGCCTGTGTATTCCTAAGCGCCTCTTCCTGGATAGAATCCTGCCTTCTTGTTTGCTCTGCCTCATTGTATTTCCTGGGATGAGCTTCTAGAAGCATAATTATGGTAATACGGTAATAGAAATAAGTTTAAGCCTGTAGAATGGTTGCTGTTTCTGTATCGTTGTGTCTAGTTTTGTCCAATTATGTAGCATGGTCCTTATAACATTTAGCATTTATAAATATATTCTTGATTGGTTATAATATTTATATGTAGATTAATGTTCTTGATGACATATCCTCACAGAACTAGAATTTTAATTATTCCGTTTGGTGTTTCTTTAAACTTGATTTTTCTTTTTGCTGTCCTAGGAATATGGTGGAGATCTTAACCGAGCTGTAAATGCACACTTCAGTGAAGACCCAAGAGTCAGGTATGTTATTTGTTCTCTATTACTAGCACATGTTGTATTCCCTTATCTGTTATCGTCCTGGCTTCCTTTTATTTTTATTTTTCCTTTTCGTTCTTCTGAAATGGAAACCTCTTATATTATGTAGCTTTCTCTTAGATGGATTTTCTTGTTTTATTACTTTCACTGCTTCAATATAGAACAACTTTGTCTCGAGCGCTACCGTACTTAATTTGACATTGCAATTTGAAGAGTTGACCTCCTATCAATTCACTGCAGTTATCTCACATGAATGTATTTGTTGGTTTCAGCTCACAGGCACCTGTACTAGCTACGACTCATGAGCCAATGGATTTGGATGAACCAATTGATGTTGAGTCTGAGGCTCCTCGATTTCCACTATTTCCTGAGGCGAGAAGATCAAACCCTTTCGCTGTTCTTGATCCCTATCACAGTAGAGACTCTTCGCGGCTCCATAGTGCTGCACCTCGGGTTTCACATCCAAGGGAAGTGAGAGAAATTCCAATTGACTTTAAGGACGGAGGCAGCCAGTCTACTCGGTCGAGACCTGCGATTGAAGACATTACCGAAAGCTCAACCGGGCATGAACCTGGAATTGAAGGGACTGTCATCATAGCTGACGATGAAGAAGAGCCTCCGATGCCTTCTAGTACCCAGTACCAGAGGCTGAATGATAATTTTGATTTTGTACGTCCTGAACCTAGTGCCCCTGGGATATCTAATGTATCTGACATTGAAGAAGAGATGATCAGGGCTGCAATTGAAGCTTCAAAGAGGGACGCTCATCAGTACCGAGATGATCCACTTGATATTTCCAATGTATTTTATTTTCCAATTAGTGAAGGATAAATTCTAGTATTGCTTTATAGTTGACGGCCAAACCTTACAGTAAGTTACATCATGTAGGCTGCTATAGTAGACAACTCTAGTATGGAACCTAACCCCCCTCTGGATGATGCTGAACTTGCACGTGCAGTATCACTGTCTCTGAAGGTATATACTAACTTGTTCATTCTCTTATATTTCTTAGTATCAGTAGATAAGTCCTAGTTTTCCTCTATTCAGACAGCCGAGCAGGAGAAGGCACTGCGAGAAGGACTTTTAGGAGAACAGAAGGGCCCTTCTACTTCTAATATAGTAAACCTGGATGAGCAGGGAGGGATACCGACAGCAAGCATAAGGTGAATATTCTCTTTATTAGTATGTTATCAAACAATCTGGTAGTGTCCTCCACTAATCTTGAATTTTTGATATCAAGATATAATGACTTAATAATTACACTGAAATACAGGACAGAAATGCTTGCATAATCCTGCGTTGGAAACAGTCAGCCAAATATAATAGTAGTGGACATTACTATAATTCTTTGATTTTTTTTCTCATACGGAGTTCTTTGATTTTGGAATTTGGGTTCTTGATTTGGGTTTTGGTCTTGCAATTGGAGGGATGCATTCCTGATATAATGCCACTTAAACTCCCTTTAAAAGGCTTACCAATGATTACATTTACTTTTCTCTCTCCTTGTATAAGTAGAGACAGCTATCCGTTTTGTTTTGCTAGTCCATAAATTAGAACAGTAATGTTTAGAAAAATAATGCTTTAGTTTTGCACAGAGTCGAGGGTTATTATGCAACTAGTTTTCATTAATCTTTCTCCTTAGATTAGTAGACTTATTTTTTTGATGTGTTTGCATTTCATATTTTCCTTTGTCTCGCCATGCCTCAAGTTGTACTGCTGGCCAGTGGAATTGTGACATTAGGTCGGTCCTCTCTGCGTGGCCTCCGAGCATGTGCTCGGGACTGGACTGCAGGGGTGGCCTCTGCCTCAGACTGATGACCAGCAGCCTCTCTCTTTTTGTTTTTGTTTTCGAATTTGTAATCTCGCTACCTTTCTCGGTAAGGTTCATTGTTGATCTGTAGATCCACAATGTCCTATGCATTTTCCAGCCACTTCAGTGGCTTGTCGCAATGGTTGGGCTTGCATCCTTACTACAACAAGGTGGCTTGGCGAGCACAGCAGAAGCTTGACGGCCCAAGAATATCATCTTTTCTGAATACCTAAAAATGAAATCTGATGAAGGCTCTGCCATCATATTTTTCAACATTAACACAATAGGCAATAACCGACTCTCAAGTTTTCTGAGAAATGGAAGGAGTAAAGGGCAGGTTGCAACCGGCAATTCAGCACAAATGGAGCCATGAAATGGCCAGAACATGTGACATTTTCTGTTGTCAAATGACTCAATTCCAGTGGCAGAAAATTAAAAAAGCCATCATTTTGCTGGAAGTGAAGTGGGGAAGTGGATGCAACCCTAAACCAACAAACTGAGGGGCTTATTGAAATTCGGCTTATATCGGCTTATAGAGATGCCCATATTACATGATTTGATATCTCCTTTTACTTCTAACACTCTCCCCTGCAAGCTGGAGAATGGGAAAATCACTTGACCAGCTTGGACATAGACAAGACATACTCGATCAACAGGTGTACTTGAGAAAGTTAGAGATTTGACCTTGTTGGAGCTTGTATCTGGAATAGAAGATATGAAAGAACCATGCAGATTGATATGAGACTAAATCACCAACTAGGTAATATCGTGGTTGAAATAGTTTCCAGATGAAGACTACTATCAGTAACAAGACTGACACACAATAGTTGAGATGAAATCTGTGCTGTAAGAAGATGATGTTGCAGTAGGTGGTCAATGTGTGATTGACATAGTACACACACACAATCTGGAACTTTGATGAAGAAATTGGATGAATGCTCATCTGTAAAGGACACACGTTCAGGATCAACACACAACAAATTGTGCAAGTACTTGAAGGTGCCAACAATGCTAGATGACTGGTGCATGCTTGATTGAGATGACTAGGACGTAGCCAAAGATGACAGATGCGCCTGATGTAGCAAACCAAAGATGTCGGAGACAACACACATGAGAATCATCTTCTTGCATTAACAATGGGCAGAGTAGACCAGTGGATGGCAACTCAGAAGCTAAACGGTGAGACTTGAGGTCGGCCTTGAAATCTGAAATCTTGATGCATAAATAACTTTAATCTTCAGGATGCAGCCAACCCGTGTGAGATTGAAATAGAGAATTTCCTTCTCTATTGGCTCTTTCATTTTCCTCTTCTGAACCCTTCATCTATTCTCTTATCCTCACTCATTCTTCTCTTCTCATCTCCTCATATATCTTCCGCACACCAACCACAATGAGACAACATAAGTGGTGTAAGGTGGATAAAGAGAAAGAGGAACTCCCTATTACAACTCACAAGACTTGATGGAAGTAGGGGATATGGGTTTGGGGGAACATGAGTGGATGAGGAAGAGCTGTTTGCCATGATTGGAAAAATTGTGCGTTTGGTCGCCTGACAGTTGCAGAAAAACTAAATCTCATATCATGCTTGAAGTGGTTATAGCTTGCAGTAGACATCGTGCTTGAAGGGTTGAACCTCACTTTTGTATGAAATTGAGTTTCACGCTTGTGTAGAGCTTGACTTCAAACTTACAAGAGGATGACTCCATGCTTCAGAGTTCACAGTGGAGGGTTGGAAGTTGAAATCATGCCTCCTGATCCGCGAATCCAACTCCGTGGCGAATTGGAATGTAAAAGCTTATTTTTGGCAGTAACAATGCGCTAGAACAAGACAAAAAACTGATTTTGCATGGCAGCAATGAATTAGAATGGACCAAATATATTGACTTGGGACAACAACAGTAGACCAGAACAGGTCGCGCTACAGTACTACGCCCGTGACAAATAGGGATAAGAAGATTTGCTTCTCCCTCCTTATTTCCCTTTTTGCCCTTGACCTTCTAGGGCAATGAAATTAAGGTAGGGGCGCGCCCTTTGGACCAGATTTAAGGGGGTTAAGGTAGGGGCGCTCCCTTTGGACCAGATTAAGGGGGAAACAGCCCTCATACTGTATTTGGTAAACCTGAAATTATTAGCAATAAGCGGCTGTTGACAACAGCCTGATGCAATGCTGATTTTTTGAAGAAACGGGGACATAGCAGCTACCGACAATCACCCTATGGAAGCTAGGACAAAGAGGAGGATCGTCCGAGAAGGGCAAGAACCAAATCCAATTGGAGTGGGAGCAAAAACCTCTACAATGGCTGCTGTGCTAATATAGTAGTCGAATGGAAAACTTTGATCTTCTGCTTTTCTAGTTGGTCGATGACCTTTAGACAGAGATGACAACTGCCTATGACTTCTTTGGAGAGATTGAAAGCTCCCCTAGGGGAGAAATAGAGTTTCACTGTTGACCAAAACGTGCAAACCCCAGAGAGAACTGTAGCTGTTGGACACGGCTCAACGGTGATGCCCTATGGGAGACAAGGATTAGGCTAGCCACCCGCTAGCAGAATGGCTCTGCGGGCAGCCGACCATGATGGCTGCGGCCACCCACGGGGGATACTTGTTGCTTTCTCTCGAGGGCAGTGGTCCTCGGAAAGATTGCTCTGATGCCATGTTAACGGGAAAGAATGTGGAGACAATATGGATAGTATAATCACGATGTGTAAGTTATACTTGATACAAGAGAAACCTTCTCCTAAATGTAGGAGAGGTGGACACAGCAGTAAACTTGACAGACCAACTGATTGAAATGAAGACTCCATCCCTACGAATATTACCAAGCTGCGTATCCACAACGCATTTTTAAATGCAAGGCAACTCCTAAAGTTTGGTTCACACTATTTTATTTCTAAATACATATACATGGTATCAATATAGGTTGTTATATTAGTTTATCATAGGGTGAATGTGAATAAAAAACACTTTACATGAGTTTCTCCCATTCAATTAATAGATCTTAAGACCATCTCTTTTCTATACATGACTTTCTTGAGCCATTGACTTCACACATTATTGCCCCCCTGAATTATACTTGTTAAGTTATATGTCGAGGCTTCCCTAAGCGGCAAGAGACCTTGCAGGGCTATGACAAATGTGCATCTTGTGTCCTCTTTACAATCTTATAGTCCTATTTATGGCTATTCATTGTTTCTTTCAGATAGTATCCAAATTTAAGTTAATCTATATTAGGTACCCAATGCCCTCATTATTTCACAAATTCAACATTCAGATTAGAGCTGAAAAATTAAAAATTCACTATGCGTGAAATTTGAGTATAAACGAACAAAAAATGGTCTAACAATTCGGGAAAAAGACAAATTTTTTTTGAAGGATACACTTGTACTACATAATATACATTGTGAATTACAAGATCATACATATATAGTGTATAATATACAATAATACGTTCATAAATATATACTTTCCCCCACACATAATACACCTATATCTATGTAGTCACATATATTTCACATGTGATTACATCTATCTATCTATCTATTATCTATCCATCTATATATACATATAAAATAGAAGCATTATACACATCCTCCACCACACATATATTGCAGAATATATACTTATATACATATATTCATATGCAATTATGCACACACACACATCTTACACATATATACATATAAATTGCACACATATATACATCTATCCTGCGCACAATCATAGATGCATACATCAATATAATACACCTATACACATACCTATATGTGTATTGCATATATGGATACACATATATGTAAATCAAAACTGGGTTAAGTGTCTTAAACACAATGGCAAAAATCGAGGAAATATATATGAAATAGAAAGAGAACGTTGTGCTTGAATAATTTATGAATACTGCGTGAATTTAACATATTATTTGGGAAGTTGATATTGTTGGTTAGTCACATACTGCCGAGAAAAAGTTACGTTTAAGCAAGACTTTTCAAAAACATGCCGATTACTGTAACACTAATTATTAGGGAAACGGAAGCTCTTCGTTATGTAATTTGGTTGTGTATGCTTGGTTTGAGGCTTATTTTGGGGAATGAACCATATAATAACATGCAAACTCCTAAGTATGAAGGTGGTACTACATTTACAATTTTTTATTTTCTTAAGGCGCCTAGTTTTGCCATGGCATGAAAGGTGTCCGACCTTGACACCTGAGCAACTATGTCATCTACATGCTTTGTTTTATCATCAAGACATCTAACCAGCCTCTTGTAAGGTGGGATTAGGATAGTAGTTGCCAGCTCTCTTTTGCACTCCCTCTTAAGTGCTCACGGAAGCAGAGTTGGACTTCTAGGCCGTTGTTCTGTTCCATAGTGAACATTATGTAATAGTTGGTGTCCTTAGAATTCTCTTTCTTTTGCAATATGATGTGCAAATGATTTATGAAACTCTCCTTTCTCTCTTGCTTGTTGTGGAAGCAACTATTGCTAAACGTACTGGGGACTGGATGTGGTACATACTGGGAAGCACAAACACTTCCTGAAGGCTGCCATAATCATCTTGGACATGTGTCCAACTTAGGCATGCCAGAAACATGTCCATAACGTGTCTATGTCAAACACATGTCTAGGATGCCCACAACAACCTCTAGAGTTTTTCATCGCCTTACGACTACGACAACCTTCAGAATTTTTCATTGCCTTTACCTCCGCATTGACCCAACCTTTTTTTCCTTCTCCTTATGCTTCTGCCCCTCTACTTCCTCATGTTCCATTTGTAGTTTCCTTTCTCTCACCTGTATGAAAACAATGTCCCAACAATAACACACCCTCCTGAATGTCTAGTGTTACTTTCCACTTCTCTTCCATCTATGTGACTCATCATCCTCCCAAATCACCACCCACATCACCACGGATACAATGAAACTACGATCCAACTCACTTCCTCTTCTCCTTTGTCATTGTTGTCTCCGCTCCCTCTTCACTTCACTATTTTATACACATCCTCTTCCTCTCTCTCACCATTGATGGTAATTTTCACTGTTCTCAAATATATACAGTTATTGGATCTTAGTGTTTTTGATTTGTTATTGCACCCTTACTAAAGTTTATAAATTGTGGGATTCCTTCATATTTTGATTTTATGAATATATCGTTGGTTTGGTTTTGTAGGGGTTGAACTATGGGCTTGATTCATATGTGTGAATACACCGTGGTTATTGATTGAATTCTTTTTGTCTTTGTTGTTTGAATTGGGAAATGGGCCAAGTGTCCTTGGAGTTTGAAGTGACGAATCTTAACACATGTATATATTTTTGAATTAGAGAATATGATTGTCTTTCTTTAAAACCATGCAACGACATGCGCACACACACAAATACACCTGTGCACACACATATATCTATATATATAATATATTTTGGTTTGTCTGTCGCTGCGTCCTTGTCCCATATATCTCAAAATTGCAGTGTCTTTGTCTAGGGTATATAGTAGCAACACATGATGCAACATAATCAGAAAATTATAGGCTACGCTAGTGGTGTGATGGATACGACGACATAAAGAGAGGACAATACCATAGTATTGAATCAAAATCTGCTTTGACCGAACATGGATGATGAACATGGACTCAAGATGGATGACGACGACAAGACAACCACTTAGAATGTGTTCAAGATGAATAAAC